>OZ035882.1:128487310-129087310 GCA_964034835.1 Muscina levida
ATTCCAATCAGTATATACTACCGGATGAGCCAGTATTGGATTCTTTGCAAGCGTGGATTTGGAAAGCCCATCCATAAATGATAAGAAATTCTTTGGATCAGTCCCACGCTGCAGTTACAAGATTAATTATGGAATCTTCTAAGTAAAAATAGGTTCGAGATACTTTCTAAGAAACACCAGACTGCAATCTGATATCAAGTAAAACATAAGTTTTCAAGCGAAGTGCAATTACGCCAAGGATCAAGTGCTAGTAGATCCTGATGGAGTTAGCCAAATATGTAGCAACGATCGCTATGCCTGACAAGGTTGTATGCATCAATAACTGAATAGAAGAGAAAGGTAGAATAGAAAGGAAACTGTCAGCCAGTTTTACGTTAATCCAATATCATGGACTAAATAGAAAATCTGAATTACAAGAACTGAATCGAAGGAAATGGTAGGAAAATTTTGAATTCCATCCTGAATATCTTCGGGTTCCAATATCTTGGTATAAACCGGATTGGAATAAAGGAGCTAGCCAAAAATTAAGCAATGATCTGCTGACTACTGGTTCGGTCAGCTCTTTGATATCTCGTAGATATGTCGGACAGCAAGATAAACTTCGGAAACTGAATAGGATGGTAGTAAAATTCCATTTTTTTCTGAATATCTTAGTCAGACAGCCAGCTTTACCAATTCCAATATCTAAGCTTTAAGAGCAACATTGAAAGGAATTTTGGTAAAATTCTATATTCCATCCTGAGTATATTTGTTAGTCAGTCACAATATCGTAAATTTCCAGGCGTGCACAATTCCGCCAATAACCAACTAACTAACTTCTCCTAACTCATAAAGGAGTTAGCCAAAAATTCAGCCCTACTTGATTGGCTGACTCTAATTAGAATATAATGGAAAGGTATCAACATTTTCTATTCCATCCTGAATATCTCTGTCAGCTTTAAGTTATTTCAATATCTTGAACTACACCGGACTGCAAACTTGAGTAAAACGTAAGTACCCAGACGACGTAGAATTTCGAAGAACCAAGTACAACTAGATCCTGAAGAGGTTAGCGAAGGGTACGGTTCTCTATTTTATCCAGAATATCTCTGTTAGTCATGTTAACGTTATCTCAATATCATGGACCAAATCAGGCTGAAAACTGGAACAAAACATAGGTTTCCAGGCGGGATACAGTTACTTCTAGAACCAAGTGCTATCAAATCCTGAAGGAGTGAGCCAAACTTGTAGCGACTGTCAGCTGACTATTGTACCGGTTTACTTTTAGATATCTCGTAGTTCTGTAGGACAATGGGATCCTGAAGAAGTTAGCGAAGGTTCTATGGTTCTCTATTTCATCCTAAATATCTCTGTTAGCCTTGTTAACATTATTCCAATATCTTGGACTAAACCAGGCTGCAAACTAGAACAGAATATAAGTTTCAAATCGGGATACAGTAACTTCAAGAACCAAGTGCTATCATATCCTGAAGGAGTCAGCCAAACATGTAGCGACGATCAGCTGACTATTGTACCGGTTAACTTTTAGATATCTCGTAGTTCTGTAGGACAACGGAGATCCTAAAGAAGTTAGCGAAGGTTCTATGGTTCTCTATTTCATCCTAAATATCTCTGGTAGCCTTGTTAACATTATTCCAATATCTTGGACTAAACCAGGCTGCAAACTGGAACAAAACATAAGTTTCTAATCGGGATACAGTAACTTCAAGAACCAAGTGCTATCAGATCATGAAGTTATGAGCCAAACATGTAGCAACGATCAGCTGACAATCGGTTTAACGTAAACTTTTCCGACCGAGAAATTCAGAATGGAATAGAGAAATGTCCTGCCATTACATTCGATTCAGTCCTTACTCTGCTGTCTAACAGTCTACTGATCCATTAGTCACTAAATCGTTGCTACATATTTGGCTAAATCCATCAGGATCTACTAGTTCTGAAGGACAACGGAGTAAGCTTTAAGAATTCAAACAAAGGGTATGGTAGGAAAATTCTCTATTCCATACTGGATATCTCCGATAGTTATATATTGATCAAGGCAGGGCCAGTGCTATCATATCCTGAAGGAGTGAGCTAAACATGTAGCAACGATCAGCTGACTATTGTATTAGTTGACACTTAGATATCTCGTAGCTCTGTAGGACAACGGAGTAAACTTTAAGAATTCAAATAAAGGGTATGGTAGGAAAATTCTCTATTCCATATTGGAACTTTTAAACCTAAGGCGATATGAAAAAAGCTGCCATATTTTTAAATTTACCATTTAATGTCCTTACCCTATACTAGTTATTCTTTCACTTACTTTCAGTGCCGTTCACATAATCTCCGATCGTTCTATGAAACCCCTGCAATACTCCGATCTCGGTTTCATGTTGTTGGCGCCTAAAACCTATTTCACTTTCCAGAAAGATATCAAAGTAATGCATGCTTTTACGGAGAAACTTATCTGCGAACGAAGATCGGCACTTATGGAATCCATCGAAGATGGAACGCATGAGTCTATAGGTAAACCCTTGATAACCCCTATAAGTCAGTTAAGATTTAATTTTTTTTCCCTTCAATCTTTAGACAATCTGGATGATATGGTTGGCTTGAAAAAGCGCATGACATTCCTGGATGTTTTACTGCAATCGACTATTGATGGTCAGCCGTTGTCAAATGAAGATATACGCGAAGAAGTTGATACCTTTGCCTTCGAGGGTCACGACACAACAACCAGCGGTCTGTCGAGCACCCTGCACATGTTATCACGTCATCCCGAAATCCAACAGAGAGTATTTGAGGAAATTATGGAAGTTGTGGGCAATGACAAAAACAAACCTATGCGCATGAGTGATCTACAAGAACTTAAATATCTGGAATGTGTTATAAAGGAAACTCTGCGTTTGTATCCCCCAGTACCGCTTATCGGTCGAGTTGCCACCGAAGATACACAATTAGGTAGGCAAGAATTGTCCGGACAATAATGTTTTTTGTTTTTAATTTTACCTTTATTATTCTAGGTGATAAGATGATACCGAACAAAACCACAGTTTCATTGTCCATATATGCCATTGGTCATGACCCCGAGTGGTTTGATGATCCTGAAGAATTTAGGCCTGAACGTTTCTTTCCTGAAAACACAGCCTCGGCCAATCCATATGCCTATGTGCCCTTTAGTGCTGGGCCACGCAATTGTATTGGTCAGAAATTCGCTATGTTGGAAATGAAGTCGACCATATGTTGTATGTTAAAACATTTCGAACTGTTGCCTCTTGGACCGGCAATGAAACCATTAATTAGCATAGTATTGCGTTCAGCGAATGGAGTAAATTTAGGTCTGAAGCGACGTATTTATCAGTAGACATATAGCCTTTAATATTATAAAAAGTTTCAGAAATGTAGATTTTAATATAAAGTAATAATATTTCAATTGCTATTAACGTTAAATTTTTAATTTATTTTTTTAAAAAGAAAATAAAATAAATGCTGGTAGAATTATAAAAACAATTAGAACCACCGCTAATACTTATATAAATGGGTGGGTCTCGAACATTGATCTTTTGCATGAAGGTTTTTGCGTGTGATAATTTACAAAAAATAGTACGTCAGAAATGTGGAATTAATATATAAAAAGTTTTAATTCTTCATTAAAAAAAATAATTAATAAAAGAGAAAATAATATAAAAAAATATTTTTATTTTTTTTAAATATAGTTTAAAGAAATTTGAAATAATTGAGCAGCAAATAAACCAAAAAAATGTTTGCAAAAAAATAATTTGTGAAACAAAATTAAAAAAAATGTTTTTGATATCAAATTTTTTAGGATTTATCCAATTTTTTTTTAAATATAATATATTATCTTCGCAGCGGGAAGGAACATGGTAGTGAGTGGAACCAGATTCCAGCACAAAGATATCCACAAGGCAACTTGGCTATCCCCCGATCAAAACACCAAAAATCAAATTGATCATGTAGTAATCGATGGCAGACATGCATCTAGTGTCATGGACGTGCGTGTGATTCGTGGTGCTAATATTGGCTCGGATCATTACCTGGTTGCAGCCAAGGTGCGCACAAGATTGAGCAGAGCGAAAAACGCACGTAACCAAACACAAAGAAAGCTGGACATCGCGAAGCTGCAAACCCCAGAGATAGCTACTGCCTACTCCAACCAGCTCTCCCAACTTTTACGACACAACGCCTCTACTTCTGACGTTCCCGATACACAGTGGCAGCATATTGCGCATTCCATGGCAACCGCCGCAACAACCGTGATAGGATATGAAAAAGCGGAGCTCAGACGAATCCTGGTACGATGAAGAATGTCGCATAGCGTCTGAGGAACTGGATGCTGCTTATAGGGCAACGCTACAGCCAATTGCAACCCGTGCTGTTAGGGAACGGCATAAGGAGCAAGCAAAACGGGCGAGACAGCTATTTAGGCGAAAAAAACGTCAGATGAAGGAACGGGAGAACGAGGATATAGAGCGATACAGGGATAGAGGTGAGACCCGAAAATTTTACCAGAAAATAAGAACAAATGGATACGGTAATGGCCTCCCCACCTGTAAGGACAGTGATGGAAATCTGGTCACGGATACGCAGAGTGTGCTGCACATATGGAGAGAACACTTCCAGCAACTGCTGGTTCCAGAAGGCAGCGCACGTGAAGTTATCACGCCAATTGTCGACGACGGCTTGGATTGCCCACCACCAAGTCAAGCCGAGGTAAGAAGAGCAATATCGCGGCTGAAAAACAACAAAGCAGCCGGTGCCGACGGTCTGCCCGCAGAGCTCTTCAAGTCCGGTGGCAAGGAGCTGATAACGAGCATGCACCAGCTCCTGCGCACGGTTTGGCTTAAAGAGTGCATGCCCGACGATTGGAATGTAAGCGTATTATGTCCTGTGCTGAAAAAAGGTGATCCAAGTGTGTGCTCCAACTACCGCGGGATCAGCCTTCTACCCATCGCATATAAGGTCCTGTCGAGTGTGCTATGTGAAAGACTAAAGCCAGTGTTATCCAACCTGATCGGGCCTTATCAGTGTGGCTTTAGACCCGGAAAATCAAAAACTGACCAGATTTTCACACTTCGGCAAATCCTGGAAAAGACCCAAGAGAAACAGATCGACACGTACCATCTTTTTGTCGACTATAAAGCTGCCTTCGACAGCCCGATACGGCAGAAATTACTCGATGCCATGGCTGAGTTTGGTATTCCAGCGAAGCTGATACGTCTTTGCGGAATGACGCTGACTGACACGAAGTCTTCAGTGAAGATTGGCAAGGACCTTACGGAGCCATTCTATACCAGACGAGGCCTAAAACAAGGCGACGGCCTATCGTGCGATCTCTTCAACATTGTGATGGAGATGATAATGAGAAAAGCTGCAGTAAACACGAGTGGCACTATACTCAACAAAAGCCACATGCTACTCGCGTACGCTGATGACGTAGACATCATCGGTCGAAAACTGCGGGATGTGACTGCAGCCTTCTCAGGTATACAGAAGGAATCAGCGAAAATGGGCCTAACGGTGAACGAGGACAAAACGAAGTTATTAGTTTCAACGAACAAAGAATCTACTCGTTTGGGAAACTGCGTGAACGTTGACAACTATAATTTCGAGGTGGTAGATAACTTTGTCTACCTAGGATCCGCCATCAATAAAGCAAATAATGTCAGCCTAGAAATCCGGAGAAGAATCCTGCTTGCAAATAAATGCTACTACGGACTAAGCAAGCGATTCAATGACAGAGCCCTCTCTCGACCAACAAAACTCCAGCTATACCAGATACTGGTTCTACCTGTCTTAATGTATGGCTCAGAATCCTGGGTTATGACACAAGCGGATGAATCGGTTCTGGCGGTATTCGAGAGAAAAATACTCCGTAAAATATATGGGCCCATCATCGTTAACGGAGAGTATCGGCGTCGTATGAATCATGAGCTGTACGAGCTGTACACTGACATTGACGTGGTCAAACGCATTAAGGTGCAACGGCTGCGCTGGCTAGGTCATGTTGTACGCATGGATGAAAATGCTCCAGCTCGAAAAGTTTTCGACAATGAACTCGATGGACGGCGCAGAAGAGGGCGACCAAAACTCCGTTGGAAAGACCAGGTTACTGAGAACCTTACAGAACTCGGTGTGACTAACTGGAGAAGAAGCGCAGAAGATCGAGGCGCTTATAATATTTTTCTACGTGCGGTATATAATCCACTGGGATTGCATAGAAGTACCAGCTAAGTAAGTAAGTAAGTAAAAAAAAAACCTTAAAACAGTTATATTTTAAAAATAATACATATTTATTATAAAAAAAGGCTATACATTTTTTTGAAAATCATGAATTTCAACAATTTAAAATTAATTAACAAATTAATAGTTAGATGCCAGAAATAAGACTTTTATAATGAAAATGAAAAAGTACACATTAATTTCGAGA
Organism: Muscina levida; assembly: GCA_964034835.1. Lineage (NCBI taxonomy): Eukaryota > Metazoa > Arthropoda > Insecta > Diptera > Muscidae > Muscina > Muscina levida. Next base: position 128,493,738 of record OZ035882.1, read on the forward strand.
TATTTGCTCAAAATTACTTTGAAGACATACAAACAGTTTTAAAAATTTAATAAATATACCAGAGATTTTTTTTAAGTTATAAGCTAAAAAAAATGTCTCATTCTTATAAAAAAGGCAAAATAAAAATTTATCTCAAAATAGTATTACAAAGGAAAATTTTATGAAAAATAATGGGATTTTTAAACAAATTATTCCTAATTTTATTTATAAATAGATGGCGGAAAAATTATTTTATAATGAAAATAAAAATGATAAAATTTTTTTCCAGATATTTAGACCAAAATTCCTTAGGACACACATAAAATTTTAAAAATTTAAACAGAGGCCATTTTTTGAATTTATAATTAATATATTATATTTAATTTAAAAAATTTATAAAAAATTTCTCATATTAAAAAAGATTTTAATAGGTAATAATTAATAAAAAAGAAAATCATATAAAAATGATTTTATTACTTTTTTTAATTATAGATTAAAAATAAAAATTTGGAACGAAGAAAAAAACAAAAACAAAACAGTTTTTTCCAGATATTTTTTCAAAATTATATAACTCAAAATATTATTACAAAGAAAAATGGTTTGAAAAATAATGATTTTTTAAATAAATTAATATAAATAGATGCCAGAAATACGAATTTTATAACGAAAATAAAAAAGAAAACATTTTTTTAACCAAAACTCGTTGTAAAAAACAAAAAAATTTAAATACATATGCCAGAGATTTGTTTAATTTATAAACTATAAAAAGATTGACCAAAAATTATTTAAAATGTAATTTAAAAACAAAAAATATTGATGCCAATATAAACTTGTTGGGGAAAACTTTATTATTTATGCTGAAAAATTTTAATGAACTTTTTTTTTGTCAAAAATTATATTTTTTTTGAGTAAAGCAATTTTTTTTTATCTATATATATAAAAATTGTGGCAAAAATTTGTAGTAATTCATCAATTGAGAACGGCTGGACCGATTTTGCTGAATTTTTTTTTCAGTTGTTCGTAATTGCCAGGAGAAGGTTTATGTAAAAGAAATTTTTTAAAATCCTCCGGAAAAGCCGGTAAATTTGAAAACCCGATAATTGATTTTTTGTATGGAATTTTGTGTGCAATTGTTACGAATGATTTTTCAAATGGAAAAATAAAACAATTTTGTTGGAAAATTCGGAAAAATTCGAAAAATTTTAATGCTATTTTTCGACGAAATTTTGCTTTTTGTCGTACGATTTAATAGTTTTGAAAGATGTAACTTGCGAAAAATTTCGGATAATTATTCTGAAATGACTTTCCGAATGAAATTCTCGGTGGAAAACTCGGAAAATTCCGAAAAAATAGACAATTTTGATTGTTTTCGGCAAAATTTTGCATATCATCGCTTGATTTGAGAAAAATCGCAAATAAAAATATTGTTGAATGGAAAAATAGAAAATGTTAGTTGGAAAATTAGGGAAAATTACAAAAAAATTTCTTTTTTTCGACAAAATTTTGCATCTTATCGTATGTTTTGGTAATTTTGGGCTATGTAAATGTGAACAATTTCAAACAATTATGAGTTTCCGAATGGAAAAATAGAAAAATTCTTGGAGGAAAACTCAGGAAAAAGTCGAAAGATTTGGACGAAATCTTTCATTGTATCACTTGATTTGATGATTTCAGACGTAAGGTGCAAAATTCGTTGTGTATAAAAATAGTGTGAAAAATTTATAGTTATTTATGAAGAGAGAACGTTGGTTCAATTGTTCGTAATTGGTAGGAATTTTTTATGGCAGAAAATTCCGGAAGAGCGCAAAAAATTATATATTTTTATCGACGAAATTTTGCATGATTTGATGATTTTGTTGTTGGTTGAAAAATTTAACGATATAAATAATCTATATACATATATATAAAAATAAAAACTCGAAAAATTTGGATTTTCTGAAAAGGATATGGTTGTTTTTAGGGAGAGTTATTTACTAGACTAATGCCTCCTATTAGACAATCAAACTTTGGATGACGTACGCGTCGTGCTATAATTAGTCAGAACGTCCGTAATAATCAAACGCAAAATGAACGTGTCAAAAAAATGAATGGAGACGTGTACATATTGCACAGTTTCGCGCTGCACAATCACCACCTCCAATTCGACAAAATATTACTAGAAGGCCAGTCGTAAATATAGACTCGAATCGCGCTGCTTTTGAATACGATTCCACAATCGCCTACAAAGATCTTCGCTGGGTTGATATCGGTTCATTGTCTGTCGTATGCCATCATTGCATTGCATTGAAGTTACAATCGGAAACTTCCGGTTTATGCTGCGCTGATGGCAAGGTGAAATTGCCGTTTTGACTCATCCGCCAGTGCCATTGTAACATATTCCTTTCTCTATGGATATACAATCTAATCAAAACATTATCTGGCAAATACACAAAAATATGAAGGATGCTTTCAAATGCCGTCATTCGGAGCCGAAGTTGTTGATCAACCCGGCAACAACCGAGTTAAAAGGTAATAGCGGCTTATAACACAGTGGATGAAATGAAATTAAATATTCTAAGAATATCTTAGGCAAAGTGTAAACTGAGATAAGGTTTTGCCCAACGTTCGAGTGCTTCCGAAAAAGTTTGATTTTGTGTCAGTGTTCTTATTAAAAACAATTCCTCCCATTTTGACGAAATTGCTTTCACACATTCAGATTCAAGGGCAAATACATCAACGAACTGGCGCTTTGTTACCACCACCAAACAAGGATCATAAGTTCCTTCAGATCTATTTCGTTATTGATTCGGCAATAGAACTAGATCAACGTTATGCAATTTTTACTTCGATAAAACACGAAATGGTCGAAAAATTTCAACATTTTCTGCATTGGATACAATTATAGTGTTCAAATACTTAAATTTTTCAGAAAACCGGTTTCTGGTTTATTCGAAAAATACCTTTATCCAACAGTTCTGTTTTTTTTGAATACATGATTTAGTAGATTTAGGATATTTAAACTTAACATATAAGTGCAATCTATATGATGTAGTTACAAACTTTAAAGGCGTTTCCTGTAAAATTTTCATTTTACACATACCTTGGTTTAGAATTAAGGTATCGATTTGATCACATGCATGTTAACCACCTTTTTGCCATTCCATATGAATATCGACGGCGTGCTACTCATTTGGAGGTGAGATCCCAATCTATTTTAAGATGAGATCCCAACTGTATGCTTTTTGCGATCGAAGATAACTGCATTTAAAGTTGTTCATATGAATATCGACGGCTTCACATCTATTGCAGGATAAGAATGTGGAATCACACGATATTGTTCTCAAGCTTCGGGAGGCTATGATATTTCAGTCGGAAGATTTTCGTCAAACGCTTCCTGCCATCACAAAATCTTCTGCTACTGATGAAATTAATGTCTTTGTGGCGGAATAACAAGGAGTTGAAATTAACTACGAACATGAGAGTCACGTTGCAAAACGATCCATTGGCTACTGCATTTTCAAAATATCTACTGGCGCTTTGTAATGGCCAAATTCCTGTTGATGTTTCAACTGGATTGATGACGTTCCCGTCAAATTTTTTTCTAAGGAGAGGAAGACGTTATTCCTCGAATTTATATTATTCCAACCGATTTTTCCTTCCAATTCTAGCGAATTCAATTCCTAATTCGATTGGCTTTTGCGATGACAATCAATAAATCGCAAGGCCAATCATTTGAAATTTGTGGGATCAACCTCGAATTTCTCAGTTTTTCGCATATTGGCAAACTGTCTTCATTGTTTGTTTTAGCGACGGAAAACAAATCGAAAAACATTGTTTATCAGACCGCTCTTCACTGATTTCGATTAAATTCAAATAAGTCACATTAAAATTTGAACTATATGTGTTTTAATATTACTCTGGAGCTTATATGAAGGCGTTATCTTGGAGCGAGACGAAGTTCGCCGAGTCAGAAGTTGTATGGCAGAACAACGTTTGCCGCGTCAGCTAGTATACATATAAATATGAAAATGTAATTGATAGCGCATTCAAAATATCGAGCCAAAAATAATGAATATTTTTCTAAAAAAAATGCTGGAATTTTAAGTAAAAAAATAATTTATTTTTTTTATTATATTTGCTTTTTTATACAGATATAGTAATAAATAATATGCCAACAATTTTAAAATATTTTAAAATATATGCTTCAAAAGCAGTATTCCACGAAGCGCGAATGTTAACTAATTGCAATAATTATTCATCAATATTTTTGCAAAAATTTAAATTTTTTGTCCGTCCATGTTGTTTTTTCTGATAAATGTAAACAAACAACGAAATGGTGGTTGCCGGATCAACATTAATGAGAAAAATCGCTTAAATTCAGTTATATCAGAGTACAACTTAGTGCATTTTTCCGCATATTTCATGGAAGCGAAAATATGTTAACATCTTTCCAATAACAAAATACATGTAAAAATTTTAGCATTTCGGCCGCATCCATCAAAGATGCGTATTAACGCGGAAATATGTTAAATGCGTTGCGGTGTAAAAAGGCTATAGGCAGTAGTTACGTTTATCTTAAAAAAATTAATTATTTAAATTGAAACAATAAATTGTTTTTACAACAGTAAGATATCCCTTTTTATTATTATCAAACCAAGTCTGATCAGATTTAACAATGCTCTCGTAGTGTTGCTTGTCAACACTTGACACAATGTATGCAGTTTTCTTTCTCTAGCTACACCCTTTCTTCTCCTTGTATGTTTTTTTTCCACCCTGGCAATGCTGTTGTACACAACAGCTGAGCGCAACAGAATTGTTTATGTTTTTAATAGCATCAACTGCTACTCGGCCTGTTGTTTGACTACTTACCCAATAAAAATCATTAAAAAATAGTTAAAAATGAATACAAATCGCGCATTGCCACAATCTAAAGAAGCTTTATTAAAATCTTATCAAGTGCGTCTCAAGGACGATGTCAAAAGTATGCTGGAAAACTTTGAAGGTAAGCAAATGCAGCAAGTCATTTTTTTCTTAGCCGCATCAAGCTAGATTTTTTTTGTCGGTCTTCGTGTGCCATCACAAGTTTTTGTATACCCTCCCATATGCCGGCACCAGTGAGACCACAACATTCTTGTAACACCCAAGGGCGTTGAGGACTCAATTTGTGTAATTCCAGAGATTTCGCCACTTCTTCCGTACTAAGAGCTCTCTTCAAATCTTGTTTATTGGCGTACAGAAGAAATACCGACTGTTCAACCTCATTGCGTCTCCACAGCCATTTAAGCTCATCGGCTGCCTCAGACAAACGTTTGACATCGGCAGCATCCACGACAAATATTGTAGCCTTAATGTCTTTATTGTAATGTGACCATAGAATTTTAGTTCTTGGCTGACTGCCGCTGACGTCCCATATCTTGAGGGTATGTTCTTCGTATTTAATGGTCTCTACGTTAAAACCAATTGTGGGTACTATGTGCTCTTGAGGGTTGTTGCTCTTCAGATAATATAAAATTGTAGTTTTCCCTGCATTATCCAAACCTAGTAGGCCAACTTTGATAACGACCACCGGTTTGGTGAATATTCTAGCCATAAACTGTGTAAATTTCTGTCCCATTATTGGAACTGATTAATGGTGTCTATATAATTGCAATTGCTGTCGGTTATCAAACTGTCTTACTGAAGGTTATTAGAGACACTATCTATTGTAGATTATATGTGAATTGCTGGCCAAGTGGCGGAGTTATTTACGTTCGCCTATGATTAACGCTTAGTTTATTTACATTTCTTTGCTGTTTTAGCTGAGTTTATCAATGAGTTATAAAGGGAGAAGCGTCATGCAATGTTATACATTAGTTTCAAATGCATGCCATTGGGCTAAAATGGAGGGACACTAGCAACGGACATTGTCGGTTGTTTAGGGGCAGGGTTTAGTGTGATTTTTTTATATTGATATTTAGTTTTATTTATTTTAGAAACACATTCCGTCTGTTTTGTTGTGGTATCTACACGTTTTTTATATATGTTTATTATTACCTTTTTATTATAACACATATGCATTTAAGACCACACAAATGCATAATATCCATCGATCAAATTATCAATATAAAATATTGTCAAGAAAATCTGTGATTGTGTTTAAAATCTATTCAACAAAATTAAGTATGTGAACTGCGATTATGCAGACATTTGTTTATTAAATATTATCCTCGTTTTACACTTAAAATTAACTTATGAGATAGAAACAGCCTATATTTTTGTTGTCAAATAAATTGTTTGCATTTTCATAAATAGAGCTCTTGTATTTTATTTCTTCTCCAACATCTCTCGTAAATAGTCCAATCCCTCGTAAAGACCCTTGCCGGTGGTGGCGCTAGAGGCTTGAACATGCCATTTCTGTTTCACATTATGCAACTCCAATTGTTTTGAGATCTCGTCACAATTTAAGGCATTTGCCATATCCTGTTTGTTGGCAAACACAAGTAGCACTGCGTTGGCCAAAAGCTCGTTCCTCATTATACCGTGAAGATCATATTTGTCCTCTTCTAAGCGTTCCACATCTGTTGAATCAACAACAAAAATAATAGCTGAAGTTTTATGGATATAATGATGCCATAGTTGGCGTATTTTCTGTTGGCCATTTATGTCCCACACGGTAAAGGAAATATTTTTGTATTCTACTGTCTCAACATTGAAACCTATCGTGGGAATGGTTGAGATAACTTCACCGAGTTTAAGTCTGTAGAGTATGGTGGTTTTACCAGCAGCATCCAGACCAATCATCAAAATGCGTACATTTTGTTTGCCTTGGAAGTAATTAAGGAAATTGGAGATGAGAAGACCCATTCTATTGCGTTGCCGTTTTATTTTGAATTTCTGCACTTTTATTGTTTTTCGTTGTTTGCTTTATCGTTTACTAACAAGCGGTAGATTTTATTTGCGCACATGTAATGTTACGTCCCACACTGCTGAGGCTACAGTTTATACTATTGTGTTTTATGCCGGCACATAAAAGTTTATCAGCGATGGTCGAATGATAGGTCCATTTCGAAAATTTATTATCTCATCACAAATAACAAAAGCTGGCCTTTTTCCAACATTTGTTTGTAGTATTTTTCTTCTGATCTCTTATGACCTCTTAGTTTACTTTTATCGAATAAAGGATGTAGCACAGGTAAACAACCGATTTATTTCATCACATATAATGCGATGATGTGGAGTTTACTAGTCAATACATGTTTTAATAACGAATGACAGTATTTGCATATATGCAATGACGCATAACATACAGCTGTTGGCATTAGTTTGTAGCATTGCGCACTCAGTTACCAATCAAAAGTTTATAAACAATGTAACCTGTTGTAATTAGTTACCCTGTATTCTATAAGGTTTTTTTTACTTCTGTTTAGTATCACGGATATTTTTTATGAGGCTCTATAGTGTTATAAGTAAAAATGGTCAACATTTTAAATTCTATGGATATGTTTTTCTTAACTATACATATTTGGAAATTTTTAAAATTTTTTGAGACACATTCTATTTAAAATTTAGTCCGATTTTCAAAATTAAAATCGATTTTCGTAATAGAAAGATGCAGTCAATCGAAAGTTTTTAAATCATTTTAATTATTTGTATTGATAGAGCGCTTGAGATAAGCCCTATAAGACCCATGCCGGTGTTGGCACTAGTGGCTTGAACATGCCAGTTGTGTTTCACCTTTTCCAACTCCAAATGCTTTGTGAGATCTTCACAACTTAAGACATTTGCCAAATCCTGTTTGTAAGCAGTACTGAGCTGACCAATTTTTCACTGGCCATTATTTCGTTTAATTTGTCCTAGCGGTCCACATCTGATGAATCAACCACAAAGATTATAGCGGTCGTATTATCGACATTATGATGCCATAGAGGGCGGATTTTCTGATGGCCGTTTACGTCCCACACGCTGTAACATATTTTTGTATTCTACCGCCTTGACATTGATAATAGTCGTGGGAATGGTTGAGACCGCCGCACCGCTTTTTAGTCTGTAGAGTATTGTGCATTTACCAGCTTAATCCAGACCCACCATCAAAATGTTTCCATTCTGTTTGCTTTGGAAGTATTTAAGGGTATTGGAGATGAGGATGTCCATTTTATGCACCTTATATATTTACGGTTTTTTGTTTTCCTTTTTTTCCTAATGAGGAATAATGATAAAATTTGCTCTAACGCAGTGTTGTGTCCCGCACAGCTGATGCAAACCTTTGTTTAAGCAGGCACATACAAGATTATCAGCACTGGTTTTACGATGTCTCCAATTTATAAACGATTTACAAAAATTTATTTATTAAATATTATCTTTGCTTTACAAATCAATTAAATTATTTGCATTAATACAGCTCCGGAGTTTAATTTGTTTTGCAACAACTCTAGCAAATAGTCTATGCCCTCGTAGAGACTCTTGCCGCTGGTGGCACATGTGGGATGAATCATCCAATCCTGTTTCACCTTGTACAACTTCAACTTTATACAGATATCGGTTAAACTTAAAGCATTTGGTAAATCCTGTTTGTTGGCAACAACAAGCATCACTGAGTATGCAAAGTTGTCATTGGCCAATATACCATGCAGATTATCTTTGACCTCGTCTAATCGTTCCACATCTGATGAATCAACTACAAAGATTATAGCTGGCGTTCTATAGATATAACGATGCCATAATTGGCGAATGATTCCTTGTTTTGACTTTTTGTCCCACACGGTATAGGAGATATTTTTGTATTCCACCGTCTCGTCATTTAAGCCAATCGTGGGAATGGTTGAGTCAATATCACCGCATTTAAGTCTATAAAGTATAGTGGTTTTGCCGGCACCATCCAGGCCTACTATCAAAATGCGTTCTTTTTGTTTGTATTGGAAGTAAGTTAGGAGATTGGAGATGAGGAGACCCATTTATGACGTGCAGATTATATTCCGTTTGCGTATAGTTTTGAATATATACACTTAACGTAGAAAGCTGTATTCTTTTTATTCGTTGTTAACTAACCAGCGATAGATATCTTACGCGCACACGTAATGTTGCGTCCCACCCAGCTGAGGCTACACTTTAGACTATTGTGTTTCATGCCGGCACATAAAATTTAATCAGCCATGGCCCATGGTCGAAAGATAATTCTCTTCTTATCTCATTACAAACGACAAAAGCTGTTCTCTTTTCAAATTTCTGTATTTCTCTTTTGATCTCTCACGACTTCTTTATTTATTTTGATCGTATAAAGGATATTATAGAACAGGCAAGCAGTCGGCTTATTTCATCACAATATAATACAGTGATGTGGAGTTCACTAGTCAGTACACGTTCTACTAACAAATGAAAGAAAGCATTTGCTTATAGGCAATGACTCATTGCATTCAGCTGATGTAAACAGTTGGTACTAATGGGCTTTCAGTTAACAATTAAAAGTTTATAAACATTGATTGAAAACTAATTCAGAAATTAAATTGATTTAGTACATCCTAAGATATCTGTTATGAAGAATATTACAAAGGGCATTAAGATAAATAGTTTATGTAATAAATGCCACCCACTATAAAGATTTGATGCACTGTATCCCTTTTTGTAAAAACTGGTTGATGTTTTCAAATAAATCGATGTTTTTTTAAATACTTTCTGCTTAAAATGTATTATTAATCAAAAAAGACTTGTCCGATTTTGTTAAAATAAATTTAAAAAATTTGATTTAAATTATGCTCGACTGTTTTTAAATCTAACAAATAGTTTTGTTATTTAAAATGGACTTAAAATCTAGAAAAATGCAGCTATTGTCTTTCTAACAATTCAAGTTGTGTTTGCTTTAATGCGCTCATTAAAGTTTATTTTTTTTCCAACATCTCCCGCAAATAGTCCAATCCCTCGTATAAACCCTTGCCCATAGTGGCGCAGGTGGCATGAATAAGCCAATCCTGTTTCACCTTATGCAACTCCAATTTGTTCGCTAGATCATCACAACTTAAGGCATTTGGCATGTCCTGTTTGTTGGCCAACACAAGCAGCACTGCATTGGCCAATATCTTATTGACCATCATAATGTGCAGATCTTCTTTGACCTCGCCTAAACGCTGCATGTCTGACGAATCAATCACAAATATGACAGCTGACGTATTATAGAAATAGTGATTCCACAGGTGGCGGATTTGTTGTTGGCCACCTATGTCCCATACGGTAAAACAGATATTTTTGTATTCCACCGTCTCGAGATTAAAGCCTATCGTGGGAGTTTTTGTGACAACTTCACCGATTTTTAGTCCAGAGTATTGTGGTTTTGCCGGCACCATCTAGACCGACCATCACAATGCGCTCGTTCTGTTTGCTTTGGAAGTATTTAAGGAGATTGGTGATAAGAGATCCCATTTATTTCCATGTATATTTTCGAATTTAAGCACTTTATTGTTTATTTCTTTTTTCTAACAAGCGTTAATGATATCATTTGCTTTCGCGTAGTGTTGCGTCCGACACAGCTAATGCAACACTGTTTTGCCGTTGTGCTTTAAGCCGGCACACATAAAGTTTATCAGCAGAGGTTGTGTATGATGTCCCCAATTTGTAAACTTTCTTATCTCACCTCTCTTTCCAATTTTTCTTTAGTAGGTTTCTCCTCTTGAGGCCCTATGCTCCACTGGGAGTGAATAAAATTAAGAAGAGGTATCTATCTCTCTTATGAATATCAATTATACAGAAACTTATTTATTAATAATCTTCGTTATACATTTAAAATTAATTTATAAACTAGAAAATTGCAGCTGATGTCTCCCAAACAATTATAGTGTTTGCTCTTTTTTGTTTTTTTCCAACATATCTCGCAAATAGTCCAAACCCTTGTACAGCCCCTTGCCCGTAGTGGCGCAGGTTTCATGAACATGCCAATCCTGCTTCACTTTGTGCAACTCCAATTTTTTCGCCAGATCGTCAGAACTTAATGCATTTGGCATATCCTGTTTGTTGGCATACACAAGCAGCACTGAGCAATCCACTGTCTCACTAGCCATCATACTGTGCAGTTCTTCTTTGACCTCGTCTAGGCGCTGCACGTCTGACGAATCAACCACAAAAATTATAGCTGATGTAATATATAAATAGTGAAGCCACAGGTGGCGGACTCGCTGTTGGCCTCCTATGTCCCATACGGTAAAGCAGATATTTTTGTATTCTACCTTCTCAACATTGAAACCAATCGTGGGAGTGGTTGAGACAACTTCCCCCATTTTTAGTCTATAGAGTATGGTGGTTTTGCCGGCACCATCTAGACCGACCATCACAATACGGACATCTTGTTTGTTTTGGAAGTAATGAAGGAAGTTGGAGATAAGGAGACCCATTTTATTCCGTGTATTTTTTTTTTTTGGAATTTAAGCACTTTGTATTGAATACAATGTTTATTTCTTTTTTCTAATAAGCGTTTATAGTTTTGCGTCCCACACAGCTGATGCAAGTGTTTTTACCTTTGTGCTTTAAGCCGGCACACATAAAAGTTTATCAGCAAAAGTTGTGTATGATGTCTTTCATTTATAAACTTTCTTATCTCATCACAAACGACAAATGCTGGCCTCTTTTCGATTTTAGTATCTTTAGTATCTCTCTCATGAATATCGATTATACAGAAACTTATTTATTAAATATTATCTTCGTTTTACAATTAAAATTAACTTATGAAATATAAAGATGCAGCCGATGTTTTCGAATCAATTCAAGTGTTTGCTCTGGCAGAGCGCGCGCATACTTTTTATTTCTTTTCCAACATCTCTCGTAAATAGTCCAAACCCTCGTACAGACCCTTGCCGGTGGTGGCGCATGTGGCATGAACATGCCAGTCCTGTTTCAGCGTATGCAATTCCAATTGTTTCGAGAGATCGGCACAACTTAAGGCATTTGGCAAATCCTGTTTGTTGGCAAACACTAGCAGCACAGAGCTGGCCAATACCTCATTGGCCATCATACTGTGCAGTTCTTCTTTGACGTCGTCCATGCGCTGCACATCCGATGAATCAACCACAAAGATGACAGCTGAGGTATTAGGGAAGTAGTGATTCCATAGGTTGCGGATTTTCTTTTGACCACCTATGTCCCACACGGTAAAGCAGATATTTTTGTATTCGACCGTCTCGACATTAAAGCCAATCGTGGGAATGGTTGAGATAACTTCACCGATTTTCAGTTTGTAGAGTATGGTGGTTTTGCCAGCACCATCCAGACCCACCATCAAAATGCGTACATTCTGTTTGCTTAAGAAGTTATTGAGAAGGTTGGAAATGAGCAAACCCATGTTATTCCGTGTAGATTAAGTTGTAATTTGCGTATTTTTTGGGATTCTTGGTTCACTTTATATTGAAAACAGTATTTACTTCTTTAATTTAGTTTATTCTGTTTTTTTTTTCTTTTCGTAGTAAATACTAAATGTGTCTCTTTTTTTTCTTGTGTGTAGAAAGCGTATTATCTGACAGTTCTCACTCTTGACTGACGTGGAAACGTAGCAAATCAATTTTCAGCACACAAAGAGTAATCAGCTGTTTAGTTTGTCGCCATTTTGTGAGAACAGTGCCAAAACAATAGAAAAATAATATGAAGGCAATAGTAAAGAAGAAAGAATAACAACTGTCAGAATGCCTTCAGTGACCTGTGTGTATGTAAGAGATACAAATATTATAACAGTTCTTGGAGCACTCTAAACGCCCTGTTGACAGAGATGAGTAGGTGGGTGTAGTAGATAACTCCTGAGGCGATTTAAAATGAGGGGATATGACGCCGTCACATTTGATTTTGTGAAGCGTTGAGTTGACGCCCTATATATTGGGCTGTATTTATTGTAAACTATTATGGGAATTGTGGCAAATATTTATCTAAATAGTCTATTATACTAAAAAAGTATATATTTTGTTAGATCTACAGTAAAAAATATATATGGCATCTCCTTGGACCAAGTATCAATATTAAAGCTGGGTATATAATTGTTGAATTTTGACTGAATATTTGATGAGCAGTTTGTAAAACAGTCGAACTTCTCTATAACGTAGTCACTGGGGTTCGCTAATTTCTACATTAGTGAATATGGGTTAAAGAGGGGTAAAAATGTGTAAAAACGTTAAGAAAATTTTTTTTAAAAAACATTAATTTTATTTATTCACTTTAATATTAAAGACTTCAAGGCCAAAAAATACATATTACATTGTACAAGTCTTGAATAATAACTTAAACTAAATAATAACAAGTAAAAATGATTTAATATTAAAAATAATACATATACCGCATCATTATCAAAGACCAAAAAATTTAGAACAAGTTGCAAAACAAAAAATAAAAAAAAAATGCCGCACAACCACAAATACGCCCTTAAACGCAAGGTAATGTCAAGATTGGGTTCTTTGTTGACCCACTATGTGTGGGTTTTTAAATGAAAGTTATTTTCCGTAAAAATTCAGTGGTATACATTTTTAGACCCTACGGGCATTCTGAACGCTTACGCCTACGTTTTTGTTTGTTTGGTGAATTTATATAATGATAAGCATTAAAAAAGCAAAAAAAAAGTCAAAGTTAAAGTTCTTGTATGTGTTTAAGTTTAAACGTCCTTTTTCTTGCCCACAATACGATTTACAATCACTCAATACTATCTGTTATAAACTCCTTTTTATGACAACTTTGTTGTGTTATCAGCCAAATTGTTTAAAGCTTATATCGATAACACTATCGGCGCCACCTTCTCCATCTTGGTTTAGACCCTGCAGTAGACAAGTTTATACGAACTTTCCTACCAAGAGCATCTACGGCTCCATCCTAAACATACTTATCATTACAAGAGCATCTACGGCTCCATCTTACCTAAATCTCATACAAGGCTTCTACAACCCTTTTTAACATACAATCATTGGTACACACAAATCCATTATACGATTGTAATATACAAATAAACGCTATTGACTATAGCAACAAAACACTAAATATCACTTGGGTTTCTTATTTCTTCCCCCAAACCTATGGAAATACATCCATTATATCACATTGCTCCGCAAACAGTATGTATATAAATTTCCAGCCATCCCCAAAGTTCAATGCAAGTATGTGTCTATTCCTTGGACTAAAAAACACAGCCATAAAATCCTATCATCGTCCATGGCAAGGCATTTTAGCATGTGCCCATCATCCCGGATTGGAGTTGTTATTGATATAACGGCTGGGATGTGTCCAGGGTTTAATCCGTAAAAATATGCAAAATTTACGGAAAGCTAGAGGAATTGCGCCGTCTCAATAGACTTCAATCATAGATCAATTTCAATTAAATGCATTGTATCGAGATTGTTTTGTTGGCAGCAATTAATAGTGGCGGGCCTTTTACGGTACCAGTTAAGAATGCGGCTCTAGCCGACTCTAAGTTGCGCCCGGGTTACCCTTGATTTCCTTGGCAACTACGCCTCACTCGGATCAATCACTGCGGGGGGTTGTTAAGGGTTCTATTACATAGGCAAATAAACAATTGTTAAATATTACTTTTGCTTCGAAATTAAGGATAGTGATCCAACAAAAAGGGGTATTTTTCGATCAAGGGAACACTTAGAAAAAAGTACAACTTTCATCATATAACCCAATGGCCCCTTTTTAGGCCCCCTACTGCCCTATAGACCTACCATTTGTATGTTTGGGGATCAAGACGGAAAAAATAGTATAAAAAAATAGTTTCGTCGAACCGCCCTTTTCCTTCAGCCCAAATATTATTTAAGGAACATTTATGAATTTTAAGTTGTTAAAATTAACATTGAAGTGCTCATCTCATTTCAATTCTATTACAAATCGCTTCAAACATGATTTGTAACAAAATCACCAATCTGTTGGTTGACCCAATCAAATAATCCAACGCCTGATTAAAAGTAGGGTTAAATTTGATACTTTAACAGCTAATTTTGCATTCCGCCTTAACATTCAAGTAGTTTTAAACTGACTGAAGTTTTAATTTGTTGTTCACTTTGTCACCACTTTGTGCTCTCTCAGACAGCCCCAGATTTCGTCGGTTACATTGTTTCGTCGCCTAATTCTTCACATTTAACGGTTCCAAAACATGATTGTGCCTGCTGAGACGCAGGTGAAAATTCAGATTGTTCAAAAATCTGATTTAAAGAGGAATGTGAATGTTGTGAAGAATGTGTAGTATATTCATCGACATACGACGTAGGTGTACGCGTTAAATATTGTGTTTGGGTCTGAGCCGTAACTCCTCGTAAAACTTTATGTATTTCTTCAACAGATTGTTCGGTTAGTTTATTCAAGCAGCCATGAAAAAGAACATCTGCAAATATAGTTCTAGCAAATAGTTTTTGATCCTTTGACAATTCGTCATACTGAGCTGCCAATCCTTTTGCTAAAGCAGATGTAGCATCATCACTTGTTGTTACTGTTTGGCATGCTGCTGTTTTTGATAAATTGCCTTCAGCAGTGACTTTTGGTTTTTTGGTGGATGGCGCTATTGTCTCATCAGCGGAACGAGTCTGGTTATTTAAAAAATTAAAACAATAGTTAATTATATGTGTATAAAGCTATGTGTGCTGTAAATAGTTTATTCGGTAAGCCAATTGTCCACTACAAGATTTTTTTTTGGTAGAGCCCAGACTGTACAGATTGGACGTGCAGAGCGCGACTTGTTAGACTTTAATTTTTAATGTTTCCAATATTTTTAATAATTTTTATTTTAAACTTACAATAGTAAAATTATAAATCAAGCATACAAAAGCACGCCAATATTTAATTACTTATTCATTTGCTTTCTTATATTAAGCCGTTAATTTTTCAACCGAACTCTACTGTAGTGAAAAAAAAACTATCAAATAATTTTAATAGAACTTACAACATGCGCAGTGCTCTGCTACACACTTAAATAGTGGACACTTGGCTTAGAATAAAAAAACCTTTTGTACTCACAGCATTCGTTATGCTAGATACACACAAGGCAACCGGCGAAGCAACATTTTGCAGCAACGTGTTTGGTTTGTTCTCTACACACATGGCAACTGTCGCCGCAACCTCAGTACTGTGTGTAGCTGTGGTATCAGAACTTATTACTGTGCTGGTTCCAGGCTCGGGCATCTCCAAATCTCTCAAAAAATCAAGAGCATCAAAATACCATAAATTTGGTTGATAAAGCTCATCAACACCAGCGCCACTTTTTTTACTTTGAAGTTTTTTTTTTAATTCGCGTCGGTAGGCAGTGCGCATGTTTTTTATTCTGTGTTTCATCGTATCCACTGTAGCATTTTCATCAATGTTATTATATACTTTTTTTAATTGTTCGTATGCTTTTTTCTTCAAATTTTTATTTTTATATTTTTCAGAAGATACGTCCCATAGTTCTTTCAAATTTTTATATTCGTTAATAAAGTTAACATAATTTTCATTATTTGCGATTGCCATTTTCACGCACGAACCTTTTTACTTGCATCTTTCTGAAGAACTAAATGAGTAAATGTAATGATACACACAAAGCAACGGTTGCGCCAACACGTAAATCATTTGGCAACACAGCTGCACATGAAGCAACGTTTGCTTCAACAGGGCTGTGTTGCTGCAACGGTTGCCTAGTGTGTATCTAGTATAACAATTTTTTGGTGTTGCCATCACTTTTGCGCTATGTTGACAGAGATGAGTAGGGTAGTACAGAGATTCTCAAAGCGATTGATAAAGAGGCAACGCCGTCATTGATTATTTGGAGATGAGTAGAGTTGAATGAATCCCATTTAATCTTTTTATTTGTCGTAACTATTTATGGAATATGTGGCGAGAATATAAAAGTATATGTGGTTACATCGGCCAACACAAATATGTGCCATCTTTATTTATCGAAAACCAATTGGGGATAACATAAGATACCGTTGGCGCCGATTTATTGATGCAAGTGTGAGTACTCATATCTAACTTATGCTTTTTCGGCGCTTACAAATTGTATTTGTGGGCTCATTTTTGTATTCATTAACCGTCAAAAATAACTTTGACGACATTAAGTGAAAAATATAATTAAAACTATAGAAATTATGTATCTATAGTATAGTTTCTATACTAATATTATGAAGAGGAGATGTGTGTGAGTTTGAAAGTTTGTTCTTATCTTATTAACTATCCATCCTTTTAAAAAAAATTACTAGTGGAGTGCTACGATATCACTGAATGGTATAGGCAATATTTTATTAAAAAAATCAACGAGACTGTGAAAGCTAGTTATATAGTCACAGGATTTTATTTTAGAAAAAACTTTTGCCTGGGCTTTGTTTCTACTTTTACTTGTAACGATAAAGAAACTTTATAATATAACTCAAAAAAAAAAATCAAATTTTTTAATAGAAGAAAGAAAATCATATTTTAATCTATTTCAAAAATACAGGAAACAATAAAATATTTTTTTAAAATATTAAAGATATAAAAATAAATAAATATATTACAAATACATACAAAATTATTAATAATATTAAACAGATCAAAAATAGTAAACAATTTAAAAAAGGTAGCCTATTTAAGAAATTTAGTTAAAAGGATTTATTTTTATAAAAAACAGTATGATTTGAAAAGTTTTAAAGTTGTGAAATACAATTCGTTTCAAACCAAGCAATTAGTTGACCCAATCAGATAATCCAACGCTTGACTTAAAGTCGGCATAAATTTTATTTTTTTTAACAGCTGATTTTGTATTGCACTTTAACTTGCAAGTAGTTTTAAGTTACCTAAACGACATTTTTATAACAGTAACGTTGATTACATTGTTTCGCCGCCTAGTTCCTCACATTTAACGGTTCCACAACATGATTGTGCCTGCTGAGACGCAGGTGAAAATGCAGATTGTTCAAAATTCTGATTTAAAGAGGAATGTGAATGTTGGGAAGAATGTGTAGTATATTCATCGACAGATGATGTTGGTGCCTGCGTTAAATGTTGAGTTTGTATCTGAACTCCTTGTAAAACTTTGTGTATTTGCTCAACAGATTTTTCAGTAAGTTTATCCAAGCAGCCGTGAAAAAGAACGTCTGCAAATATTGTTCTAGCGAATAATTTTTGATCTTTTGACAATTCCTCATACTGAGCTGCCCATACTTTTGCTAAAGCAGATGTAGCATCTTCACTTTTTGTTATTTTTTCACATGTTGCTGTTTTTGATAAATTGTCTTCTGCAGTGACTTTTGTCAAGCCAATTGTCCTCAAGTTTTTTTTGGTAGAACCTAGACTGTAGAGCCTTGAACGTGCAGAGCGCGACTTGTAACATTTTAATTTTTTTTAATGTTTTCAATATTTGAAACCATTTGTCGGCTTTCAAACAACATGTTGTTGTTGTTATTGGTTTATCATCATCGTTGTTTTTGTTATAATTCGGTCTGATTATGTGAACATTGATTTGGAATTTATTTCAAGCTCTAGACCAGTGTTTTTGAAAGTAGTTGTTTATAGCAGAATGTTATTCTCATAATGCCAGGCAGTCTGTACAGCTATTTCAGATTCAGCCACCAATCCCCATTAGCAGACTTTGGTATAATGATTGCAAATTGTTCATCAAGTCTTATGCACCAGAATCTCACATCAAAATGAGAATTAACATATGTTTTTTTTACAATAGTAATATTTTAGCAGACTAATATTTAATAATCTATTTATTTGCTTTTTTATATTAAAATATTATGTCGTTAATTGTTCAATATAACCAGCTATGGGCACCACTACTTTGAAAGCCTTGCATGTGTTTGTGCTTCAATGTTTTATTTCAATGAACGGCAGCCCAATACAACCACAATATGAGTTTGTGTTGGTGAGTTACTCTCTTCCCTCTCTCACTGTAGAGAAGGGAATTGTTATATAGTTTTTCCATAATTATAAACAAAATTATGATATAAAAATCCGGGAAATAATTAATAAATATTACTGCCGTGCGCGTGGCAACGCACATTAACATATTAAAATTTATTTTTACTGAAAAAATGGATTACTTTTATTGCCGTGCTAACAACAACCGTCGACACAACCGCGTCGGGCGAATGCTCTAGCGAGACTGAATGCATTTGTTTGTTTTCGTTCAATGGGTGTGAGAATACGTGTGTGGCTCTCTCGCTCAATTTGTGTATGTACACATCGTTCGCTCTTTTTGCACTTTAATTTTGCACTTGCCCATAGCTGAATATAACTCTATTGTAATCAGAAAAAAACTATCAAATAATACGCAGTGCTCTACCACACACACACACACAAATAGCGGACATTTGGTTTTAAATAAAATAAACCTGTTGTACTCACCAAATTCGAAGTAGTGCTGCCAATTTGACTACCGTTAGTTAAGAATTTCAATGCGTCGAAATATTCCCAACGAGGCACATATAAATCCTCAGTTCCAGAACTACTGTTCCTTTCTTTACATTTTCGCAATTCAGCATTGAGTTGGCATCGAAGGTTATGTAATTTGGCGGCAATTTCTGTGACATCAATATTCAGTTTTTCTGCGATCTCTCTTAGAAGATTTTGTTTGTGGTTGCTACACGATCAAACAATTGCGATTGAACTACAAAAATTAAAAAGGCAAATAGCAAAAAAGAAAAAAATAATTTACTCACCGATTAGAGTACAGTTGACTCGAAACGTCCCACAAATCGCTTTGTAATTCGAACAATGCAATCAACTCCAATGTTTTATCTTTCGTCCACAGACTAGAATTACATTTGCCGCGTGGTTTCTTGTCTGCCGATGCCATTTTTTGCGTTAGAATCTGGATTGAATTAATACTGAAATTTTTAACTTGTAGGATTATCGGAACGCAAATATACATAAATATCAATTATTTTTCAATGTAGTAAAATGAAAAAAAAAACATCAAATGATTTTGATAAAGCGCAGAGCACGCACTCATACAAAAAAGTTTATACATAAAAGTGTTTTTTGGGCGAAATAACTCTCTCATACATACGGTTTGTAATTAGCTCGTGTAGAGCAATCTACAGGGTGTATTGACTTCTCTGCACATTTCTATGCGATATATTTATCTATAGAGCTATAGCTCTACGTTTAAAGTCTAGTGTAAAAACAATAAATATAACAGTTTTTTAGGTGTTGCCACCTCTTTTGCGCACTAAACACTGTGTTGACAGAGATGAGTATTGATAGTACAGAGATTCCCTACCACTCCTACACGAAAAGGCAATGCGATTGAAAAGAGGCGACACATCGCGGTCATTGATGAGTAGTTGCTTGAAACTCATTAAATTTTTTAATCTGTTGTAATTATTTACAAAAAATGTGAATCATATTAGAATTCATACATTAAATAATAAAAATATTTATAATATTAAATAAAAATATACAAAAAAAATAACAAAAATACTAAACAGTAAAAATTAAAAAAAATGTATATTAAATATGCCAAAAATACTAAAATTTATAAAAATTTGTTAAAAGTACATGAAAGTTAAGAAAGGCAAAAATTATATAAAATGCTAAATATATATTTAATTTATGCTAAAAATATTATAAATATTAAAAAAAAATACATCCAGAATACTAAAAATATTGTTAGTAATATATAAAAAATACTTAAAATATCCTTGATACTAAAACTATTTTAAATACATAAAATTTATAATTTTCTAAATATTAAAAATAATACAAATATAATATTATAGTTTAAAATACTATCAAGTAAAATAACAATTATTTTTGGTCCCTGCACTAAAATTAATTGGCTAATATGTATTGACTTTTCTTGTTTTTTTTTGTTTCATTCCAGAAATCATTAAACTTGCTCGTGGCGAGGGTGATTCCCAAATAGCTAAGGCCACCCAGTGTGAACAGGACACATATGAGATGCAAGTTAGAGCAGCTAACATAGGTATAAATATCTCTATAAAATTTAATCTAAATTTCTTTGCAACTAACAATACTTTTTCTTCCATTTCAGGACGAGCTGGCGAATCTTTAATGAAACTTGTTTCGGATATTAAACAATATTTAATCTTAAACGATTTTCATTCAGTCAATGAAGCAATTGCCAATAATTCGCAGCTATTTCGTACCACTCAAAGGGATTGTGATAAGAAACTAATGAAATTACGCGATGAAATGGCTATGGATTTATATGACCTAGAAGAGGAATACTATACCAGCATATTTAAATGATATTGTGTATAGAAAAATAATATAGATTTTATTTAAATTATGAAATAATTTTATTATCAATTGAACAGAATGAATTGCGATGGTTCTATTTAGATTTTCGGCGTTTCTACGTTTATCTCAACATTCCCCATATATTTAGTGTTTATGTTTTGCTTGTTAATTCTTCCAGCTTTTCGTATATTTCATGTAGTTTCTTTCCATCTGTAACAGCTGAGCACGCATGAATCATCCATTTTTGCTTAATGCCTTTCAAGTTTAAATGCTCGACTATTTCATTAATGACTAAATCCGGTGCTAAATCGATTTTATTGGCTAACACTAAGAGAACAGCATTGCTTAAATCGCTATTATTCATGACGTCCTGCAAATCTTGTTGGGCTTCAGCAAAACGTATCTCATCCGAAGAGTCCACTACATAGATTACAATGGATATATTTTCGGTGTAAAAGTTGCGTAGAACTCGTACAGTTTCATAACCACCAATATCCCATATTTTATATTCGATGGAGTTGTATTTAAGCGTTTCAACATTATAACCAATGGTGCGTATGGTTTCTGTGACGGAGCCGAGTTGAAGAGTGTACAGCAGTTGTGTTTTGCCGGAATTATCAAGGCCCACCATAAGTACTTTAATTGCTTTGTTTTTTTCATTTTGGGGTGAGGTAAGAGTATCTCCTTCACTCTCTGCAGGTAGGTGTATAGGTCCAGATTCTATGGCCTTCTGATTCAACGTTTCGTGTCCCTCATGGCCTATGGTTTTGTCCGCTTGATCACACATTGTATAGGTATGCCAATGAAAGCGCAAATTTGTTTACTGTTTGTTATTAGGGCCCTTTGTCAACAGAAATGTTTTGTTTTATCGCTTGCCGAACAAGGTTTATACTGTCTGGCTATTTTAGAACTGAAGTGGAGATATGAAGTGATGTACTAGTAGCCATTGATGGTGAAATGCCATTAAACAATATTGTATGAACTGACTAATATTCAATTGACTTGATGCATTTTTATATGAATGTGTGTGTTAATTGTAACAAACCGGTTACAATTTAGTGGATTTAGGTATAAGCAGAGGGAAGACATCATCGTATAGTGGATTCTATATGGATTTTCCGGTAGGGGTGTGTTGGATGGGTGTCATTAGGTATTAATGGCTTAACATTATGTGGCTCCATCCGCATTACATATCCGTATTTTGTCTATACCTCTGTTCGATTCGGATAGATGCAATTTTATGCTCATACATAGCCAATACTCTTTAAAAATATTTCCGTTTTTTTTTTAATAAATTACTATTGCTATGACATCTGCGCAGAAATCAATCACTTTCTGAATCTTCGATGTAAATACTCGTTTTCTTCTTTGCTCCAATGACTTCAGTTCTATTCGTGGTGGTGTTCTGCGTTAGGGTACGCAAGGATTCACTGTAAAGAGAAAAAAAATGATTAAAACCAGATTCAGTTAAAATATGTTCATTCATAACGTACTTGAAACGACTTCGTCGTTTGTTGCGCTCATTTAGAGATGTGGTATCACAAAGTTCAATTAAGTACATGGGAACTGTTGCATTTATATTGAATTTACCAATAATACCATGTAATCGTTTAGGTTTCAATAGTAAACACAACAATTGCAAATGAAATGGCGTCGGTTCAGGTGTGTAATATAAGGAATACAATTCTTTGGTGGGTTCACAAGTCATATCGTCATTACTTTTATATTCCTGCTGAATGTTAATGATGATTCTGTTGGTTTTGTGTAAATTCCTACAATGAAATGGTGAAGATTTTCTAATAATGATTTTAAAATATAAAAAATAAAGGGTAAACCTTAAAATCTCTGGCGATGTAGGAGGTTCACCAGCAAACACGATGATTTTAGCTTTATACAAGGTGTCACTTAATAATTGCTGTTTAACATTGGGGTAAGGTTTAAATTCCGGTGATATTGCAATGCGTTTTCGAAGTTTGTTGGATAAATTGTAGATGAAATTATCATAGCCAAACAGGGGTAGATACATGTGAAATACGCTATCGGTATGACAACTGAAAGAAAAAAAATCAAATGCAAAGAAGTGGGATTCAATTAAACTAAGTTCAATTTTGGTATTAAATTATTTTTCAATACTTACTCTAATATATTTTGTATAGCATCAAACACTTTGTTTATGGGGTCAACATCCTGTATATGAGGATTTTCATGACATCGTTTGAGGTTTAAATACAATTGCGGCACTGTTTCTCGTTCTACCCATGAAGCAAATGTATCATTCACAAGAGCAGAGCGTATATCTAAAAAATTGCCAGCATAAATGTATTGTAATTTGCCGTCTGTAAAAATGGAATAAAATATAAGTACAAATACATAATGTATAGAGTATTCAAAATGTGTCTTTCAGTACCTTCTTTTATAAGGACCATTAGATTGCGAGTGCATTCCTCCGATTCGCAGAATAACAATTGTAAAGTTCGACGATCAGGCAGTACAATATCAATATATTTGTAGGGCTCCACATAAATAAAGTTGATTTTTTCGATTAACTATAAGAAATAATTATAAATTGAACAAGGCAATAAATCCAAGTTATCTTAATGGCTGCTATTATTATAAAATAAGAAAGATAAGTACTATCACGTATTTGAAACCGAAGAACAACTGTATCGAGACCAAAAGTATTTTTAGAATATAATACATCTTGTTAGGAAACCAACATTGAATCAGGTCCGGCTATTTCAACCACCCCACTTCAATTGATGGACTGACTATTTCAACCACCTCGCTAAGGCTTTCCATCTAAAATACCATCTAACTATTCTCAAAATATATAATTATTCATATTACTTACTCTAGATCCTTTTAACGTGTAATACTCTTTCAACTGCTTGGCTATATAATGAGTAGTGATTATGGTGTCCAGTTTAGACGGCACTACTTGCTTTTCTATATGAAACAAATGTGTCAAGACAACTTTTTGTTGGGGCTGTAATATGATTACAATAATAACACATACACTTTCATACAAATAAATTAACTTACTTTATACGTCAACGGCAATTCATCGAAAACAATTAGAGGTAAATTTTTCAATTTCATTGTGATGGTAATAAGTTAAGCGGCAGCGGGATAAAAGGAAAACAAATTTGTTTACAATTTGCCGGCTGCTTTGGTACAGCGGCTGTTCTCAGTATAACAGTGTTGCCTAACAGTTTTGTATACATATTTTTCCTCTGGCAATACCCAAACTGTCTTATAAGTATGTTGCCATCTAAGTATTTTTACCATTTTGCACCCTCTGGCAATAACGTTTCTTTATTACTCACAGCTGTTTGTGCCAGTTTATAACTGGCCGCAAGAATTTCTAATAAAATTTCTATTAAAAGGTGAGTTATTAAATAAATAAGTTGTATGAATGTTATATTCATTAGCTAAATTACTTAATTATGTCTTCTTTTTATTCCAGTTGAAGTATTGGGAAAATTTGCAATACACCGCCATGAATTTCCTGAGGCAAACATTCAGCGTTACGAAACAATTGGCAACACAAGGTATGAGTAGAGGAAAACATGCAGCCCCCGGCACGATTATAATGGGAAAATGGTTCTGGAAATACTTTTCATAACCCAAAACTCTAAACTTTTCATTCAAGAGAGAACCTGTGCTTTCAAAGACACTACCCACTCTTCTTATTAACATTTCTATTAGACATCGGACAATTTTTATACAAAAACAAAACAATTGGCAGCACAAGGTTTAAAAGGGAGAACACATGCAACAGGCAGGACTACAAAGGAAGATCTCATAAAAAAATATTTTCATATGCGCCGTTTATGCAGATAATTGTTCGTACATATACTTTTCATATAGAATTATGTTTCCGGATAAATTTTTCATACAGAAATGTTTCTGCAAACTGTTGTCATGAAGGAGTGCTTGATACGTACCATACAAAAACGGGCCTACAAGTTCTAGACAAAGGTGCCATTGCCCTCAAAGGAACTTTATATAGAAAAAAATGTACATCCAGATACTTCTTGCAGAAACGTTCGTAAACAATTCTTATAAAAAATATAACTATTGGCAGCACAAGGTATGAAAGAAAGAGCACAGCTGCCGGACCGAATAAAATAGGAAGGTTCCGCCAAAAATATTTTTCACATAGCAAAATGCTTTTGAATACGTCTGTTTATAAGATTTTTTTTATTTTCTTATAGAAAAGTATCCACAAGAAATCGTTTAAATGCAGAAAGTTACTCCAGGACCCCATTATATTGAAATATTTGTAAAATCTCTTTGTCTGCCGACACACTTGTCTAGGTGTCTGTGGTGACAATCTTATATGCAATCTTACACAATAATCCATTAATTTAATTGACTGAATGATGACTGAAAAGTTGTATTCCTAGCTTCCATATAGGAAAGGACTCCAAATGCACACTTCATATTGAAAATTCTTGCAATGGAAGGGTAAATTTTCACAGATAATTTGAAAACATCATCGAACAATTTCTACGCATATGCGTTTTACGAAAACGTTTGTGATGGGTAGATTCTTTGAAAAATTAACTTTGGAGCTGGCCTTTTTAAGCTGTCGCAAGAACTCCGAAGAATATGATTCTTTAAAAAAATAACTTTGGAGCTGGCTTTTTCAAGCTGTCTGAAAATTAATTTATTGCCCTTCTTAATGCTAAACCAGGAGATAAATTAAATTTTTAGCAAGAGATTGCGTCTACACACTTCAGTAAGGAAACTGGAGAGTGGTTTAGTTCGGAAAATGTAAAAGTCTTAGAGGGGCAGGGTGTTTCCATGGCATGAACCTTATTGAAAATGTATGGGGTATACTTGTTTATAAAATGTACTCTAACAACAGGCAATACAATAGCTTTGCAGAGTTAATATAGGCAGTAATAGCGGCTTGGTACTCCTTAGAAAGTCCAACCCCAGAAACCCTGATAAATAGTATGACCGAAAGCATATTTAAACACCAATGACAAATTTCATATATACAAACTGACCATCAAAACACATTTCTTATAGAAAAGGAAATCCAAATAAATAAAAATACTTTTAATATAAAAGTGCCTCAAACACACTTTATTTAGAAAAGTATCCATAAAGACACATTTCCTACAAAATGGTGCTTTCCGTGATTAATTTCTTATAGAAAAGTGCATCCGAAAACGCATTTTATACACATAGAAAAGTATATGAAAAACAACACACCTTATAGAAAAGTGACTCAAAAAAAAAACAACTTAATTTCCCTTTACACCCCATGGATGAGTTATGGGGTGTTGTGAATTAAAACGCTTTCTATTTTAGATTCGCAACAAACGGCAACCACATGTTTATCGACGAATGCGAACGTCACTGTTTGAGAAGCTTTTACTAGAAATGCCGATTGACTCGACACTTATACTGCGAAGTTGCTGTCAACAACATCGAGGCGGGCCAGCAATGAAAGAATTTTTTTTAGATGACTGGAGCCATGCATTGTACCGGGGATCTCCCGCATAGTAGTCACGTATTCTAACTATCATGCTACAGCCGGTCCCCCATTTTATATACTGTGTCCAAAAACACATTTTATAAAACATGTTTTCCCTTAAAGACAGATTTTATGTGAAAAAGTGTCTCCAAAGCATATTTCCTATAGAAAGTTTTCAGCAAGAAACATTTCTTACAGAAAAGTTTTTCCAGCGAAACATTTCATATGTAAAGTGTATTCAAAGACGAAGTTCATATAGAAAAATAACCGCAAAAACACATTAAACATAAAAAAATCTCCTCAATGACACAATTTGTTCCCAAAGACACATTTCATATACAATTCATATTCATATACAAATTATATAAATAAATCAATGTCTAGTGTTCTTATCGAAAGGTTTCTCCTTAGACACATTCTATATAGAAAGTTTTTACCTGAACACATTTAATATAGAAAAATGACTCCCAGGACCAAATGCGCGTTTATATATACAAAAGTGTCTTTTGAAAACACATTTAATATAAAAAGTTTGTCTTTAAAGAAGACACACCTCTTATAAAATGTTTGGATAAACCTTTTCAAAAGAAACGAGTCTTTAAAGACACATTTCTTAAAGGGAGTTTTTTTGTCCACTCGAATATAAATGTGTCTAAATAGCACATTTTGTTTAGAAAAATGTTTCCTCGGAATACAAATTATATTCAATTGAAGTTTTCACCTGAAAAGTGTCTTCAAAAACTAATACCGACACTTCTCAAATAAAAAGTGTGTCTACAGTAAATTTCCTATATGGAAATTTTTCTTATAGCTGTACATAAATTTCCAAAAAATATATATATATAAAATACTTGATTTTTAATTTTCACTTTTTGTTTATTTTCTTTTTATTTCCCACAGTTTTCAATCAATCCCTTGAACAAATGCGTGGCATGGCCTCACTTAATCAAATGCATCGCACTGGACCACATATTAAAAAACGTCCACCACGTAAGCCGCTCGATGGCAAACCATTTGCCAAGGGTGTCGTTCTAAAGACCCTTATTAAGAAACCGAAAAAACCTAATTCGGCCAATCGAAAATGTGTTTTGGTGCGTCTGTCGACGGGCAAAGAAATGGTAGCGTATATACCAGGCATTGGTCACAATTTGCAGGAACATAACATTGTGCTGTGTCGCGTTGGACGTCTTCAGGATACACCTGGTGTTAAGCTTAAATGTGTGCGTGGTGTTTATGATTTGAATCATGTTATTAAGAGTAAATAAATACATTTTGTTAAAATAATAGAAAACTTTTTTTGTATCATTTTAATCAAATTTTTCTAAGGGATTTTTTTATAATAATATATAATAAATACAGAATTATTGTTTTATATTCAAAAAGTTTAAAAATCGTATTATTGAATATATTTTTTTTTGCACTTCTAATATTATTTTAATGAGCAAACTTGTGAGTAGATATTTGTAACCATATAAGGCCCTATAGGCTCGGTTATTGAAACTATACAATAAACAAAAAAAAAAAAACTTGCCATATTTATTTGGTTTGTTTCTAAAACAACCATTTTTTAAAAAAGTCTTATTTGTATATTGGAAACTGTTTGTTATCCTTTAAAATGTATCGGTTTCAATTTACATTTTAGGCTGGCATTTTATAGTTTTTTCCTTGTTCATGTCAATTGTTTCCATTCGATGAAGAAATGTTTCAGCTGTAAAAAATTGCTTAGTGCGATTTGATTTACAACCCCTTTTTAATGTTAACAAATTATCGTTTTTATTATTGTCAATAATAAGTGAGTAAACACACTTTCTCTTGCCCTTTAGAAAGTGTCGAATCATCGCCGTCCTTTTTCCATACCGTATCCTTTTTGATGGCATTTTATTAAGTGGTTGTTGTGGGCGCACTTCAGAAGCACGTTTGGCAGACGCCAATAAAATTGAAGCAAGATTGTGTTTAGACAACGTCAATGTGATTTTTAACCCTTTTACTGAGATGCGAATTGTAGGCAGGTGTTATGAAGAATATCAATGGAATTTTATATGATGTTAAAGAGAATACTTCAATCAAAAGGGCAAATTTTTATTATGGAATAAATATAAAATTAAAATAGAGATTAAAAAGTGAATTACAAACGACTAGAAATGGCTAAATAAAAAAAAATTGATTGATTAATAATGAGTTATATTGATAATAACCATATAATAAATAAAAAAAAATAATAAAAAAATATAAAAATGTCCTTGAAGTTTGCACCCATACACCAAAATACCAAGACCGAAGTTTTGGAAATTAGGTACAATTTTGGCCGCCGAAATAGGTTTTCATGCAACGATTACGCAATTTCTTGGTTCATACGATATTTCTGCTCTTCCATCGCCAGAAAATCCAGAATTCTAACAAACTATAGAAGATAATTTTTGTAAATTTAAAATAAATTAAAAATAAATAAAAAAATAAAATGTCTTGTATTAACAATGTTTAGTATTTCTTAATTAACAAATAAATGTATAAAACAAAAAAGAAAATTTCAGTAGGGTAAACTGCCCTACACATAACTTCACCCTCAGTAAAATCAAAACATTAGCAAGTATTATTACTCGATTTCTAAAGTGGGCGGAAGAGTACATTTGTATTCGAAGAAGGGGCGTGGCTGGACTTTCAGTTATTTCTCCAAAAATGTATACGGTAATTGTTTTATTAAATACAGAATTTGGACACGATCGCGTTAAATGTATTAAATTAATATTATTAGTCAATTGCTAAAGTGGGCGGTATGATACATTTGTATGGGGAATAACAGAAGTGGCGTGTCCATGTGGCCCATAAGCAATCCCGCAAGGAGTTTAGAGAAAATATTAAGCCATGCAAAGTTTCAAAACAATTGCTTACGTCTTTTGAAAGTTGTCGTGTGTACCAGCTGGACAGACAGACAGAAAGACATGGATATAACGACTTAAAAAGTCATGATTCGAATTTGTTTCAAAGAAATCTAGAGTCTAAAGTGACTGTGTTACACTTTTGGGTCGTATCAGATGATATGTATACTCTCGTAACCGTAGCGTAAGGGCTGACATTTGGAATACAAGCTTATATCCTCATAGCGGAGGTTTAGTTCTAAGATGAGACCGATCGGTCAAAAACTATTCCCACCCCCATACAAACTCGCTCTTGAAGGAATTACAGCCGTAGTTTAAGAGATATCAAGCTGAAATTCGGAATACATCCAATGATATATGGGTATTTCCTGGCATTGCGGACGCACGTTTTTTTTTCTTATATTGTATTTTGAATTTCATTTTAGAAAGTCAAATCGCTGAAGCACTGCATTTGTACAAATCTGTTTACAGCGTGCCCGACGAGGTTGAAGCGACCAACAATCCGACCGAATTTTTCAACTCACTTGATGTGCCGCATAATTTACAGATGAAGGTGGGATCGATCATAATCACTTTGCGGAATGTGAATCAACCGAAATTGTGCAACGGTACGCGGTAGTCCGTCAAGAAACTGAAAAACAATGCGATTTAACCGACGATCATCAAGGGCAAATTCAAAGAAGACGAAGTCCTTACCTCACTAATTCCGATTATTTCAACTGATCATCCATTCCAATTCTCCGTTCGGTTGTCTTTGGCAATGAAAATCAATACATCTCAAGGACAATTGTTAGAAGTATGTGGGATTAATCTCGAATTTCCCTGTTTTTCGTGCTGTCAGCTGTACGTTGCCTTTTCGTGTTTTGGGGAACCGCCTTCCTTTTTAGCTTTTTCGGCGTAAAACTAATCGATAAACATTGTTTATTATATCACTCACTTTAGTTTATCTAAAGGCATTAAATTGGGGCTAGACGAAATTCGCCGGGTCCGCTAGTAAAATATAGTTGTATTGCAAATAACCAATTTCATTAATTCATTAAAATTTTCTTATTAATTCTAGTCCTTACTCTACTTCTATTTCTTACTACTTCTATTTTATATTTCCTATTTCCTAAAAATCTAAAAATTCCTATTTCCAATTTCCTATTTCAGCAAAGTGCAGAATATGGGGCGGGAGCCCAAAAAAAAATAATGCCACCCCACCCCAAATACGCCCCAAAACATGAAAATCGAGGTCAATGTTGGCGATAAGGCCCGGGGGTCCGGGGGGGGGGGCAAAAAAAGGGGCCCCTTGGGTTCTATGATGACCCCCATTTGTGTGGGTACTCAAATGAAAGATATTTTCGAGACGAATCCAACGGATCTCCTGGACCGAGTTAGATCTATTTAAATTTCCGGGATATACCAAAAAAAATTTAAAAAATGTGAAAAAATCATGGAAAAAGTTAGAAAAATTTAAGGAAATAAATTGAAAAATTTTAAAAAAATAGAAAATCTAAAAACCGCGCCGTTTAAAAAAAAAAATTTTTTTCTGAAAACCCCCGTAAAAATTTAAAAAAAATTGGGGAAAATCATGGAAAATTAGAACAATGAAGTCATCAAAAATGTGTGAAAATTTTAAATTTTTTTGAATTTTTTAAGGTTTAAAAGGAAAATTTCAAGAAATATTTAAAACAAATTCAAGAAAAAGTCTAAAGAGAAATATTTGAAAAAAGAAAATTGATTAAAAAAGGATAAAAGTGAAAAAAATGAAGAAAAATTTGAAAAATATTAAAAAAAGCTATGTATTGTAATTGTATATATATTTTTTTATATATCCCTTTAAAATATTATTTGTTTTTTAAATTAGAGTTGTAACGGTTGAGATGGTTGCAGTAGCGCCGCAGGTAAAATTTTTTTTTATAAAAATCGCCCGATTTTTTATAAATAATTTTTCTTTTGGTTTATTCCGGCATAATATTTTTTTTTGTAAATTAGAGTGAAAATGGATATGTCGGGCTTAAAAGCGCCGAAGGCAAAATTTTTTTTTTAAAAAATCGCGCGATTTTTTTTTTGGTTTATCCCGGAAATTCGGATGGCTCAAATGGCTCAGGAGACCCGTAGGAACCTAAAAATAACGTTGGATTCGTCCGAAAATATCTTTCATTTGAGTACCCGCACCTGGGGGGTCATCAAAGAACCGAAAGGGGCCCCTTTTTTACCCCCGGGCCCCATGGGCCTGAGCGCCAACTTTGACATACCATTCCGATGCTTGGGGACCAAGACGAAGACAATGGTATATTTTTTTTTTAATCGGGCTCCCACCTCATATTCTGCACTTGAGCCCCTATTTCCTATTTCCTTTTTCCTATTACCTATTTTCTATTTTCTATTTTCTATTTTCTATTTTCTATTTTCTATTTTCTATTTTCTATTTTCTATTTTCTATTTTCTATTTTCTATTTTCTATTTTCTATTTTCTATTTTCTATTTTCTATTTTCTATTTTCTATTTTCTATTTTCTATTTTCTATTATCTATTTTCTATTTTCTATTTTCTATTTTCTATTTTCTATTTTCTATTTTCTATTTTCTATTTTCTATTTTCTATTTTCTATTTTCTATTTTCTATTTTCTATTTTCTATTTTCTATTTTCTATTTTCTATTTTCTATTTTCTATTTTCTATTTTCTATTTTCTATTTTCTATTTTCTATTTTCTATTTTCTATTTTCTATTTTCTATTTTCTATTTTCTATTTTCTATTTTCTATTTTCTATTTTCTATTTTCTATTTTCTATTTTCTATTTTCTATTTTCTATTTTCTATTTTCTATTTTCTATTTTCTATTTTCTATTTTCTATTTTCTATTTTCTATTTTCTATTTTCTATTTTCTATTTTCTATTTTCTATTTTCTATTTTCTATTTTCTATTTTCTATTTTCTATTTTCTATTTTCTATTTTCTATTTTCTATTTTCTATTTTCTATTTTCTATTTTCTATTTTCTATTTTCTATTTTCTATTTTCTATTTTCTATTTTCTATTTTCTATTTTCTATTTTCTATTTTCTATTTTCTATTTTCTATTTTCTATTTTCTATTTTCTATTTTCTATTTTCTATTTTCTATTTTCTATTTTCTATTTTCTATTTTCTATTTTCTATTTTCTATTTTCTATTTTCTATTTTCTATTTTCTATTTTCTATTTTCTATTTTCTATTTTCTATTTTCTATTTTCTATTTTCTATTTTCTATTTTCTATTTTCTATTTTCTATTTTCTATTTTCTATTTTCTATTTTCTATTTTCTATTTTCTATTTTCTATTTTCTATTTTCTATTTTCTATTTTCTATTTTCTATTTTCTATTTTCTATTTTCTATTTTCTATTTTCTATTTTCTATTTTCTATTTTCTATTTTCTATTTTCTATTTTCTATTTTCTATTTTCTATTTTCTATTTTCTATTTTCTATTTTCTATTTTCTATTTTCTATTTTCTATTTTCTATTTTCTATTTTCTATTTTCTATTTTCTATTTTCTATTTTCTATTTTCTATTTTCTATTTTCTATTTTCTATTTTCTATTTTCTATTTTCTATTTTCTATTTTCTATTTTCTATTTTCTATTTTCTATTTTCTATTTTCTATTTTCTATTTTCTATTTTCTATTTTCTATTTTCTATTTTCTATTTTCTATTTTCTATTTTCTATTTTCTATTTTCTATTTTCTATTTTCTATTTTCTATTTTCTATTTTCTATTTTCTATTTTCTATTTTCTATTTTCTATTTTCTATTTTCTTCAATATTTTATAATATTGTAATATTTTTACATTAACATTCATAATAAGTCGATGTTATTTTTTTTTAAATATTATATGAAATAAAATATAGATATTTACAAATCTGTGCCTTGCAAAATAGTTAAAGGTCTATGTTTACACGCCGACAAGAAAAGCAGTCCATCAAACAAAAACAAAATAAAACACAACTTCCATCAAATTATTACTATCCATCCATCGCCCGCAACTATTTGACCACACCACCTTTTCAACGAACATTTTTCCAGCCGCAAAAAAGATTAAAGATTTTTCACAGAGATTAGCTGAAAGTGAAAATGCCGCAAAACCATATTGTCGTCGTATAAACCATAGATACAAGGCAATGTGTTTTTGTCGCCATTCAATGATTTTTTCCATAATTGTCCGCATATTTTAATTTTTGACAAGTCCAAACGACGTACGGCTGTCCTTTTTCATATTGTCTCTCTTGCTTTTGATGACAATTGCTGTAGAGCCCCTTTAAGCAAAAGTTATGGTTTAATCCTTTATAAATAGAAGTATATAACTCTATCTATGTAGTTAGTGTGAGTTGGCCTTTATTTATCGAGTTGACATCTGTGTCATATGCCTAAAGTGTTGGCAATATTTGATTTGCTGCTGCTGCATCCCTCAAATTTGAGTTTCAGCTTTGATTGCAATCATTTTCTACTGGCTGCACGCGTTTGTCACACTTTCATGTTGGTTGTTGTGGTGTGGTGGTTGTTTTGTGGCGTCATGTACGCACGAATTAGGTAGACGCCCTCACAAATATTGACTTTGTTTGAGGGTAAGTTGTATAGCGAATGTTTCTAAGATACAATTGTAGAATTAAGGATTTTTTCAAACTGAGAATTTGCAAAAAATTTTTCCAATTTTTCTTTTAATATCAGACGTCTTTTTAGTCATTTTTTTAAATTATTTTTGTAGAATTACCAAAAAATTGCTCTAATATAAATAAGTTAATGGTAAAAATTTTCTATTGTTCTATGTCCTTTTAGTCCTTGTTTCATATAATTTTAGGAAACCATACCAAACTGGCCACTGTTCGACTTATTATAATTTTAATTATTACTAAAATGAACGTTTTTTTAAACCAATTTCCAAATATCCTTTTCCTCTTTTTTATAAAAACTTTGCATATTTCGTTTAAAAAAGTAAAAAGTGGATGATAAGTTGTAAAAATTTATAGCGTTACGAATTTTACTAAGAGTCTTCGAAGAATTCTTTTTCTTTTAATATCATACGTCCTTTTAGTACTTATTTGAATTAATTTCATATATGTACGTATGTTTGAGAATTTCTAAAAAATTGCTCTAATAATGTCCAAATTTTGTATTAATGTATAGAATACAAAATTTCGCTAAGAAAATTTAAAATATTCTTACTTCCTTTTAGTCCTTGTTTCATATAATTTAAAAAATGCTTACTAAACTGCAACTGTTTGTCTTAAAATAATCAAAAATGCATTACTTATGTCATCGGAAATCTTTTTGAACCCAATCTCCAAATATCCTTTTCGTCCTTTTTTGAATTATTTGTATATTTCGTTGAAAAAAAGTAGAAAACGGATATGTGTTATTAATTTATAGTGTAAGTAATTTTACTAATAACTGCCGAAGACAAAAATTATCTTTTAAGATCATACGCCCTTTTAGTCCTTTGTTTGAGTTAATTTCATATATGTTTGAGAATTACCAAAGAATTCCCTATTTTGAGTTAATTTCAGAAATCTTCATTAAACTGGTTACTGTTCACCTTATATTAATCTAAAAATGCATTACTGATGTGATCGGACATTTTTTTTGAAACCATTCTCCAACTATCCTTTTCGTCCTTTATGGAAAAAATTTGTATATTTCGTTCCAAAAGTAGAAAGTGGATATGTGTTATAAATTTATAGTGGAATTTTACTAATAACTGTCGAAGACAAGAATTCTTTTTCTCTTAATATCAAACGTCCTTTTAGTCCTTTTTGAATGAATTTTATATGTTTGAGAATTACCAAAAAAATACTCTAATATAGGCAGGTTGACGATCAAAATGTTCCATCAATGTATGGAATACGAATTTTGGCTAAACAATTTTTAATTTTCTTATATCCTTTTAGTCCTTGTTTCATATAATTTCAGAAAAGCATACCAAACATGCCACTGTAA
The DNA here is from genome assembly GCA_964034835.1 of Muscina levida. NCBI lineage: Eukaryota > Metazoa > Arthropoda > Insecta > Diptera > Muscidae > Muscina > Muscina levida. Next base: position 128,529,156 of record OZ035882.1, read on the forward strand.
GCCTTGAAGTAAACTAAAAATGCATTACTAATGTTATCGGATATCTTTTTGTACCCAATCTCCAAATATCCTTTTCGTCCTTTTGGAAAAATTTGTATATTTTATTAAAAAAGTAAAAAGTGAATGTTAGGTTGAATATATTTATAGTGCAACGAATTTTACTAAGAGTCTTCGAAGACAAGAATTCTTTTTTTTTAACTTCATATGTCCTTTTGGTAATTTTTTTTAAATTTATTTCATATATGTTTGAGTATTACCAAAAATTGCTCTAATATAGATAAGTTAATGGTCAAAAAGTTCTATCAATGTTTAAAATACGAAATTTCGGTAAGAAATTTAAAATTTTCTTAAACTAGTTACTGTTGACCTTATATTAATCTTAAACTGCATTAATGATGTCATCAGATATTTTTTTGAACTTTTTAAGCCAAATCTTCAAATATCCTTTTCGTCCTTTTTTAAAAATTTGCATATTTCATTAAAAAAGTAGAAAGTGAATGATAGGTTTTAAAAATTTATTGCGCAACGCATTTTACTAAGAGTCTTCGAAAACAAAAATTATTTTTCTTTTAATATCAAACATCCTTTAGTCCTTTTTTTTTCATAAATTTCATGTATGTTTGAGAATTAGCAAAAAATCGCTAATTAAGACTGGTTGAAGGTCAAAATGTTCTATCAATGTAAAGAATATGTAATATCGCTAAGAAATTTCATATTTTCTTATGTCCTTTTAGTCTTTGTTTCATATAATTTCAGAATAGCATTCCAAACTGACCACTGTTCGCCCTAAAATAATCTAAAAATGCATAACAAATGTCATCGGATATCCTTTTGAACCAAATCATCAAAAATCCTGTTCGTCCTTTTTTTAAAATTTCCATATTTTGTTGAAACAGTTGAAAGTGTAGGACAAGTTTTATAAATTTATAGCGTAAATAATTCTACTAAGGGTCTTCAAAGACAAGAATTTTGTTGTTTTATTATCACATGTCCTTTTAGTCCATTTTGGAATTAATTGTATGAGAATTACCTAAATTGTAATATAGACATATTAAAGGCCATAAAATGCTATCAATGCATTAAAGACGGCATTTCGTTACGAAATTTAAAATGTTCTTATGTCCTTTTAGTCCTTGTTTAAATAATATTCAGAAAACATCATAAGAAAACCTTTATAATAATCTTAAAATGCATTACTGATGTCTTTCGGCATTTCTTTGAACCCAATCGTCAAATATCCTTTTTGCCCTTTTTAAAAATTTGAACTTATTTCGTTCAAAAGAGTAAAAATTAGATGAGAACGTTTTATAATTTAAGGCCACAACGAATTTTACTAAGGATCATCGAAGTTGAAAATTGCCTTTCTTTAAACTTATTATGTCCTTTTAGTCCTATATTTGAATTAATTACATAAACGTTTGAGAATTACCAATAAATGGTCTGAATTATTTATAAATTGATATTCAAAGAAATTTAGCTAAAATAACAACTACTTTGCATATGTCCTTTTAGTCCTTGATTGATACAATTTCCGTAATATAACCGAAAAATGTCTTCATATGTTTTTAAATAATCTCAAAATGCTTTTCTGATGCCATCGGACATTTTTTGAACCATATTCGCAAAAATCCTTTTCGTCCTTTTTTAAAATTAGAGCATATTTCGTTCAAAAAAGTGATAAAATTGATGAAAATGTTTTATAAATTAATGCCCCAATGAAATTTTACTGAGGGTCTTTGAAGTTGAAAATTGCCTTTCTTTAAACTTATTATGTCCTTTAAGTCCTTTATTTGAAAAAATACGTATGCGTTTGAGAATTACCGAATATTTTTGAGAATTATCGATAAATGGTCTGAATAATTTATAAATCGATTTCATAAGAAATTTAGCTTAAATAACAGTTACTTTGCATATGTCCTTTTAGTCCTTGATTGAAACAATTTCAGAAATGTAACCGAAAGAGGTCTTCATATGTTTTTTAATAATCTAAAAATGCATTACTGTTGTCATCGGGCAGTCTTTTAACCCAATCCTCAAATATCCTTTTTAAAAATTAGAGTATATTTCGGTCAAAAAATTAAAAAAAATTTTTTAAAATGTATAATAATTTAATACCACAACGAATTTTGTTGTGGGTCATCGAAGTTGAAAATTGCCTTTCTTCAAACTTATTATGTCCTTTAAGTCCTTTATTTGAATTAATTATGTATACGTTTGAGAATTGCCGAATATGTTTGAGAATTATCGAAAAATGGTCTGAATTATTTATAAATTGATATCATAGGAAATATTGATAAAGCAGCAATTACTTTTCATATGTCCTTTTAGTCCTTGATTGATACAATTTCAGAAATTTTACTGAAAAAGGGGTTCATATGTTTTTAAATAATCTAAAAATGCATTACTGTTGTCATCGGACAGTTTATTGAGTCCATTACGCAAACATCCTTTTCGTCCTTTTTAATAAAAATTATCATATTTTGTTGAAAAAAGTAAAAGAAAATTCTGTGCTTATTATATTTAGGCAATTTGATCCCAGATTACTTCATATGCAAAGTTATTTCGAGTTATAACCAAAGTCTTACTGTAGTTGGGTTCCTGCCATTTGCTTTTTATGAAATATTTTTCGTAGTACAAAAATTTTTTTCTTTACTTTTTTTTTGTATATTTCTTTAAAACACTAAATTGTTTTCTTTTTAGGAGATTTTAAGATTTCAGCTCATTTGCAGAGATTATGCTTATTTATGCTATTGTAGCGTCTAGTGTTAACTCTGTTGGCCTTGTTGCCACAAACACTTGTTCACCAGAGACCTAAAAGACTGAGTTGGGATTATCCTGTGCTTGTGGTTGTGCCGTTGATGTCTCTTTTCGTAATCTTAAGTCAACAGGCATCACTTGAGCACGAGGTCCTTTATGTGTCTGCATATCCTGTAAGCAAGAAAATAGAAAACTATTAGCAAATTTTTTGCTGGGGTGTAGCTAAGGATCTTTTTTTGTTTCTATGTGTTGCTGTTTTCAAAGAAATAATAACACAAACAGGATTTCGTAAGTATTTTTACGCTTTAACATTTACGTTATGAAATCTTTTGTGGTTTTATCTTTAATTTGGCAAAATTGCCTTTGTCTTTAGGTTGGTTTTATTTTTTGCATATTCATTATTCGTTGAACATTGTTTGGCCAATTTAATGGTAAATGAGTTTTTGTCTTTATTTTTTTTTGGAAGGAATTTTTGTCTCGCCCCTACGCCTCCTTTTCACAGCCAATGATTACGTCTTATTTTGGGACTGGAAATGGAAATCGCCGGAGCAAAGAGTATAGGAAGGTTTTGACTCAGCAAAAAAGATGAGATTACATGTTTAAGTGATTTGGCATCCGTTTGCTTGTTTGAGCCATATTTTGCGTATTGGAGATGAATTTGGACGGTTATTATTAGGAGTTTGTTGTGGTATTCGTTTGCTAATTGCATTCTGGAGTAATTAAATTTCCAGACAGTAAATTATAATTATAACAAATTAGGCAAACTATGTGTTAAGCAGTCATTAAAGACATTAGTGTTGGGATTTTGAACAGGATATACATTTGGAGTCTAAAAGGATATGCCACAAATATTCCTTAAGAAAATGCGGAAAGGATCAACGCAACATCAACGATTTATAACTATTTTAATACGATTGTTGGACAAGAGAGAATTTATATGTCTCTGTCACTGTAGTTAAATCGAAAAAAGAGGCCAGTAACACAAGATTACAAAAAAGGTCCTTTGGATAAAAATTTATTTTGTACGGCATCCAAAACTTTAAGTTAAATAAATTAAAATTGTTTTAAGGAAATTTGCAGTTTTCATCTTGATTAGTATCAAACTTAGCAAAAATATATGAAAAACTGACAAATTTGTAACAATTGTTTTTACAGGACACCAATTACTTGGTACCTTTCTCTTTACTGGCGACAAAAGTTTTAATGACAATTTTCTAGAAAATGTCATGCTTAAAACTCCTAACTAAATTACAATCACTCTCTGGCTAATACGAAAATAATAGTCGGTTTTAACACGCTCTCCCTTAGAGTACAAAGGACTTTCACATATAATATATCCTTTCACACGTGGTCACATTTTAAAGGCTGATGATTTAAACAATTCGCTTGACCAAATGCCAGCCGGTGACCATTGTCTAAGCTGACGCAGCAAATTATTATAAAATATACAAAAAAAAAATGGACAAAGGTGAAAAGTAAAAAAAAAAAATTCAAAAAATGAGAAATTCATAAATTTCTTGCAAAAATATTGAGATATAAATCACATACGTTATTTGTCGGCAATGTCTTTTGGATTCTCACACAATAGTCCATTATCTCGCCATTACTGACCGTTAGTTATTTAAAGGATTTGCTGTTTGCTTTATTGTTTTCTCTTGGGACTTCAGTGGTCATTTTCTGATTGGTGAAAGATTTGGTTAGACAATTTTTTGCCAAAGTCCTAAATGTTGACGTTCGTTATAAGTTTTAGCCCTGAGCTACGACAAACTGGTCACTGCTCGACTTAAAAGTTCTAAAATTTCATTGAAAATTAAAAAAAGTTTTTAAAAATCTTAATTGTTTTATATCCTTTTAGTCCTTTTTTTCAATTAATTTCAGAAAAGCTAAACAAACTGGCCACTGTTTGACCTATAACTTACTTACTTAATTTCCCTTTGCACCCCATGAATGAGGTATGGGATAGCTTCTCGCGTTGTTGTGAATTAACACGCTTTCTATTTTTAGATTCACAACTAACGGCACCTACTTATTTATCGACGAATGCGAACGTCACTGTTTTTTGAGAAGCTCTTACTAGACACGACGATTGAATCGAAGCTTTATACTGCGAAGTTGCTGTCAAACAACATTCGAGGGGAGCCGACAATGAAAGAAAATTTTATTTATTTTTTTCTTTTTTTAAGATGACTGGAGCCAGGTTTGAACCTGCGATCTCCCGCATGGTAGTCGCGTGTTCTAACCACTATGCCACCGCCGGTCCCACTGTTTGACCTATAACTATCTTTAAATCCATTACTAATGTCAGCGGACATTATTTTGAACCCAATTGACAAATATCTTTTCGTTCTTTTTAAAAAATATTGCATATATTGTTGAAAAAGTAGGAAGGACATGAAAGTGTTGTATAAATCTGTAGCGTAAGGAATTTTACTAAAGAATTCTCTTTTTTTATTTTAATATCATATGTCCTTTTAGTCCCATTTTGAATTAATATCATATAAGTTTGAGAACTACCAATTACCAGGCACTGTTTGACTTATAACTATCTAAAAATGCATAACTGAAGTCATCAGACATTATTTTGAACACAATACCCTTTTCGTCCTGTTTAAAAAACTGAGAATATTTTTTTTGGAAAAATTAGAAGGTGGATGCAAATGTTTTACAAATTAATGCCAAAGCAATTTAGCTGCTGATCATCGATGATGAAAATAACCTTTCCTCAACTGCTCGTGTCCTTTTCGTCCTTTGTTTGAATTAACGTTGGAGAATTGCCGGAATATTGCCCCAAAAATGCCAAGTTTATGGAAATTTAATATAAGAAATTTAACTAAAACAACAATTATTTTGCATATATCCTTTTAGTCCTTGTTTGAAAAAAGCTCAGAAAAGAAACCGAAGGTAACTGGTCTTCTTTCATTTTTAAATAATCTAAAAATGAATTACTGATGCCATCGGGCATTATTATGAACACAATCAACAATTATCCTTTTCGTCCTTTTTAAAAAAAGTAGCATATTTGGTGAAAAAAGTCGAAAGTGGGTGAAATGTTTTATAAAATTATAGCGTAAAGAATTTTACTAAGGGCGTTCGAAGACGAGGATTATTTTACTTTTAAAATCATATGTCCTTTTTAGTCCTTTTTTTAATTACATAAAAAATGGCTCTAATATAGACAGCTAGATGGTAAACATGATCTATCAATGTATAAAATACGAAATTCGCTAAGAAAATTGCAAATTTTCTTATATCCTCTTAGTCCTTGTTTGATACAATTTCAGAAAAGTTATCGAGACTGAACTTTTTTCTTTTTTAAATAATATAAAAATGCATGACTGATATTATATAATTTAATTTTTTGAACCCAATCATCAAATATCCTTTTAGTCCTTTGTGGAAAAAATTAGCATATTTCGTTATAAAAAATAGAAAATGAGTGATATGTTTAATAGCGTAAAAAATGTTTCTAAGGGACGTCTAAGAAAAAATATTTCTTTTTGTTTTATATCATATGTCCTTTTTGGTACTATTTTAATTCTTAATTTCATATATGTTTGGAAATGACCGAAAATTGCTCTAATAAAGATAGATTGATGATAAAAATGTGTAGAAAACGAAGTTCGCTAAGAAAATTGCAAATTTTCTTATATCCTTTTAGTCCTTGTTTGATACAATTTCAGAAGTTATCGAGACCGGTTTTCTTTCGTTTTTAAATAATGTAAAAATGCATGACTGATATTATTTATTTTAATTTTTTGAACCCAATCCTCAAATATCCTTTTCGTCCTTTTTGGAAAAAATGAGCATATTTCGTTATAAAAAATAGAAAATGGATGATATGTTTTATATAGCGTAAAAATTTTTTCTAAGTAACGTCGAAGACAAGATATTTTTTTTTGTTATCTATCATATGTCCTTCTAGTTCTTTTCAATTAATTTCATATAGATTTGAGAATTATCAAAAAAATGCTCAAATATGGCAGATTGATGATAACAATTTCTTATCAATGTATATAATACGAAATTCGCTTAGAAATTTTCAATTTGCTTATGTCCTTTTAGTCCTTATTTGAATTAATTTCAGAAAAGCTGAACAAACTGGCCACTATTTGAATTATTATAATCATAAATTGCATTACTGATGTCATCTGACGCTATTTTGAATACAATATCCTTTTCATCCTTTTTATAAAACTGAGAATATTTCGTTGAAAAAAGTAAAAAATGGATGAAAATGTTTTCTAAAATAATGTCACAAAGAAATTAGCTGAGAGTCATCGATGATGCATAAAGCCTTTCTTCATCTACTCATGTCCTTTTCGTCCTAATTTCATTTGCGTTACCGAAAATTGGCCTGAATAGAGACAAGTTAATGGTCAGAATTAATTATAAATTGATATCATAAGAAATTTAGCTAAAACAATACTTATGTTGCATATATCCTTTTAGTCCTTGTTTGATACAAGTTCAGAAAAGTAACTGAAAACTAGTCTTCTTTCGTTTTAATTAATCAAAAAATGCATTACTGATGTCATCGGGCACTATTTTGAACACAACAAATCAGAAAACGTCCTTTTCGTCCTTAAAAAAAACTGAGAATATTCATTTAAAAATTAGAGGGAGGATGAAAATGTTTTACAAATTAATGCCAAAGCAATTTAGCTGAGGATCATCGAAGATAAAAAAAAGCCTCTCTTCAAACTTATTGTCCTTTTAGTTCTTTTTTTTCATTTAATTTCATATACGTTTGAGAATTGCCGGAATATTGTCCCAAAAAAACCAAGTTGATGGACAGAAGTGTAATATAAATTAATATCATAAGAAATTTAACTAAAACAACAATTATTTTGTATACGTCCTTATAGTCCTTGTTTGATAAAAGTTCGGAAAAGAAACCGGAACTGGTCTTCTTTCCTTTTTTTAATAGTCTAAAAATGCATCACAGATGTCATCGGACTTGTTTCGAATCAAAACTTCAGATATCCCTTTCGTCCTTTTTTAAAAAATGACCATATTAATTGAAAAACGTAAAGAAATGCTCTCAAGTGGGTAGTTAAGGGATAAAAACGTTTAACAAATGTTTAGCTGAACGGACTTTAATAAAGGCCTTTAAGGGCAAAAAATAAATTTAATTTTCATATGTCCTTTTAGTATTTGCTTTGAATAATTTCACAAAAGTACACCAAACTAGTTAATTTTGAATAAAAATAGCCTGAAAATTTATTGCCAATAGCATTGAAAATTTGTTTAACCCATTTCTTGAAAGAAAAAATTTCGTCCTTTTTAAAACCTTTAGTCCTTTTTTTGAGAATTGGCAAAATAAATTATTCTAAGTGAATAGCTAGTGCATCAAACTGGGATAAACATTTATAGCACAATAAATTTTACTAAATGTCATCTAAGATACAAATTCTCTTCTCTTATGTCCTTTGTGTCAATTGTTTCAAATTTTAATTTATGTACATTAGATAATTTACAAAAAATTGCTTTAAAATTATAGTATGTAGTAGGGCAAACTGTTTTATTAAATTTTAGCATAACGAATTATGTTAAATTTGTATATGTCCTTTTAGTCCTTTTTTGGTATGTATGTCATATAAGTAAGAAATAGCTAAATTTCGACCTAAAATTATTTGTAAATGCGTATTAGTTGTTTTTAGTAATTTTGTATGCCCATGCAGCTCATATCGTATCGTCCTTTTACAAAAAAAAGGACACAAATTGCCTTTGAAAATTCATAATAAGTTCATCAAAATAAGAACTTCACACAAATGTACTTGTCAATAATTTCAAGTCAAACAACTCACCGTTAGTATGTGTTTTTGTAAAATTACTTCATTAAGGACTACAAGGATATATGAAAACAAATAAAGTTTGTTTCCGCCAACTCATAATTATGGCAAAAGATAGCTCTTAAATGTTTAGGCAATAGATCGAACTGTCTTTTAAATTGACAGCATAACGCATTGTCTTTGATTCCCATATGTCCTTTGAGTCCTTTGTTGAATTTATGTGACAAATAGCCAAATTTCGACTTTAAATTATCTATAAATTCATATAAGTTATTATTGGTAATTTTCTATGCAGATGCAGCAAATATCATTTCGTCCTTTTACAAAAAAAGGATACAAATTACCTTTGAAAATTCATAATAAATTTATCAACATTTAAACATATTTTAAATGTACTTGTCGACAATTGCATGCCAGATAACTCAACTTTTTGTAGTTCTTTTGTTAAATAACTTTATTAAGGACAAAAAGGATATATGAAAAAACTTTTTTTTACGATGTTTAGTAAAAAATAAGCTTCTAATTGCATATTTAGTATTTTAAATGGTTTTATAAATTTATAGCATATCTAATTTTAATCAATTTCCATACATCCTTTTAGTCCTTTTTTTAAATTTATGTCATACAAGTGAAAAATAGCACAGTTTTCGATTTAAAACTGTCTATAAATACATATATGTTGTTCTGGGTACTTTTCTATGCATATGAGCCGGATTTTATTTCGTCCTTTTATAAATAAGGAAGGAAAATAACAATAATTTCATCAACTTATGAATGTATTTGTCGATAATTTCAAGCCGTAACTCGCCTTTTGACATGAAGCTGTGAAACAACTTAATTATATATTTAAAGGATATATGAACATATAAAATAATGTTTCATCCTTTTAATCCTTTTTTCAATAAATTTTATAAAATTACGACCAATTGTTAATTTTTTACTTGAAATGGTCTATTCATGCATTTAAAGTATCATCGAATATTTTCTATGCCCTTGTGCCGAATATCCTTTCCGTCCTTGTGTAAAATGATATTTGAAAATTGGGGATAGATATATTAGATGATATCACCAATGTAGCTGTCCTTAATTTTAAGTTATAGTCTCATTTTTTCATGTGCCTTCAAGAAATAATTTTAGTAAGGACTAAAAGGATATATGACAACGAGGGATAAGATTCTTTCTTTTTTGGAAAATGCTTGTACAAATAGTTACCAAATAAATTTGTAGAATGTTAGTATTACATTTTTACGTTTCATTTTTTTTTTTGCAATATTTTCCGGTGACTACAAGTTACAGAATTATTTCAGTATTATATTATTCCTATTATAAAAAAAATTACCATATAATTGGTAATTTCCTAAGGAATACATTTTCTATTAACACCTTGCCCAAAATACTAATCAATCTTTTTAGCAAAGATAATATTCAACAACTCTCCAAGGACCTTAAGAGCAGAAAAAATGGGATATGTCCTTACGATGCCACCCAACCACAGGATATAACTATTAAAATTACATACATCATTAAGAACACAAACCAATGAAACTCAAACTATAGTTTTAAAGTCATAAAATCTGCACAACAAACGGACAATGAGCCACACAAAAGGATCTTAAGAGAAAATATGCTACTATCTTACGCCTAAGACAGAGAGTTCTCTTGTCTTTCGTAAATATACATAAAGAGAGGGACAGTTGTGTGTGTATGCGTAGAAAAAAGGAAACGCCCTTTTATTTACAAAAAAAAAAAAAAAAAAACAACAGAACAGTTCTATACGATTTCGTTTGATTTGTGTTAGGAAATGCAATTTTTCAAGGATCATCCATAATGCTGAACCAATAAATGTTCCACAAAATGTGTGGGAATTATATTAGTTTATTGTATAAGTTAACAGTTATTGAATTTCAATAAAATGCAATTTATGTTATAGATTTAAGGATTTTCTCTCTCGTTTCTAGCACATTTTGTGTGATCCTCTTGCGGTGATTAGCTGTCATTCAAAATGCGGTGAAGTGAAATGCCATTTGAATCATCATTTTAACTGTGCATTACAGTTCTTGCTGTCACTGAATAAATACATCATTAACTGTCATTTCAAAATAATGAAATAAATTCACACTTCATTGAAACTGTTAGGGCGACAGATAAAATTCCATCATTTTTAAGGGGAGAATTTCAATGATATCCTTTATAATTTCTGGAGAATTTAATGAAAACTACCGTTGCTCCGATATGTCAGGATTTGTGATGATGATTTCATTGTGTGGTCGTGCTCTATTGTATTGCCTTTACATTTGAGTGTAACTTAACTCTTTTTTTCACACCTTAAATGGCCTTAATACCGTTGTCTTTTGCGGGATATTGTAGGTACCACCGTTATGTGGCCTAAAAGGTGTTTCCCAGGGAAATGCCTTCTTTGATTGTTTTACCTCAACTAAGATACGTAGCGGGTTAATGCTCTTTTCTGCATTTTAACGGAAGTCCTTTAAACCTTTTCACACTTTTCGGGAGATGACATTTAGTGTCCTTTTTGCGAATTTGCTACAGTTTCACACGTATTCACATGAGATCATTTTGTGTTCACTTTTTTGCTCTAACAATAACGGTTAAGTGCTATGAGAGAGCGTAATATGAACTCTATGAAGCATCCTTTCTTTACACCTTTCACTTTGTAGGAGTTTTTGTGTTCTCTGACTCTGTATATGATAATCATTTGGGACTTTGTTTTCTATTTCATTCTAGGGGATTAGTTTGTCATTTAAGCCGGACTGTTTGTAAGTCTTCTTTATGAGGTAAAGAGTATTTCTTAGGTTTGTGTGTTGTTTTTTGTTAGTCCTCGAAGGACATTGTAAGTCTTTAGCTCTCTACAATGTAAAAAAAAACGTAACAAATTTCCCTATACGATACTTACTAACTTCAAATCGATATTAAATTATTATGGCATGTAACTTGACAAAACGAATGATGCAGAACTTCTTCTTATTGGGGCTACTTTCAGGTGCAGCCCTCAGAATTGTGTCCCAAACGCATGTGTAGTACTGCGTAAGTTACTTTAACTCTGGGTGGAGCGTAGGGCCGAAACAAAAAACTCTCTGACCAGGATTCTCAGGTTGTTTCGCGTTACATTCTCAGAGGCTAGATCGGCGTGAAACGTGCGACGCCATGATGTTCTGGGTCTGCTTCGACATCTTGTACCCTGTGGGTTCCACCATAGTACACGTTGCAGATTTCGTCGTCGTCTTAGCGAACGGCGCTGTTTGATTCGCAATGTTCAGAGGCGTTTCGTTTGTAGAGTACAATAAGTCCTGGTTAGATATGGTGTTGCCCCACCAAATTCTCAGAATTTTCCACAGACAGCTGTTGACAAAGGCCTGGAGCTTACGTGACATCGCAGCCGTAAGCGCTCACGACTCACATCCGTAGAGCAGAATGATTTTACAGGACATCTCATTTGAGAACTAGACTTTGTTCAGCATGACGAATGCTTGCCCTCCTTTGTTGATGCGGGAAGTAACATCGAGTGTGGTACCGCCTTCAGGGCTAAAGACACTGTCCAGATAACAGAAGTGGGAATTGCGTTTGAGTTGTTTACCATAAACGATTAGGTTTATATCGCAATCGCTGATATAGATGTTTTCCGTTTTGTTAGTGTTAATATGTAGGTCAAAAGCTTAAGCGTTTTGGCTAAGAAGATATAACTTGGTCTGTAGGTCAGACTTCTTGAGGGTGAGGAAGGCATAGGCAAATTCTTCCAGGTGACTGTGTAGGTCCCATGGCAAACCTCTTTTTTCAGCAGAGTTTGTTGGAATTGCTGGGGACAGCTGGTTGTTGTGTAGAATCCTGATTTTGAATTCGTCGTAGTGTTCTTTGATTATATTTATCAATTTTGCTGGTACGTTTCTAGCCTGTAGGGATCTCCATATGGATTCTCTGCATATACTGTCGAAAGCTGTGCTGAAATCCAGTAAACAGACATGAAGATTGGACTGTCATTCTTTGACTTGTTCGAGGATTACACGGAGCGAGACGATGTGATCCGTGTAAGAGCGATTGGTGCGGAAACCAGCTTGCTGTCTGCGGTTATTCCAGTTTGCCTTGAATTCTGTTGATTAACGGTTTTGATAAAAATTTTAGAAGCAGAGCTTAGTAGCATAATGCCTCTGTAATTCTTACATTGAAAAAGATCACCCTTTTTCATAACTTTGATCAGGGTCCCAACCAACCAGTCCTCTGGGATTTTGTCTTCTTTCCCGATAGCTTCAAAAAGGAGGTGAAGGTGTAGCGCTGTTTATCTAGAGTCAGCCGTTAAAGCTTCGGCGGGGATGTAGTCATTTCCCGGGGCTTTACCGTGCTTTAATTGTTCTACCGCTTGGCGGTCTCTGTGCAGAGAGCTCTATAGCTCTGAATCAAGATGGGCCCTTGCGTGACTATCTCTGGCAATTTTCGCTGATTTGCACTGTTCGATGCAGGTTAGTGATGTTTCACTAATCCAGGCCGACCTAGCTTTGGGCAGTGGTTTAAGGTACATGTTGCACGCCTCAGTGAATTCTACCTTTATTGTGTACCAAATCTCGTTAACATCAGAGCTGAGGTTCGGGGCAGAGGGGAAATTCTCTCTAAGGTGGGACACAAAACTTGTAAAACTTGTGTTCTTTAATGTTTCGGCATTAAATCGGGTCATAGTCTTTAATGATAGCTTGAGTATCGCCATTACCCGCAAGGGTATTCTTGCGATGGCTAGGAAATTGTCGGATGCGACATCTGAGCTCCTAAAAGTTCGGGCATAAAGCAGGCTTCTTTTCTTCTCCACTTCTTGCTAAGACAAAAATTGCCGATCTGGTTTTCAGTTGTATTATTCAGTGAGCGCCAGGTCACTTTATGACCTCTCTTATGGGAGAATATTGATTCACCGACCACAATGTTGTTGTTGTTGCACAGTTCAATTAAAAGATCGCCATTTTCATTACGTTGACCTAATTTGTGTCTGCCCAAGATATGCTCCAGTCCAGTGTTATCCGAGCAGATTTGTGCATTTAGATCACCCATAAGAATAAGAATATCCTGTTTTTTAGTGGAGGGTAGTGTGGCGTTTAAGAGTTTGTAAAAATCGCCTTTATTGTTGACGTCACTTGGCTCTGTCGGTACATACATTTGTACTAATTATACCTTGCGAACGGGCAAGTTGACATGCGCTAGCAATATTCTGGATTAAATTGGCTTCCAGTTGATTAAGGCGTGAGACGCTTTTTTACTGACCAGATACCCAACACCTTCAATATGGTGATTATCGTGACCTGAAAAAATAAATTTTTCACCTGTTGCAAACCTTGTGTTCAACTTTCCCAGTCCATCTGCATTCACTGACGTCTAGTATGTCTAGTATGTCTAGGATGAACCTTTGAAACTCAAGTACTAGTTGTTCTAATTTGCTGGTCCCATATGATGTCTGTACTTTGCAGTAGTCTATTCGTGTTTCCGTCATCGTGTGTTTCGGGTTAATAATTTTTCTTTTGTTTCCGATTTCAGTAAGCGAGGAGATTCAGTTGAAATAGATGATTGGTCAAGGTCACCTAGTATGGAGGTAGGGCTGCTACCTTTTTCATGGTTTTCGAGTGTATGCCTGGCCTCCATACCTGCCCTGTTTAATAATGCGTCTTTTTTTGGATTGACGGTATGATGTTTGGGATTCAGCAAATTTACTACTTATTTGGTGGCACCAGAAGCTCGCCACTTCTCTACAGGTATTTATAGTGCCATTGCTGAAGGGACAAAGACAGCCTCCGAGACTCTCACATTGTAGAGTCGTCGCTGGAACTGGTCGCCAATAGGCGTTACCAGAACGTAACGCGGAGAGGCCCTCCTATTAAAAAGGGGATGAATTTCGGAGAAATAAACTCATCTACGTGTCGACTTGAACTCTGAGGGACATAACTAGTCAACAACTTGGCGTTGTTCTCAGATTTCCTTACCCTCCAGTGTTAAGATTTTTCAAAATCTACTAATGGCATTTCGAATAGACAAAATAGCCTTCCGCTTTCGGTACTTCCCATACTAAATTACCTATTTTTTTGTAATTACATAAATTATAATTATATGCAAATATGCAAATGTCTGAACTCTCTATAGAGATGGGACCTCTACCCAATTGGAGGTGACATATTTAAAGCTGCCATGCAGTAAGACACGAATTTGGATATGGACATCTGGTCTCATGGTTTAACCCTGTAGGCAACCGAATCGCCATTATCCGCTTTAACGTGGATATCCTCTGATCGAAAGACATGACACCAGATTGATCATGTGGCAATCAATGGAAGGCACATCTCAAGAGTTATGGACGTGAGTGTGATGCGCAGTACATTTATTGATTCGGATTACCACCTAGCCAAGGTACGCACGCAATTGAGTTATTTTCTAAAAACGCTCGTAACTAAATGCATACCACAGATATAGCCAATGCCCACTCCAACAAACTCTCCCAATTACTTCAAACGAACCCCCCTTATTCATATACGAGTTCATATTCCCGACACACAGTGACAGCATATTAGAAAGTCTATGGGCCCTGCTGCAATAACCGTACTGGGTTATGAAAAACCAAACTCAGACAAGACCTGGTACGATGAGGAATATCGCGTAATGTTTGCCGCCAATTGTAACGAGTGCGGTAGTGGAACGATATTATGGGAAAATGTGGGAGATGGACCATGGATCCCCACATATAAGAACGGTGATGGAAATCTAATCACTGGCATTCAGAGTGTGCTGCATATTTAACACTTTCGTTCTCTGCTCGTTTCCGAAGACAGCATATGTGATAAAATCACGCCAATCATCGACGACGGAGTAGATTGTCCACCACCGAGCCAAAACGAGATCAGTACGGCAATTGCACGGTTTAAAAACAACAATACTGCAGGTGCCAATTTTCTGCCGGAAAAACTTTTAAAGGCCGCTAGCGATGAGCTGGTAACGTGCATGCACCAGCTCATACACCTGATATAACTAAAGGAATGAATGCCTGATGATTGGAATCTTAGTGTTCTATGTCCTTGGCTTGGCAATCCAAGTGTAAGCACAAACTATCGCGGTATTAGTCTGTTATCCTTCGCATACAACGTCCATCTTAGCGATCCTGATTTGACCTTAACAGTCGGGCTTTAGACCTGGAAATTTCACGACTGGCCAGATATTCACACTACGACTTATCTGAAGAAAACACATGAAATGCATATCGACATCTACCATCTGTTTATCGATTACAAAATTGCATTGACAGTCCTATACTACAAAAATTATTAGTTTCGTATCCCCGTGAAGCAGATACGACTTAGGCAAAAATCTGACTGAACCATTTTCTACCAAGTCAGGCTTTAGACAAGGCAATAGTTTGTCATGCAATCTCTTTAAAATTGTAATGGAGATGATCATGCGAAAGGCTGCAGTAAACAACGAGTGGTTCCATCTTTAACAAATGTCACATGTTGCTGCCGATGATATAGATATCATTGGTCGTGGACTGCGAGATGTTACTGCGGCCATTTTAAACATTGAAAAGCATTCGGCAGAAGTGGAGCTGGTGATAAAGTAAGACAAAACCAAGTTATTTGTTTCAACGAACAAAGAGTCTACTCGTTTAGAACAACTATAAATTTATATTGGTAGATGATTTTGTCTACCTTGGTTCTGCAGTAAACAAAAATAGTAATGTCATAGTAATGATAGCAATGATCGCAAAGCGCTGCTAGCGAATTAATGACAAAGACCCTTCTCGACGAACAAAAATCCAAATCTACCAGTTACTGATCCTACCTGTCTTGCTCCAGCTTAGAATCCTAGGTAATGATATAAGCAATCCGTGACATCAGTATGACATTGTAAGCGAGCGATCTAAGTACTTAGAACGTCATGCGGGTGAAATGTAAAAAATATCGTCCATTCATTTTAACTTCGATTGGAACTGACAACGTAACTAACTTCGTAATCAAGCGAGTTATTAAGCTCTCTAAACTAACATCGTCGCTTACTTTGTAAGCGGGAGCGCATCGATTGAAAAGCCTAATACAATCCTATGCTAAATTTAAGCAGAAATATATTTGCGAGGGAACTAAATATAGCTGACATCAGCGGTTAAGAAATGGGTTTTTTTTACCGCTGGGCTATTCTGGGAGTATTCAAGAGAAAAATACTTGGACTCATCAGTAACGTCGTCGAATGAACAATGAGCTGTATAAAGACATCGATATAGTCAAGCGCATCCAAATAGACCGAATGTAATGGCTTGGACACGTTGTACGAATAGATGAAAATGCTCCAGCTCGAAAAGGGTTCGGTAAAAAACTCAATAGGCGGCGTAGGAGGTGGTGACCAAAACTTCGTTTGATGGACAGTTGGATAGATGTTGCTGAAGAAGAATCCAATTAATGCACATAATTTTCTACATCTTAGGAAATTTTTATGAACTCTTTAGATCATAAATAAAGGAGAAACCAAACATTAACTTTTTAAAAAATTTTTTTTTTCAATATTTTGTATTAAAATAAATTTTTGATAGAAAAAAATATTAATTTAAATTTATTTTTACTGTTCCGTAAAGATTATTTTACAGTTTATATTACAAAGTTTATTAAAGTTAGAATTAATTTTAAATTTCCTCAAATGTACATAAAGATACGAATGATCCTTATGTTTAATTTCTAAACTCTAACAATCCGTAAAATAAGAACACAATTGCTCATGATTGGTTCACTCTACTTGGCTCTATTTACTTACAACAACACCTATACATTCAACTGTTGACATACACATACATAGTATTGCGCCAAGCCTTAGAAACATACACATAATTGTTACAACATAAATATTTATGAACCCTCTTGCTAGAGCTACGGGTAACAAACACTCTGCATCCAATATTAAGAAACTCACAGCAGCACAAGTCTGCTATCTACTTCATCCCTTTCTCGTTGTTTGCCTCTTACTTGGGAGGGGGTGTCCCTGTGTAGGTTAGAGGGTTTACATACATATGTTCATAAATTGAATCCTTGTTAGGGGTTAGGAATTTTGTTATGAAGGGGATGAAACTGAATGTGGTGTGTATATAGAAACTTGTATACGCAAGGACTATACGTAAAAATGGCGTAAGGTATTAAAGGAGACTTGCATGGAAAGAAGATAACGTTATATTAAAGAGTTTAAGGAAGTCGTATACTAAAACGAGGGCGGGTTGAAGAGCAATATAGAATAAATGAAATTTTTTTTAAAACTAATGAAATTTTAAGAAAAATTTACTTTTGGGTGAAATTAGATGTTTTTATAAGCTGGCAATTAAACGTTAAATGTAATAGTAAACAAAATCCTGTCTGAAGAAGGAACTATTGTAGTTGTTGTTGTATGGAACAACAACATTACTTTTTCATTCAATAGAGATACTCTTTTGGGGCCGGCCGTGGCATGATGGTTAGAACACACGACTACCATGCGGGAGATCCCAGGTTCAAAACCAGGCTCCAATCATCTAAAACAAAAAAATCTTTCATTGCCACAGCAACTTCGCAGTATAAGTGTCGAGTCAATCGGAATGTCTAGTAAAACCTTTTCAAACAGTGACGTTTGCATTTGTCGATAAACCAGTCGGTGCCGTTTGTTGTGAATCTAAAATCGAAAGCGTGTTAGTTCACAACAACGTGAGAAGCTATCCCATACCTCATTCATGGCGTGTAAAGGGAAATAATGTTAAGTTTTTAGAGATACTCTTTTAGAGAGCACAACAAAAGTACTTTTTGGGAAAATAATATTACCTTCTGGTACAATAAATGTTCTTTTGTTACAATTACAGTACTTTTGACACAATAAATGTTATTTTTGGTACAATAAATTTTTTTTGGTAAAATAGATGTACTTTTCGTTACAAAAAAGTACTTTTTGGTGCAATAAAAGTACAACAACTGTACTTTTTATTACAATAAAAGTCCTTTTTGAACAATAAAAGTACAATACTTTATGATACAAAAAAAAGTTCAATTAATGTACTTTTTGGTACTATATATGTACAATTTGGTGCATTAGAAGTACCTTTTCGTACAATAAATGTAAAGTACATTGTAGGTCTTGGTTTTTTGGACACAAAACAAAACCTTTTGATTCGATAAAGATTATTTTTGTACAAAAAAAGTACTTTTTCTTGTACAATAAATGTACTCTTTAGCACTACAGCAGTAATTTTTGGTACAATAAAAGCAAAACAAATTTACTCTTTAGCACAATAAAGGTACTTTTTCGGACAATAATAGTACCTTCTGGTACAATATATGTACTTTTGCTACAATTGCAGTACTTATGACACAATAACAGTACTATTTGATACAATAAAAGTTCTTTTTGGTTTATCAAAAGTACTTTGTGGTACAGAAAAAGTACTTTTTGGTACAATTTAAACTTTTTGGCCGTTGGCATAATAAATGTCCTTTTTGGTACAAAAAAAGTACTTTGTGGTACAACTCATGTTCTTATTTGTGTAACACAAGTACATTTTGTTACCATAATAGTATTTTTGGTACAATTTTTTGTATGCTATTAATGTTTTATTGATTCAATAGAAAACTTTTATACAATAAAAGTTCTTTTAATTTTTTTTACAAAATATGTAGTTTTTCACAATAAAATGTACTTTTTGGTACAAGCAAAATTATTTAATACAATAAAATTACTTTTTGGTTCAACAAAAGTACTTTGTGGTACAGAAAAAGTACCTTTTTGCACAACAAAAGTTGCAAGTATTTTTTGGTCCAAAAAAGTACTTTGTGTACAGTTTTTTTATACTATAAATGTTTTATTGATTCAATAAAAAACTTTTAATATTTTTTTTTTCGCAATAAAAGTATTTATTTGTGCCATAAAAGTACTTTTTGGTACAATAAAAAAAACATATTTGTACAATATGTGTTCCATTTGTTACAACATAAGTACTTTCGAGAACAATAAATGTACTTTTTGGCACAACTTTTTTTTAAAATAAAATAAAAGTACTTTTTGTTTTAACAAAAGTACTTTGTGGTACAAAAAAAGTACCTTTTGGTACAACAAAAGTACTTTTTGGCTTAACTTAAGTACTTTGGGTACAGAAACAATAGTTTTTGGTACAGAAAAAGTACTTTTTGGCACAACAAAAGTACTTTTCGTTACTACAAAAATACTTTTTAGTACAATTTACGTTTTTTTGCGTTGGTAAAATAAATTTACCTTTTGGTACAAAAACATACTTTGTAGTACATTTCAAATTTATTTTGGTGCAATACAAGTACATTTACATTTGATACAATAATTGTACTTTTTGGTACAATTTTTTTTAAAACCATAGATGTTTTATTTATGCTGTAAAATTAATTATATACAATGAAAGTTATTTTTGGTACAATAAAAGTACTTTTTGGTACAAGAAAAGTACTTATATGTGTCATAAAAGTTCTTTTTAATACAATAAAAAAAACATATTTGCACAATAAATGTACTTTTTATCACAATAAAAGTACTTTCTATAACAATAAATATACTTTTTGGTATAGCAATTTTTTTTAATAAAATAAAAGTACTTTTTGGTTTAACAAAACTACCTTGTGGTACAGAAAAAGTGCTTTTTGGGAAAAGAAAAGTTCTTTGAAGTAGAATAAAAGTACTTTTTGATACAATAAATGTACTTTTTTGGCGCAATAAAATACTTATTTGTGTCATAAAAGTACTTTTTGGTACAATAATTTGTACAATATGTGTTCCTTTTGTCCGAATAAAAGTACTTCCTAGAAGTCTAAGTAAATGTACTTTTTGGTTCAATAATTTTTTTTAAAATAAAATAAAAGTACTTTATATTTAACAAAGGTACTTTGCTGTACAGAAAAAGTACTTTTTTGCACAATAAATGACCTTTTTGGTACAACAAAAGTTCTCTTCGATACAACAAAAGTACTTTTTCGTACAAAAAAAAATTTTGGTTTAAAAGTACCATTTGGTACAATAAAATTACTTTTTTTGCAGAATAAATGACCTTTTTGGTAAAATAAAATTACCTTTTCGAAAAATAGAAGTACATTTCGGTACAATAAAAGTACTTTTTGGGGCAATAAAAGTACAACAACAGTGCTTTATATCACAATAAAAGTACTTTGTTGGACAAAAAATACAAAAAGTACTTTTCGTACAATAAATTTTCATTTTGGCACATTTAAAGTTACTTTTGCTACAATAAATGTACTTTTGGTGCAATATAATTTCTTTTTGGTACAAAAAGGACTTTATGATTGTACAATAAAAGTACTTTTTGATACAACAAATTTACTTTTTGGTGCAATAAAAGTTCTTTTTGGTACAATAAAACTTTTCTTTTAAATAATAAAAGTAATTTTTGGGACAGTAAATGTACTTTTTGGTACAGTTAAAGTAGACTTGTTAAAATAAAGGTACTTTTGGGTTCAATAAATGTACCCACCATACCTTTTCTGCAATAAAAGTATAATTTGTAAAAAATCACTTTTTGGTGCAATAATTTTTTTTAATAAAATAAAAGTACTTTTTGGTTTAAAAAAGTACTTTTTGGTACAACAAAAGTACTTTTGCTGCAATAAAAGTAAAATTTGTAAAAATTTACTTTTTGGTACAATAATTTTTTTTAATAAAATTATAGTACTTTTTGGTTTAACTTAAGTACTTTGTGGTGCAGAAAAATACTTTCTGGTACAATAAAAGTACTTTTTGGTTTAATAAAAGTACTTGTCGTTACAATAAAAATACTTATTGGTACAAAAAATGTACTTTTTGGCAACCTAAAAGTCATTTTTTACAATATACTTTTCACTACAGCAAAAGTGCTTTGCGGTATAAAAAATTCGTTATGGGTATAACAAGAAATATTTTGCGACACCCTATTAAAGACAATGATTAGCGAAAAAATACTCAATTCATTTATCAATGAAAGCAATCGATGCCACAAAATTGCTTACCATCTGTCCAGTGTTCAACACAATTAACGGGGGGGGGGCCAGACGTGATGTGACTCACAGCTGAGCAGTGTCTCTGATAACACATTTATGAGTTTTTTTTTTGGTAGTGTAGGGAAGGGGGTATACTAACAACTACCGGCCTGGCCGCTTAACCATATATCATTGAAGAATGTAATATCTAGAAAATATAACAAGAAAAAGGGTTGTTTAATTATTTAGTGGCGTATGTCTGTATGTTTGAGGAAATTATATTTCCCTTAGATTATATGTGGTCATCTTAGTGGTCATAGTTTTGTCTATGATTGCTTTTGGCACAAAAGGATTCGGTAATCCTTTTGGTAAAGGGTGGGTTCATTTGCGGCAGGAGTAAGGGTTGTTGCATGTGGTCTTTTAATAGTACATACATAGTTTATGTGTTCAACGAATACTGTTCATATATATATTTACCCTTTTTATATGTCAAAGTGTTTGCAATTTTTGGCGTATAAGTGTTGGTCGCAAATTGTTCACAAAGATTGAAATGATGTTGACACATTTGATGGCAAACTTTGAACACTTCGTAGACTGTATAGGTTTGTCAATGTGGAAGTGTTAAATGGAAATTTGTAAACGATTTTTGGTGTAGACATGTTTGATATAAATGACTGTTTATTCCTTTGAAATAGGGGAGGTTGTATTAGTTCCTCACAAAAAGTCCCCAAATATGGGCTAGGAATATAAAATTAAAAATATATTAGTAAAAAACATTAGTAAATTTTGTATACTGCATATTTTTCATTGCATTTTTTTTACTAATTTTTTCAAATCTCAAAAATTTCGAAGACGGCAGAAGATGGCAATAAAGTTTGTACAGGGTTTCAGTAGCTGGCAATATGCTTCTATGTTTTTGAAATTTTTCTATTATTTAAGATTTTTTCTCCATTATAACGAGTTATCGATCTTAAGAATTTGTTTGTCCCCTAACAAGAAACATCGTTTTCATTTAGATTTGTATGCTGTGTATTGTTCTTGTACTTATTGTAGCAAGTACCTGATTGAGTATCCTTTCAGATCATATACTTTTGATCGTTATCAAAAAGGAAATATTAGAATTTCTTGACAAAACAAAGATATCAAATCTATACATGTTATAATGGACATTCGTTGTTTAATCCTTTGTGGTAAAAAGGATATAAAGGCATTGTTTAAGGACCACTTCCGGAGGTTTTCACAACAATTGTGGTGTGACCAAGAAGATATCATTGGCAAAATAAGTAAACAAAAATCTTAACTGAAAATCTGTCTGAAATTTCTTATTGAAGATCACAACAATAAGTGAACATTTTTTTTTTATAATCTGTGATATCCTTAACAGGATAATATGGCCATAAAACAGTATATTTTTTTTACACATAATTTTTCATTATTTTTTAGCATTGTTAAAAATCGAAAATTATAAAATTACTATTTGCATTCTATCTATAAGTTAAAAGCTCTGGCATTCTGAATATTTACAATTAATTAATTATTCCCTCACCCTATGGGTAGGAGGATTGAATATAATTTTTCAAAATTCCTACTAACACAAAAGTTATAAAATTTACATGGTTTCCCAAAATATGTTCTTAAGATCCTTTGAAGTAGGACATGTAATTTCCCAGGTATTTTAGTCATACAACCTCTCAACTACCTCCACAGCAACACAGGGCACGTGTGTTGAGCTTTATAAATATTTATCTTATTAACCTCTCCTCTCTACACAAACTCTTGCAAAACAAAATATTTATATAAGAAGTCAAGCCACAACATCCAATTTTCCATAATATGTTGCGTCTTATGCAAAAGGATATTCAATGATCACACAGAGAGGCTTTAGCTTTGTCCTTTAATGCTGCCTCACATATGAATGGGATTTCAATTCATTTTCCTTTTTGCAATGCAACACAAAGATCGTGAGAGTGCGCATGACGCGTGTTAACGCCCCCTCCGCAAAACTACTGATCATGATATACATTCATTGGCAGCGACAGCAGTTCGGCCTGCTGCCATAGAAAAATATTATTTTTGTGCTGAACTCTTATACTCCATACGTTTTTGCTTCCAATCATACGACTCGTGCATTTGTTTATTTAATTTTATCCCTTTTCCTCTGAAATCCTTTTTCTTGTTAGTATTGACTATTGTATGCGCGTGTTTACAGTTTCAGCTGCACATATGCATTGTATCCTTTGGCAGGATACAACTATGCATCCAACAACTCAAGCCTTTAGGGAATATGTTTGTGGGCATACTTAAGATCGGCCACCCAACCATTCATTATGAACAGAGGCTAGTGGACATTTTCTTGTTGTGGTCAGTATATGTGGATATTCCACTGAATATTTAATGAATACATTGTATGATCGGCGGCGACAGCGGCGGCCATGTGCTATATGTTATTTTAAACGGATGTCAAAGTGGCAAATGTTATTACAAATAATTGTTAAAGGACTAAATGTATAAATTGTCTTTTCTTTTTGCTGATTAATGATTTTGTCTGTTTTCACATATCCACATGGAAGTGATGGGAGACAAACTTGTTGTATTTCTTTAAAATTCAAAGAATTTTTATGTCAATTCAAACTTTAACATATCGTAACGATTAATGTTTCGTACCAGAAAGACGGTGTCAAAAATTAGTTACGGTTTAAAAAACAGATTTTTTTAAAAATTCTATAAAAGACACACCCACCTGCCATATATCCTGAAATGGAAATAGTTTATGTTTTCCAAAATTGTTGTTAGTACTCAACTAAATTAGACTGGATTTGTCTCTGATATATTACTGGTAACTGTGTTGCATTTTATGAAGAAATCTCGAAGGACACGGCCATCTCCCATATATCCTAAAATGAAAAAAACTTATATTTTCCAAAATTGTTGCTAATATTGAACTCAATTTTTCTCAATTTGTCTCTGATATATTACTGGCAACTGTGTTGAATTATATGAAGTTATCTCAAAGGACACGGCCATCTCCCATATATCCTGAAATGAAAAAAAACTTATACATTCCAAAATTGTTGCTAGCATTGAACTAAATTTTTCTCGATTTGCCTTTGAAATATTATTGATAACTGTGTTGAATTATATGAAGTTATCTCAAAGGACACGACCATCTCCCATATATCCTGAAATGAAAAAACTTATACTTTCCAAAATTGTTGCTAGTATTGAACTAAGTTTTTCTCAATTTGTTTCAGATATATTACTGGTGGCGAATTATATGAAGTTATCTCGAAGGACACGGCCATCTCCCATATATCCTGAAATGAAAAAAAACTTATACATTCCAAAATTGTTGCTAGTATTGAACTAAATTTTTCTCGATTTGCCTTTGAAATATTATTGATAACTATGTTGAATTATATGAAGTTATCTCAAAGGACACGGCCATCTCCCATATATCCTGAAATGAAAAACTTATACTTTCCAAAATTGTTGCTAGTATTGAACTAAGTTTTTCTCAATTTGTTTCAGATATATTACTGGTGGCGAATTATATGAAGTTATCTCAAAGGACACGGCCATCTCCCATATATCCTGAAATGAAAAAAAACTTATACATTCCAAAATTGTTGCTAGTATTGAACTAAATTTTTCTCGATTTGCCTTTGAAATATTATTGATAACTGTGTTGAATTATATAAAGTTATCTCAAAGGACACGGCCATCTCCCATATATCCTGAAATGAAAAAACTTATACTTTCCAAAATTGTTGCTAGTATTGAACTAAGTTTTTCTCAATTTGTTTCAGATATATTACTGGTGGCGAATTATATGAAGTTATCTCGAAGGACACGGCCATCTCCCATATATCCTGAAATGAAAAAACTTATACTTTCCAAAATTGTTGCTAGTATTGAACTAAGTTTTTCTCAATTTGTTTCAGATATATTACTGGTGGCGAATTATATGAAGTTATCTCAAAGGACACGGCCATCTCCCATATATCCTGAAATGAAAAAAAACATACTTTCCAAAATTGTTGCTAGTATTGAACTAAATTTTTCTCGATTTGCCTTTGAAATATTATTGATAACTATGTTGAATTATATGAAGTTATCTCAAAGGACACGGCCATCTCCCATATATCCTGAAATGAAAAAAAACATACTTTCCAAAATTGTTGCTAGTATTGAACTGTTTTTCTCAATTTGTCTCAGATATGTTACTGGTGGCGAATTATATGAAGTTATCTCGAAGGACACGGCCTTCTCCCATATATCCTGAAATGAAATAAACTTATACTTTCCAAAATTGTTGCTAATATTGAACTATATTTTTCTCGATTTGTCTCTGATATATTACTGGTAACTGTGTTGAATTAAATGAAGTTATCTCGAAGGATATGGCCATAAATTATTTCCATTTCAGGATATATGGGAACATAAATTATTTCCATTTCAGGATATATGGGAATATATCCTGAAATGGAAATAATTTATGTTTTCCAAAATTGTTGTTAGTACTCAACTAAATTAGACTGGATTTGTCTTTGAAATATTATTGATAACTGTGTTGAATTATATGAAGTTATCTCAAAGGACACGGCCATCTCCCATATATCCTGAAATGAAAAAAAACTTATACATTCCAAAATTGTTGCTAGTATTGAACTAAATTTTTCTCGATTTGCCTTTGAAATATTATTGATAACTGTGTTGAATTATATGAAGTTATCTCAAAGGACACGGCCATCTCCCATATATCCTGAAATGAAAAAACTTATACTTTCCAAAATTGTTGCTAGTATTGAACTAAGTTTTTCTCAATTTGTTTCAGATATATTACTGGTGGCGAATTATATGAAGTTATCTCGAAGGACACGGCCTTCTCCCATATATCCTGAAATGAAATAAACTTATACTTTCCAAAATTGTTGCTAATATTGAACTATATTTTTCTCGATTTGTCTCTGATATATTACTGGTAACTGTGTTGAATTATATAAAGTTATATCGAAGGACATGGCCATAAATTATTACCATTTCAGGATATATGGGAATATATCCTGAAATGGAAATAATTTACGTTTTCCAAAATTGTTGTTAGTACTCAACTAAATTAGACTGGATTTGTCTTTGAAATATTATTGATAACTGTGTTGAATTATATGAAGTTATCTCAAAGGACACGGCCATCTCCCATATATCCTGAAATGAAAAAAAACTTATACTTTCCAAAATTGTTGCTAGTATTGAACTAAATTTTTCTCGATTTGTCTTTGAAATATTATTGATAACTGTGTTGAATTATATGAAGTTATCTCAAAGGACACGGCCATCTCCCATATATCCTGAAATGAAAAAAACTTATACTTTCCAAAATTTTTGTTATTATTGAATAAAATTTGGCTCAACTTGTCTGTGATATATCACTGATAACTGTGTTGAATTATATGAAGAAATCTCAAAAGACACGCCCACCTCCCATAAAAATATCATATTGAAATTTTTTCCATTTCAGGATATGTGGGAGGAGGGCGTGTGCTTTGATATAATTTCATATAATTCAACACAGTTATCAATAATATATCAGAATTAAATCGTGTCAAATTATGTCGTGTTCAATTTCAATTGAAATAAAAATTGTGGAAAATATAAGTTTTTTTCATTTCAGAATATATGCGAGGTGCGCGTGTCCTTTGGCCGATTTTCACAAAACTTTGTTTTTTCCTTTTCTACTTATAAAAGAAATGTGTACCAATTTTCATTCTTCTATGATAACTACTTCTATTTTTGGCCATCGTATATATGAAATCACGATACTGGGCGCCCCGGGAACGTAGGCGCCAACTTACTGAATCCAAAGAGTAAAATTTTTTGTACCAAAAAGTACTTTTAATGTACCGGAAAGTACTTAAAGTACATTTTTTAGTACCAAAATGTTGATTTACTGTATAATTATTAACATTTATTGGATCAGAGGACATTTTTATTTCTTTTTGTTCCAAGAAGTAAAATTTCTTGGACTAAAAACAACTCGTTGGACCAATAAGTAAATTTTACTGTACTAAAAAGTAATGTTATTTTACTACAAAATATTATTGTACCAAAATGTACATGCGTACTTTTATTGTGCCAAAAAGTACTTCAAATGTACCAGAAATTACTTTTCTTGTACCAAAAAGTATTTTGATTGTACAAAAAGTACTTTTATTGTACCAAATTGTACAAGTTTTTAGTACGAAAAATTTCTTTTGCTGCAACAAAAAGTACTTTTAGGGTACCAAAAAGTTATTTAGTTTTAATAAAAGGTGCAATTTATTGCACCAATAAGTAAATTTTTATTGTATCAAAATGTACAACTTATTGTACTAAACAGTTCTTTAAATGTAGCAAAAAGTTCTTTCGTGGTACCAAAAAGTACGTTTATTGTAGCAAAAGGTAATTTTATTGTACCAGAATGTACCCTTATTGTGCTAAAAAAAAGTACTTCCAATGTGTCAAAAAATACTCTTATTTTACTAAAATACTAAGTAAAATTTATTGTACTAAAAAGTAATTTTATTTTACTACAAAATATTATTGTACCAAAAAGTAATTTTAATGTACCCACGCGTACTTTTATTGTGCCAAAAAGTACTACTAATGTACCAAACATTACTTCTATTGTACCAAAAAGTATTTTGATTGTACAAAAAGTACTTTTATTGCACCAATGTGTACAATTTATTATACAAAAAAGTTCTTTTGTTAATACAAAAAGTACCTTTATTAAACCAAAAAGTACGTTTCTAGTAGCAAAAAGTACTTCTATTGTACCAGAAAGTATTTTTAATACTCCAGAAAGTTCCTCTATTGTGTCAAAAATTACTTCCAATGTATCAAAAAAAGTTTTATTCGATTAAAAAGTACTATATATTGTACCAAAAGTACTTTTTTGTACGTAAAATTATTATGGTATTTGTATTATACCAAAAAGTGCAACCTATTGTTGTAAAGTTATCAAAAAGTACTTTTAGTGTACCAATATGTACTTTTGTTTTACTAAAAAGTACTATTTATTGTAACAATAAGTAATTTTATTGTATCAAAAAGTACTTCCAATGTACAATAAATAACTTATAGCACTAATAGGTACATGTTCCAAAAAGTATCTTTTGTTGTACCAAAAAGTACTTCCAATGCACTAAAAAGTACTTTTATATTACAAAAAAGGACAATTTATTGCAACAAAAAGTACAACTTATTACACAATTGCACAAATAAGTAAGTTCATTGTGTCGTAAGTTCATTGTGTCTTGTACCAAAAACTACATTTCCTATACCAAAATGTATATTTATTGTACTTTTATTTTACCAAAAATCATTTTCATTGTATCAAAATGGACATTTATTGCTCCAAAATGTAAATTTATTGCACCAAAAAGTACTTTTTTTGTATTCTTATATTTTGCCTAAAAGTACTTCCATTGTAACATTGTATTGTACTTAAAGTTGAAAAAGTACAGTTTTTGTACCAAAAAGTAAATTTATTGTACTAAAAAGTACAATTCATTGCAACAAAAGGTAAAATTTAGTAATTTGTGATAGTGTATCATACGATCCTTTAGCTAAACGATCAGAAAAGATTTTTTATTGTTGATATTAATGGTCAATTTATTGTCACGCACTAGGATGACGTGTTCCGAACTCCATGACGAGTTCATCTTCAGACCCCTTTGTGACGAATTGATGCAATGTGGTACATCATCAGCTGTATATATATCTACAATTATGTCAAACATGTACATGCGAAGTAGATATCAGCCGAAAATGTCCAACATCAATTTGAATTTGACCGTTAATATTCAACATTTAGTGTTTTTCTTGTACGAAAAAATATATATTTTGTGCCAAAAAGTACTTTTATTATACCAGAAAGTCATTTTATTGTACCAAAAATAATTTTTTTTGTACTATTTACAACATTTTGTACTAAAGTTGTTTTTTCTCTATCTAAAAGTACTTTTATTGTACCAAAAAGTACTTTAATTTTAATTCAAAGCACAATTTATTGTACCAAATGGTACAGTTTTTGTACCCAAAAGTAAATTTCATCAAAAATTAAATTTTATTGTACCAAAGAGTACTTTATTTGTACGAAAAGTACGTTTCCTGTACACAAAAAAAATAGTTTTGTACTTATATTGTGCGAAAAAGTAATTTTATTGTACCAAAAAGTACTTTTTTGTTGTATCGCAAACTACTTTTGTGTACCAAAAACTAAATTTTTTGTACCAAAAACTACTTTTTTGTAACAAAAAGCACTTTTACTTTTCTAGAAAGTAAAATTTTTTGTAAAGGTACAGTGTTTGTACCAAAAAGTAAGTTTATTGTACTATAAAGTACATTGCATCAAGAAGTAATATTTAATGTACCAAAAAGTACTTTTATTGTTTTAGAAATTAATTTTATTCTGCCAATAAGTACTTCAAAATTACCTGAAAATTTATTTTTTTATACCAAAAAGTACTTTTTTTGTAACATAAAAGTATAAGTTATTTTACTGTCCCAAAAAGTACTTTTTATTGTGCCAACAAGTAATTTTATTGCACCTAAAGGTACCTTTTTTGTACCAAAAAGTAAATTAACTGTACCAAAAAGTACTTTTTAGTATCAAAAAAGTATTTATATTTTACTAAAAAGTACAATTTGTTTTACTTTAAATGTAACTGAGTTTACTTTATTTCACCAAAAAGTACTTTTATTGTGCCAAAAGGTAATTTTATTGTACGTAACAGAACTTTTATTGTATCAGAAACTAATTAAAATAATCATGATAAAGTTTTGGAGAAAAAACTGGTGGCGCAGCCACGCCCCTTTTGATACCTACCATACAAATTTACAACTCCGCCCACATTAGAAATCGAGTAATAATATCAATACACCCAAGGCGATTGTGCCCAAATTCTGTATTAAGTAAAGCTAAAGCAGGATAAAGTTTTGGAGAAAAAAAAACTGCAATTCTAACCACGTCCCATCTGGTACCTCCAATACCCCTCTGGTACCGCCCTCTTCAGAAATCGATTAATATTATTAATACACCCAAAGTAAGCGAGGCCAAATTCTGTATTAAGTAAAGCTAAAGTAGCATAAAGTTTCAGAGAAAAAAATCTAGCCACGCCCCTTCTGGTATCTCCCATACAAATTTACCACACCGCCCACTCTAGGTATCGAGTAATACTACCAATATACAATGTAATTTTGTTTTACTAAGGGTGAGGTTTTATATTAAGTCGAAACAAAACTGCCGATGCAGTCCCCTGCTGTTTAAAATGGATAATAACATTCGCTAGAAAAAAATAATTCCCAGGGAACTGGGATGTTCATGACCTTTATCAATATCCTGGAAAATCGTTCCAAAGACGCAAATATTCCCCCTTATTATATATGTCGTAGTCACGTCGAATATTTGTCCTTTTTCAAATATAACATCGCTGATGTCGTTTGAGATACTGAAATATGACTTGTCCTTGCTCCCATCATATTCTTCTTCATCAGATGATGAAAAATTCACAACACTAAACATTTCTGTTAATTTATACCTTTTTTTCAAATAAAAAAACAATCGAATGTTGTCGAAAGTCGACTACGACATACTTAATAAGGGGTAATAGCTTTAATATTAGAAACAGTAATATTTACCTTGGGGCCAATTATTTCAATCATTTCAGTCTGTCATAAACTCTTTAAATTTACTATAATTCCAGTTTGTAATAAGTTATCCCACAATTTTACAAAAAAAAATCCCAAATTTTCTGTTTATATGGTGGATTGATTTCTTTTGTATTCCAAGGACTTAAGCCCTTTTCAATGCTATTAAAATTTTTTCTATACTTTCGGATTTCCATACCGAACGACATGGTTACAAATATAACAGTGTGAATTTTTCCCAAATATAACAAAAAATATTCAAAATTGCCACTTGTATTAAGTACATTGTTTTTGATGGACCTAAGCCCCTTTTAATGTCCTTCAAAATGTTTCCAAAATTAAAATTGCCACTGTGGGTCAAATTGTGAATTTTTTCTTCAGTTTTATCAATATCTTATCATTTTGTTTTTAATAGGAAATGTATTTTCTATAGTGTGATTCGATGGAATTTATATCCTTAATAAGTTTTAAAAATTTAAAAAAAAAACTTACAAAATTTGCACTTTGCGATAGCAATCGATATGCAGTGTTCCGTTTTTTTTTTTCATTTTTATTATTGAAATATAAATTATGATTGATTTAAATTTCTATTTTACAGTATCTAGCCGCAATCTTCATTTGCAATCTTGTTGGCCTTACGTGTGCCTACAGAACTCTTGTCTTATGTTACCGCCTGTGGTGTGACACCTTTTCTCAAGTGTCCGCTCCATTGTTACCTTTGTGACTTCTTTTTAAGGACAAAAAACACAAGGCACAGTAAAATAAAAATTAAAAGGAGGATGAATGGTAATTCTCAAGAGGTGCTAAAGAAAAAATTAAATATTACAATACACATTTAGCACTTGCCCACAGGATAATTGTATTCTCTAGCATGCCAAACATCAGTTTCAGATAATCAGTTCTGTGGAGATCTCTTGTGGTTGCCCAAACACACAATAGCCTCGTTAATGGGTTAACAATAGGTAACTGTGTTAACTGGTTGGCTGCAACACATCAAATTGCCAAATAATATGACTTTTGTGTGTAAACCGCATGATTTTTGTGGTTTTTTTGCCTCAAACCTTTATCTTGATAATCAAATTATGACTGATGAAGTTGTTCCGAGGAATTTGTGATTTGAAAGAATAGTGAAATGTTAATCGTATGAAAAATTAGTTCGTTAAACAGCTGTCTTGGATATATTTTTGTATAAGTTCATTCCTTTCACTCCTCCAATGAGCATTAGGCCAAGTAAATGGTCATATGTAAAGAATATCTATAGATAATAAGTATTGCTGACGGGCATGTGGTGATCGTCTCAAGCTGAACATTGTGGCTTTACATGCATGTTATGCAGTTAAGGCTATGCTAAGTATGTCCTTAAAGGGTGTTGCAAAAGAATTTCAACAGCCGTTTCAGCATTAAAATATATTTAAAAAATAACACATTAGTATTTAATTTCATTTTTTATAATTATTATAAAATTTAATTAAGTTTTTTTACTTCAATTTTCTTTATTTTTTTATTCCTTTTCCATTATTTTGTTAAAAATTGTTTGAAACACAGTTTATCTAGCACATGCAGGTGTTGATAATTGAAATATTTTGCAATTTTTTAATGTCTTTTTAAAATCTCCCCAAGCATTGTCTTCCTAAATACGTACATGATTTTAAATATTCACACCACTAGAACAATTTGAATATGCATATTTTTATGTTTTTGTTTCTCTGCTTTTATCTAACACAAATGACGGCCATAGGATTTAACAATAGCTGTCCCTTCTTCCTTTGTTAGTAGCCACTTTTGTATCCTTTGTTTTTTGTGTCACATGTTTACTTTTTTGTGTGTTCTATTGTTGTCGCAGAGATGCGAAGGGGGATTAAATGCACCGTTTATAAAATGCTCATATGCGTTTTACTAAATAGGTGGCCAAATGGCCAAACATTTGACCTGTGAATATTAATTATGGTCGGCTGAGTAAATGCGCATGTGTGTCCTGTTAGCCGTTTGCCTTTTATTGACAATGGGCAGGCTTCTGTCAGGTTCTATAGGAAATTGAGATGAAGAGATGAGATGTACCTTGGATATGAAATAAAACGCACACCAATATAAAAAAATTGCGTAGAAAAATGTATACAAGCTTTTTTCACTGATTTATTCGAGTGAACTCAACTATTAACTATTAACTATTAACTATTAACTATTAACTATTAACTATTAACTATTAACTATTAACTATTAACTATTAACTATTAACTATTAACTATTAACTATTAACTATTAACTATTAACTATTAACTATTAACTATTAACTATTAACTATTAACTATTAACTATTAACTATTAACTATTAACTATTAACTATTAACTATTAACTATTAACTATTAACTATTAACTATTAACTATTAACTATTAACTATTAACTATTAACTATTAACTATTAACTATTAACTATTAACTATTAACTATTAACTATTAACTATTAACTATTAACTATTAACTATTAACTATTAACTATTAACTATTAACTATTAACTATTAACTATTAACTATTAACTATTAACTATTAACTATTAACTATTAACTATTAACTATTAACTATTAACTATTAACTATTAACTATTAACTATTAACTATTAACTATTAACTATTAACTATTAACTATTAACTATTAACTATTAACTATTAACTATTAACTATTAACTATTAACTATTAACTATTAACTATTAACTATTAACTATTAACTATTAACTATTAACTATTAACTATTAACTATTAACTATTAACTATTAACTATTAACTATTAACTATTAACTATTAACTATTAACTATTAACTATTAACTATTAACTATTAACTATTAACTATTAACTATTAACTATTAACTATTAACTATTAACTATTAACTATTAACTATTAACTATTAACTATTAACTATTAACTATTAACTATTAACTATTAACTATTAACTATTAACTATTAACTATTAACTATTAACTATTAACTATTAACTATTAACTATTAACTATTAACTATTAACTATTAACTATTAACTATTAACTATTAACTATTAACTATTAACTATTAACTATTAACTATTAACTATTAACTATTAACTATTAACTATTAACTATTAACTATTAACTATTAACTATTAACTATTAACTATTAACTATTAACTATTAACTATTAACTATTAACTATTAACTATTAACTATTAACTATTAACTATTAACTATTAACTATTAACTATTAACTATTAACTATTAACTATTAACTATTAACTATTAACTATTAACTATTAACTATTAACTATTAACTATTAACTATTAACTATTAACTATTAACTATTAACTATTAACTATTAACTATTAACTATTAACTATTAACTATTAACTATTAACTATTAACTATTAACTATTAACTATTAACTATTAACTATTAACTATTAACTATTAACTATTAACTATTAACTATTAACTATTAACTATTAACTATTAACTATTAACTATTAACTATTAACTATTAACTATTAACTATTAACTATTAATTAATTCAAATCTGCTGTTTCGAGTGCAAAATGTGTAATAAAATGTCATCCTCTGATCTAAAATTTGTAATTGTTATACTAGGTAATATCTATATATTAAGTCGAGTACTATCTGTGTACCAAATTGTATATCTCTATCTCCAAAAGTTGTTATGCCACAACCACTCCGCCCATTAAATCCAAAATTAAAAAATATATAACCTATTATTATAACGGTCTCTTAGCAATTTTAGATACATTAAAGAAGTGGGCGTAAAAATGGGCATGGCCAAATGTATTTTCTATGAAAGCCATTCTAGGGCTATAACGATCATTATAGAACAAAATTAGTTAAATCGGTGCATTCGTTCTCAAGTGATGGACTTACCAACGAACAACAATTCATTTTTATATATATTAGCTTATGTATTATGTATGTATGTATATTTTTCATATAAAATCATTCTCTGTACATTGTTAAATATGATAATTTGCGCTATATGTTTTTCAGCACACATAACTCTCTATATGAGATTACCTATCAATTAATACTTACAAGCAAATCTCCATCAACCCCCTTAAAGAGTGAATATCTTTTTTGAAATTTCCCGCATAAATCACATCCTTGTTTCAATACTTGCCAACACCTGCTGCCATCAATTTGCAGTGTATTTCATAGCCTACGACCTTTAAATATTTTAAAACAATTTTTTTTCTGTCATATGACTGTTGGGCTCCTGAAGTGTGACTGGCACTCGCTCAGCCGCCACTAGAGTCCTTGAAAAAAAAAAGATGTTTAATTTAGAGGAAGGAGAATAGGCACCGTAAACAGAAAGGGAAGCATGAGTTGTCATTTTTTCATTGAAGTGTTTACACATTAAATAAAGGCTGTAATAAATTCATAATTTGCTCAAATTGAAAGGAAATCAGAAGACTATATGAGATGTGTAGATGCGAGATGGAGACGTGGAGATGGAGAATTTGTATTAATTCTTGTGCTTAGCACGTTCCGTGCAGCTGTTTTGTTTTCTTTTTGTTTCAATAAAATTATAAAATATTGTACTTGGGCTAACAAATTACAAACAGGCACAAAGTGCTGGTAATTGCCTGGGTTAGGATGCCTAATACATCAAATAATAGTGGTACTTCTGAATGAAAGTCCTGTGGCGTGTCCATCGTAGATGAATTGTCTGAAATTGTGGTAATTAAAAAAAATAATTAGTTAAAATATTATCATTTTAATATTTGCCATAGAAATCCTTACAAACGTTGACAATTTCAATATTAAAGTTAAAGGGAAATTTGTACCCTTTCAAAATATTTTTATATTTTGGTAAATTCATTTGTTTTATAGTCAAACTTAAATGTTTCTTTTGAAAAGTTATTTGACATGTTTTAGAATAGTTAGTTTAAAAGACGCTCTAAATTTCCTTTAAGGGAATTATTATCTGCCATGCTTTAGAAAGATTATTTTAAAGAAATTCAAAATTTCCCTTAAGGAAAATTTTTATTTTAAGAGAGAGTTATAGATTCCTAAACATTGGATATTAAAGCAAAACAAAAATTTCCCTTACGAAAACTTTACTAAAAGATGATTTATTTATACAATAAAAAAAATTTCCTAACGAAATTCAAAATTTCTCTCAGGGAATTTTATATTTTACTTGTATTACCGACCTTATTATATTGTAGTGAAACTAAAATTTCCCTTTAGGGAAATTTTTTAAAATGTGCTAAATTTTTATAGGACTCGGAAGTATTAGTAGAATATACTTATGCCGTGATTTATATATGCAATTCTAATGATTATTTTAAAGGAATTCAAAATTTCCCTCAAGGAATTGTTGTTTTATTGGTGTGATCGACTTCATTTTCTAAAATACTCTTGTTAATAGTTAAATATTATGATATTTAATTGAAATAAAAATTTCCCTGTTGATGAGTTATTCATACAATTCAAAGAAAGTTTTCTAACTAAATTCAAAATTCCTGTCAGGGAAATTTTTGTTTTAAAGGTATGATTGATTCCAGTATATTAGAACATATTTTTATTAGTTAAAACTGAGGATATTAAAGTCAAAATAAAAATTCCCCTTCTGGGAAATTCTTAAAATAGGCTAAATTTCAATAGAACTGAAAATATATGCAAAATTTAAGTACACGATGAGTTATTTATACAATTCGATCAAATTTTCAAACAAAATTCAAAATTTCCCTCAAGGAAATTTTTGATTTATAGGTATGATTGATTACAGTATATTAGAACATCTTGTTATTAGTTAAATATAAGTATATTGAAGTAAAAATAAAAAATTTCCTTTTGGGAAATTTTTCAAAATTTCCATTGGACTGAAAATATATACAAAATATATGTACACGATGAGATATTTATACAATTCAAAGAAATTTTCTAACAAAATTCAAAATTCCCCTCAACGAAATTATGGTTTTAATGGTGTGATCGAATCCAGTATATTAGAAAATGTAGTTATTGGGTAAATATGAAGATATTAAAGTAAAAAAAAAAATATCCTTTCGGGGAAATTTTTCAAAAAAGGCTAAATTGCAATAGGATTAAAAATATATGAAAATAAAAAAATATACGATTCCAGTATATTACAACATCTAGTTATTAGGAAAATATGAGGATCTTATTTCCCTTCTGAAAATTCAAATGAATCATCTAGCGAAATTCAAAATTTCCCCTCAGGGAAATTTTTGTTTTAATGATATGACGATACCTATATATTGGAACATCTAGTTATTAGATAAATATCAGGAAATTACAGTAAAAATTAAAATATCCCTTCTGGGAAATATTTCAAAATAGGCTAAATTTCCCTAGGACTTAAAATATATGCAAAATATATGTACACGTTAAGATATTCAAACAATTCAATCAAATTTTCTAACAAAATTCAAAAATCCCCTCAAGGAAATTTTTGTTTTAATTGTGTAATTCATTCCTATATATTGCAACATCCAGTTATTAGTTAAATATGCGAATATTAAAGTAAAAATAAAAATATCCCTTCAGGGAAATATTTCAAATAGGCTAAATTGCCATAGGACTAAAATTATAATTATAAAAAAATATAACTATGCGATGATTTTTATATGCAATTCAAATGATCGAATGAGTTATTTAAAATTTCCCTCTAGGGATTATTTTTGTTAATTTGTTAAGTTGATATAGGACTGAAAGTGTTAGCAAAATATAATTGTATAGATTAATATAAATGTATTTTCTATTGAAATTCAAAATTTTCCCTAGGGAAATTTTTGTTTTAAAGGTATGATCGATGTTCTAATCCTGTAGGAAATTTTTCAAAATAGGCTAAACTGCAATAGAACTGAAAATATATGCAAAATATATGTACACAATGAGTTATTTATACAATTCAAATGAATCATCTAGAGATATTTAAAATTTCCCTCAGGGAAATTTTTGTTTTATTAATATCGTCGATATAATTTTCTGAGATACTTTTGTTAATAGTTAAATATGAGGATATTTAGGTAAAACTAAAATTTCCCTTTTGGGAAATTTTTAGGAAAATTTTTAAAAAAAATGTTAAACTGCTATAGGGCTAAAAATAATACCAAAATATAATTATACCATAATTTATATATAAAATTCAAATAATTTGTCTAAGTAAATCAAAAATTTCCCTAAGGAAATTAAATTTTTTTATATATAATTATTTGTTGAAAATTACATAAAAAGTTGATATTTGCACATAAATTTCAAGAGTAAAATATATTTTGACGATCGAATTTAATGAAGAAATATTCAAAAAAAGACCAATGTACTTAAAGCAGCAAAACCAAGTCCAGTTCGACATACAAATTCACCTGCAGTCTTTAAGCAAAATGAAAAGTAAATTTTGTAAAATCATAGCAAAATAATTTGTAGAATTTGGACGACTTCTTTGACGTCATTATAAGATTTCCCTGTATCTTTCTCTCTCTCCCTTTACCTCTGATATCAAACGATATCATTGCTCCGACGTTTAACACTTGTTTAGCAGCCTCAAAGGATTCAAGATTAAAAATTTCTAACATGTTCATTGTTATGTCTCATCTCGTAATCTTAAGTCAATAGGCATCTTTTAAAGGGATGTTGGTCTTTCCTCTTTAATCATCTTTGTGCCTGTCCTATCTCAGTTTACTTGTTACAGCGATGTAATCTCTTATTTGGCATTCCAAGGAAATGATAAACAAAACAAGATTTGTTTAGCATTTTTACACACTTTCCAAAAGTTACAACATACTCGTTGTATACTTTGAGGTATTATTGGCAATTTGCGGAAATCTTTAGTCTTTACATTGTTTTCTTGTCTGTTTTTTGCATATTCATTATTCGTTGAATACTATATCTTAGGCCAATTTAATGCTAAATGAGTTATGAGTCCTTTTTGCCTTTGTCATTGTTTCAGGATTTGGTTTCGCCCATACGCCTTCTTTTGACAGCTATCGTTAACGTCTAGTTTTGTGACTTAGCTGGGAGTACAACAGGTTGTTATCGGTAGAACATGAGGATTTTTAAACCATCATCCCTAAAGGGATATTTTCTTATGTTATTTTAGATGAAAAGTATATAGATAACAATTTTATACAATACAGAAAAAATGTTGCATTTTGGATTTGAAAGCTAATTGTGGAAGAATATAAATAAATATAAATGCGATAGCTTCGTTATTGTGAGTTAAGACGTTTTCTATTTTTAGACTCACAACAAACGGCACCTACATATACTTGATGAACGCAAACGTCTGCTGTTTGAGAAGCTTTTACTAGACATGTCGATTGACTCGACACTATACTGCTAAGCTGCTGTCGACAACATCGAGGGAGCCGCCGATGAAAGAAAATGTTGATGACTAGAGACGGGATTTAAACCATGTATCTCTCGCATGATAGTTTCGGCCTAATATGGCCACAAAGTACTTTCCGATACAATAAAAGTACTTATTGTTACAATAAGTATACTCTTAAGTACACTAAAAGCACCTTTTGTTACATTATAAATAAAAAAATAAAAAAGTACTTTTTGACGCAAAAAAATTAATTTCTGGTACATTTAAAAAAACTTTTTAGAACATAGAATACTTTCTTGTTAAAAATCACTTTTTAGTACAATAAAAGTACTTTTTTGTAAAATAAATATATGTACAATAAACAGTTTATGTTGCATTGAAAGAACTGTTTGGAACTTTACTTTACTAACTTTACTTTGTAGTAGTTTTTGGTATAGCAAAAGTACTTTCTGGTACCAGAAAGTACTTTGGCAGACAATTTTTTTCAATTTTTAATTCTTAATTCTATTTTTAATTTTTAATTTTTAATTTTTAATTTTTAATTTTTAATTTTTAATTTTTAATTTTTAATTTTTAATTTTTAATTTTTAATTTTTAATTTTTAATTTTTAACTTTTTTAATTTTCATTTTCAAAATAAATTCATAATTAAGTTTTAAAAAATTTATATAAATTGTGTAAAATGTTTTATTTTTTTACATCATCTTAAATTAATTTTTCATAGTAATTATGTCGATATTTCAAAATTTATTTTAAAGTAATTTTTTCAGCAAAAAATGTAACTAAGAGTTTGAAAACTGTTTGCATTGCATTCTTAACATGAAAACGCCCTGAAATAGAATTATTTCACGTAAAGGTATTAAAACGCAATTTTAACATAAATTTGGCCATATTAATTATGACGAAAATTACACGGCAATTTCCCTTTTGGTCACAATTTCAGCATTCATGTGAAATTTGTTTAAAACATATAGATTTTCGGAATAAATCACATAGTTTTACTAACAAAAGTAACATAATTTTCCAGGTAATACAAAGATAATAGAATCTTTACACTACTCTTACTCTTCCCACAGGAGCAATGAGCCCCATATATTACAAAATTGTATATACTTACTCATATTCGTCACATTAAAATAACATCTCCCTGAAGACTAGCCATTTTTTTCTTGCTATTCCGTGTCCTAGTCATTGTTTAAATTGACTCAGCAAAATTAAGAGATAAAGAAATACATAGTAAATTTTTTGGTATTTCAGTTAAAAAAAAAAAAGAGTTTCCTTTAACTCCCGTTGGCGGCTAAGACCTTAAGATCATAACAAAAATAGCCGTTATGGCTTAATCATATTAATCTATCTATGTCCTACATAGTACATGGTTGTGTGTCATAGTATTAATTGTTTTTTTTTTTGTGGTCATTTACTTATGTTGGCGACAGATTTTGTACCGTTGAACGTTTTGTGAGAAATCTTAGTCCAACTGGTCACGACTCAAATAGTGTCCTTTTGTTTACATCCAATATCAGGTGGCACAGACCGCTTACGTGGTAGTCGCCTTTTTGCAAACATTGAAACAGTGCTCGTATTGACAAAGTCTGTCCCCTATGATGACTTAGTAATTGACAGAAAGGATATGCGAAGAACTTGAAATGAAAACTCTTTGATGAGTGCGTTATAGATGCTGGAGGCAAATGTCAGCAAATGTTTTTATATTTTTATATTTTTGTATATTTATAT
Source organism: Muscina levida (assembly GCA_964034835.1). Classification (NCBI taxonomy): domain Eukaryota; kingdom Metazoa; phylum Arthropoda; class Insecta; order Diptera; family Muscidae; genus Muscina; species Muscina levida. Next base: position 128,570,419 of record OZ035882.1, read on the forward strand.
TTTTATTAATTTTATATTTTTATTTTTTTTTTATATTTTTATATTTTTCTATTTTTATATTTTTATTAATTTTATATTTTTATGTTTTTATATTTTTATATTTTTTATATTTTTTATATTTTTTATACTTTTATATTTTTATATTTTTATATTTTTATATTTCTATATTTTTATATTTTTATATTTTTATATTTTTATATTTTTATATTTTTATATTTTTATATTTTTATATTTTTCTATTTTTATATTTTTATATTTTAATATTTTTGTATTTTTATATTTGTATATTTTTATAATTTTATACTTTTATATTTTTTTTTTTATTTTTACATTTTTCTAACTTTTATGTTCTTATATTTTTGTAATTTTTAATTTTTTATGTTTGTAATCTTCTTATCTTTGTCATATTTATTTTATGCCGCTCAGAATTCAAATTAGAACAAGTGCTATTCCTGAGCGGCGCAGTTCAGACGCTCAGAAATGTCGCTCACATGTCGCTCACCGCTATGCCGCTTATTATCCAAAAGAAGTTCCCTTATGACAATTACAAAATCATGATGTGGGAAAAAATCTTCTAGAGAACCGTTATATGTTTGCTTGCGATACAAGACTAGACTACCATGTAATGGTATGTCAACTGACACAGGAAGTCAACAAAAGGACATTGTTTGTGTTGTGACCGGCCGCAATCGATCTTTCGCAAAAGATCATCTACACACATACTCTGTCGCCAACGTAAGCAAATGACCACAAAAACGGTTAAGTTAATAATAGGCGGCGACACCTAGCCAGGCATAGCAGAATACAATTGAGACATTATTAACATTTGTGCTAAGATCTTAAGAAAGTAGCCGACACTTGTATTTAAAGGGAAATTAGTTTCTTTTACAAAACTTGATGACATTTTCTGCAAATATCTATACGTTTACATATCTTTCTTATGCTGAGTCAGATTAAACAATGGCAGCGCTAAAAAGAGAGTATTGACGAAAATGTGCAGCCTTCCAGGGCGTTTCTATGTGACGAATGTGTGCAAAGGATATTTGTGGATGGCCGGCCTTAGGTGCCCCCAGGGACAGAACGTGTAAGACAGCTACTATATTCGTATTAGTTGGAAAATTATGATATTGTTATTAGTTAAACTGTGAAATTTTCTGTGAATTCATATGTCGTTAGTATGTATTTTACAAAAAGAGAGAGAGAGAGAGGTAGATAGAAATTGCAATAGTTGTACTTTTGCAATAATTGTGGAAATCTGCCATGTCATTTCGGTCACATGAAATATGTATTGCAAACACATTTAAATTGGTTAACATGTTAGTTAAAAAAGCTTTCTGAAGATGGTACCTTTTGATGTTTATAAAATTTGTAATAATCTTTAATTTGTTATTAAAAATTGTTTTTTCCTCCCCCTCCCCCAAAAATACAGCCAAAATCGTTTTTTTATCGCCGCTTTTTTTCTGGCTTAATCGTAACATACAAGATACCGTTCTATATGTCTCGAAGAGTACTGCATATGTCCTATAGATGTCGCTGAAGAATGGCATCATTTTTCTACTCACGATCACGATTTGTAACCCTAAAATTCAAAAATATTTTTTCTAGGATTAAAGCTCTGTAAAAACCAAGAACCAAAACTAGAAAGTCGTGAACGGGACTTGAGTCGCTCTAAGATTTGTTGTTATTACATATCTTTGCTCCTTTTGGGATTTTATTTGTAATAAAAACAATATTTCGTCGGTAACAAGATTAAAAATGAATTATGACAGAAAAATATTTAAATTTTGTCGATGTCGCTGAAAAGTATGCAATAATTTGAACTACAAAGTATGCAATAATTTTTATTCAATTTTTTTCGACAGCGCTAATAAGTATGTAATACTTTTCAGTAAAAAAAATATTTGTATTAAATATTTGTATTATTAATCGTGGACAGTTGTCTTGGAAACAATAAGAGTGAAAACTACAAACAAATTGTTGCTGAATTATTGAAAAATTATGACGAATTAGGTGCACGAATGTTACTTAAAATGTTACATTTTCTCCATTCGCATTCATATTTTTTTGCTACAAAACTTAGATGCGTTGTACGACGAGCAAAATTGAAAGAAATATATTAGTCCAGCTCTAAAGTGGGTGAAATGGTACATTTGTATGGGAGATACCAGATACCAATTTGTTCTCCAAAACTTTATCCTGCTTTAGCTTAATTAATTAAACAATTTTGGCACGATCGCGTTGGGTGAATTATATAATTACTTGATTTATAAGGTGGGAGAAGAGGTTTGTATGGGAGGTACCAGAAGGGGGATATATTTTTATATTATTACCCAATATCTAATATTGGCGGAATGGTACATTTGTATGGGAGGTAACAGAAGGGGCGTGGTTAGACTACCAGTTTTTTATCCAAAACTTTATCCTGCTATAGTTTTACTAAATACAGAATTTGTGCACGACGCGTTGGCTGTTACTCGTACTTGTTATTATTGTTATTACTCGTACTTGTTATTACCACTTTAAATGGGAGAATGATACATTTGTATGGAAGGTAACAGAAGGGGCGTGGCCATGTAGCCCATTTGTAATATTGTAAGTACTTTTGGAGAAATATTAACCCATGCAAAGTTTCAAAACATTTGGTTGCGTTTTTCGAAAGTAGTCGTGCGTAGCAGCCGGACAGACAGACAGCCAGACAAGGCTCAAACGACCTAAAAAGTCGTGAATCGAATGTTGTTCAAAGAAACATAACGTCTCAAGTGACTCTTTTTATGTGTTACACTTTTGAGTCGCAATAAATTATATATACTTTCCGTAGGGTAGGATTGCGCCTGATAAAAAAAATCTGAAAACATATTGGAAATCATGATATTAATAACTATAATAACCAATTCAGATACCCAGAAAAATTAAATTTTTTTTTTTAAATAAATAGATCTATAAATAGAACGAAAAATAATGATGATTCGTTACCTAGCACTGTGTCTGAAAGCGGACCAAATTACCTAAAAAAATAAGATTGTAATAAGAGTAGCATATTCGAAATCGTTGGACAATTTCCCGTACAATAGGTTAATTCAATATTTTTTAGGGGCACATACAATTTTTGATTTTTGCAAACTCACTTGTTCTACACGCGCCACTGTGCGATGCTCAAAAAACGCCATTCATTGTAGAAAATTCATTGATTTTTAAATAAACTAATGTTTTTTTTTTTTTTTGTTAAAAACGAATAAAAATATTTTTGTTTGCATCTCGAAAACCTGACGTGATAGAGAAAACCGAATTATAGATTCGAATTCGGCGCACCAAGCAAGTGTTATAATTTAAAAACTAGTTTTCTTAGTTTCTGATATTTTGCTATATATTATTTGAAAATTGAATGAAAATAAAGTACAAAAATTTTAAATTAATTTACAAAATAAAGGTAAAGTTTGTAGAGTAGTAATTCAAAAAATAATTAAAATCACCAAAAGAAAAATATTAAAATTAAATTTTCTCCTTCTTTCTGTGGTTTGAAATCTCTTTCTGATATTTGAAATCTACCTCAACAAAAATCCCTTGCAACGCCAAAAAAAAAATTTCTGTCAAAACAGCTTAAAATTTTAATCACGTTGTAATTCACCTCTCAATGCATTCGTAACAGCAATCACATCAGTAGATATATTTTTAATATGTTACCCTTTCAGGACAACACGCTTTAATGAACTATTATGCTGATTTTATTTATAATATTTTTTATACAAAATTATGTAGTAGATATATTTATATTTCATTGAATGCTTAATAACAGTCAACGGTGTCAGGTAGCCCATGAGCGCTAAAGACACACACGCATTCTCTTACACATTGAACGAAAACAAACAAATGCATTCAGTCTCGCTTGAGCATTTGTTCGACGCGGTTGTGTCGACGCTTGTTGTTAGCACGACAATAAAATAAATGCTATTTTTTGCGATGCTACGCACACGGTAGTAATATTTATAAATAATTTCCTGAATTTTTATACCCTTCACCATGTGCATGAACAGAGTGAAGGGTATATTAATTTTGTTCTTCCATTTGTAACGCCCATAAGGAGGCGTGGTAGGTATGACAATATATATATATAAATAATCAGCATCGAAATCTGAGTCGATTTAAAGGTGACCGTCTGTCCGTCCGTCCCCGCGATTACAGCCGCAGCTTAAGAGAATCGGGCTGAAATTTGGAATGCAAGCTTTTATCCTCAAAGCGGAGCGGAGCTTCCCTACACTAAGCGGAGGTTGATTAGTAAGATGAGACTGATCGGTAAAAAACTGCTCCCACCTTTCATACAAAATTCCTCTTTTTGGGGGTGGCCGTTTGTCAGTCCCCGCGATTACAGCAGTAATTTAAGAGCAATCAAGCTGAAATTTTGTATGCAAGCTTCTCTACACTAAGCGGAGGTTGAGTAGTAAGATGAGACCGATCGGTCAAAAACTACTCCCACCTCCCATACAAAATTCCTCTTTTTGGGGGTGTCTGTATGTCAGTCTCCGCGATTACAGCAGTAATTTAAGAGCAATCAAGCTGAAATATTGTATGCAAGCTTTTCTGCCCTAAATGGATGTTTAGTTCTAAGATGAGACCGATCGGTCAAAAACTACTCTCACCTCCCATACAAACTCTCCCTTTTTGGGGTCTGTCCCTGAGATTGCAGCCGTATTTTAGGAGGTATATAGCAGACATTTTGTACGCAAGATTCAATCTCTAAGCGGAGGCTACATTCTAAGACAAGCAATGTCGGTTAAAAACTACTCCCACCTCCCATTCAAACTTTACCTTTTTTGGGGTGTCCGCCTAATTGCCCCCGTGATTTCAGCCGTAGGTTAGGAAATAGCAGGCTGAAATTTGATATGCAAGCTTTAATCCTGTAATAGGAGCTTACGTTGTAATATGAGCAATATGGGACGAATTCATTTCCCACCTTCCATACAAACTCCCCCTTTTTGGGGGTGTCCGTCCGTATGTCCCTGTAGTTTATGAGCTTTCGGGCTGAAATTTGGTATGTCCAGAAGCAAAGGTTAAGTTCTAAGATAAGCAACATCGGATTTAAACTATTCCCACATCCCAAACAAATTCCCATATTTGGGGAGTTACAAAATTCATAAAAATATTCTCCAACTCATAAACTTATCGGTAAATCGAATAAAATCGATAAAAATTATTGACAAAAAATGGATGTGTGAAGCTAAAAGTAACGTCCACTTCTCAACAACTCCCCTTTTTTGTGGTACAAAGTTTAATAAAATATAGTTGTAGTGCAAATAACCAGTTTTATCACCATTACAAATGGTGAAGGGTATCTGAGCTTCGGCATAGCCGAAGATAACCGCCTTACTAGTTATATTATAATTTTGTTCATAGTTATGAAAAAACTATAAAACAATTTCCTTCACTACAGTGAGAGAGGAAAGAGAGCAACTCACCAATACAAACTCATATTGGGTATTATATTGGGCTGCCGTTCACTGCTTTATAACAACGCTCCTAACAAAATACCATTTGGGGCACTTTCGGGCGGAATCCTTAAACACTCCTTTGAAGAGCACCGTGGGAGTCCCTACATGCTCCTTTTTGGGAGTGCAAAGCTAATTAAGTGACAATAAGAGTCAACGCTCCTTAAACCATCCCATGTGGAGCTCTTTCGGACGCCCTATATTATGATGTATTCCATAAACACTCCTCTGAGATGAGCTGTGGAAGTCCCTATATGCTCCTCTTTTGGATCGCTTCGAATTTGGTTGGCTGTGTTTGGGAATAATTTGATTTGGGACTCAATTCTGAGAATTGCACGTGAAAGTAGCCCCAAAAATAAGAACTTCTGCAGTATTCGTTATGTCTATTTGGCTGCATTAATATATTTATGTAAACGAAGAGATCAGGATTCAGAAGAACCGTAAGCTGTACGAGTTATAACACGACATTGATGTGGTTAAGCGAATCGAAGTGCAACGATTATGATGGCTAGGCCATGTAGTGAAGATGTCTGAGGAAACTCCAGCGTGAAAGGTATTCAAGTCCTTGAAGGCCAGCGCAAGGAGACCCCGACTACGATGGAACGACCAGGTGGAGGAATCATTGACGCTGCTTGGTAGGACTGACTAGAGACGGTGCGCACAAGATCGAAGCGAATGGAAATCTCTTATCATTTAGGCCTCTGATTTAGACACTAAGATATAAATATATATGTTGTCAAGTTGCTTTTTAAGGCTAACAATAATAATACGTATTTTTTTCTTCCTGCTCCTTTTAGTGACACACGTATCCTTTGTAACCAATTATAACATAACACATATAACTGAAATGATGTTATAGCCTCCTAACAACCAATTGTCATAAAGTAAATATTTGTTGGGGCTCTAATATCTAAACGTAACATATAATGTCAGCCAAGAAATTAAACGGAGAATAGTGCTAGCCAATAGATGTTTCTACGGACTTCGGCAGCACTTTAGTAACACCACCTTCTCTCGGAATACTAAGAAACAGCTATACCAGGTGCTTATCTTACCTGTTCTGTTGTATGGTGCCGAATCATGGGTGCTTACTACAACGGACATACAAAACCTGGGAGTATTCGAGAGAAAAGTACTCCGAAAAATATATGGACCTATCTGTGTCGAAGGCCAGTTTCGCCATCGGATGAACCATGAGCTGTATGAGCTTTACCACGACATCGACGTAGCTAAAAGAGTCAGAATCCAACGACTTCGATGGCTGGGACATGTTGCCAGGATGGATGTGAATGCTCCAGCGAGAAAGGTGTTTGAAGGCGAACCTGAAGGACGGCGCAGAGCAGGGAGACCCAAACTCCGTTGGAAGGACCAAGTGGTAGGCGATGTGCCATCATCTGGTAGGACTAACTGGAGAACACACGCAGAAGACCGAAGCGTGTGGAATTCTTTATTACTTCAGGCCTCAAATTTATGAACTACGTTTCGTAAATTGTAATTGGCCACTTAAGTAAGTAAGTAAGTAACATATAAAGAGTTATTACAGGATCATCAGGATTGACACAAAATGTCCTGTCTCTAAAAAATAACAGCTTAACAATTCATAGGAAATTTTATGTTATTCTTCTAGAGAAGGATAGAATATCAAATGCCTTTGCTTGTAGAAAATCCTCTTATATGCTAACTAATGATTTAACTAAGCATATGAAGGCGTTGCAGCATGTGTCGCAAAAGGACTCAAGCTGCCATTTTCCATTTCTCGGGTTAAAAACTCTTAATGACTTCTCGTTCCGGTTTGGTGAGACGACAAACAAATTTTGCTACACTATTTTGTAATTGTAAGCATTTAAGGATTAATTAGGAATCTTTAACATATTGAGTAAAAAGTGATTAATGATTAGCTGATGGTCAGTCAAACAAGTAACTTCATTTGCAGTTGCTGCAACAGCAGAGCCAATGTCTTACGTTACTAATACAGCAACACTGTTGTTGCTTGTTTAAAATGAACATATCGGTTAGACGTCCATGTGATGTCCTGCTATCCAACTGAGTAACTGTTCGTCATGAATTAGTAAATTGTCATCCAAAGCAGTCAATGGATCCTTGGAATATCTGTTCTCTTGCAGTATTATTATTCATTAGTGATCTTACATATATGCTGTCCTTGTTGTACATGTAATCCTTCATAAGTGATCATCTGTCTCTAATTTTTAAATGGAATTTGTATGAACTTCGTGTAGGCCACGCGAGAACTTTTGTGGGCGTGTGTCTGACGCTACTTTCAATTCTGTAAACATTTGTAATATTCTTAAGCCTTGGCAATAAAATGAACCAGATTGTCTAAGACATCTAGCAAACACTTCCTTTGCTTAATTTTTATTTTATTACATTATTTCTTATTCTCTCTCCCTCCCTCTTAAGCTGGTTTAGTTAAATAATCCTTTGGACTAATCCTTTACTGTTCTTAATCCTGCAGATTAAACCAGTTAAAGGAACATGAGCGTATATTAAGCCCATATGTTTGGGAAAAATTTGCAATTTAATCAGGTAACTAGAGCAGCGAACGAAAAATTACGTATGCAGCCGCCGTTTGGGCATAGGACACTCAGCCCGAGAGAGAGAGAGAAGAAAGGGATTAAAGCGCAAGGGATTTAAACAAAACACTTATGTGCACTCGCTTGTGCCGAGACCTAACGGGATTAGAGCGCGACATTCTAATTTAATCTGGGGATCAACGTGGACTAAGGTAAAAACAGACGCTCGCTCCTTTGATTCGCCAGAGGCTGGATTAAAAACATACAACACACATTACTTACATCTTAGTCAGCATTTAAGCCTTAACCGGTGTCTTATACAATTAGTCGTCTAGTTTAAAGTGCTGTAATTTAATACAATTTGTCGATGGCTTAAGGATTCAAATCCACTTGCTTAGAAACAAAATAAAAATGTTATATTTTTTTGTGTGCATTAAGATGTAGCGTCCTAAGAAACCAAAAAAAACTGTGCGTTTGAATTTTATAAAAAAAATATGTCATTGCTTAAAATTGAGAGGGCATTATGTTATGTGGGTGATAACATGTTTAATAAACATAAACATTGTTTAAGCTTATCTAAGAGTTTGAGACCGACCGTGATATGATGATTAGCGCACGCGACAATCATTCTGATTACCTGGCTACGAGCACAAATAAATAAAAAATGTCCTGGTGTAATGAAGGAGCCAGCGCACAGTGGCCCAAACGGACAATCTAGCGGGATTTAAGTCGAATTTAAATTCTTGAAAATGCCGATTTGCTTTGTTTTCTTTTAATTGGCAACACTTGTAAAAGCTTATTAAAGCTTTTCCAAGATCATTTAGGTGCATTCCTGATGTGCTGCGAGCCATCAAAGTGAATAAATTTTTAACACGTGGCCAGCAAAGATTTGGCACCATTTTTGGACTTCTCTTGGTTGATCCAAATAACAAACAAATTATATTTATTGAGTCAATATCTTATTTTCTCAATCAAAGAATGTTTGTAGTAAATAAAAATTATATGTTTGCGACCCGTCTTCTCATGTGTACCAAAAAAAATTGTGGTAAAATTAAGCTGTTGTAGCATATATGGCTTCAGAGCGTATACTGACATCTTTGGACAATAACTAACGTCATTCAATCGTATTTAAGCTAAATTTAGGCATTTATGCAAAGTGTGAGTCCTTGTGGTGTAAAAATATTCAAAATGATAACCAACTAAGACCAAATGTTGGAGATATATGGAGAATAGCCCCACCAACCTCTGGTACCTTCCATACAAAATTACCAATTTTTGAAGCAATAACATTTGTTCAATAACTTCCAAACGGGCAATTAGAGGATATTGAAATTTTGTCTGTTTAATTATCATCCAATAGGAAACGACTACTGAGAAAACCAAAGCATTAGCCACACCCCTTCTGTTACCTCCCATACAAATGGCCGAATTCACCCTCATATTGTTAAATACATTTTTTTGGTAGGTACACTAGAGTGGGTCGGTCCCAGTATTAAAAAAAAAAGTTTCACTTGTCAGTCCCTAAATTTGAAGATTAGGCAACAACGATTCTGGGACACAAGAAAAAAAATTTTTCGCGCACCTTAAAAACGGCCCATTTAGTTTTTTCTGTGCTGTGAAGTCATTTGAAGTCTGGTCGAGAAAAAAAATACACTGTTGTTTTAGGTTTTACAAAGGCTACATTTCCTCCATATGTAATTTTTGACTCCGACGTCAAATTTGACCAGTGACTGATTCTATCTCGATTTCTACCCCATTTTTCCGGACATTTTTCATAACTCACGTAAAGATTTTAATAATTTGTGAAAATTTTGCTTTTGAATTACCCACTTTTATTCATAAACAAAAAAGTTACAAACGTTTTTAAAATATACAAATATGCTCCGAAGTCAAATTAAATTAATTAAATGTCCTAGATAAATGTTGTATTTGATAAATAGATTTATAACTATAAAATGTTTAGGTTTTAAAAAGTGCCCCGATACTTAACATTGACTATTTTCATCACATCTGTATTATTAAAAGCTGTCCGCTAATAAAAATCACCAAAAATTATTTCAAGCTTTTTGATTTTATGCTTAGTAGTGCTCTCTATATGAAATATAAACAGTGCTTAGATGTCTGTGTGTTGACCATAGACTCCTAAACCTTTCATGCGTTTAGATTAAAAATTTGTAGTAAAATGGGGAATGGGACTTTGCCCAGAGGCTGAAAGTTACTGATTGTCACTCACTTGGGAGTGACCAGAATCGATTCCTTTGCGGCACTGTCCAAGCAGCTAACTACTTCCGGTCTTAGACCAAGTATTCCCTGGGCAATGACTTTAAAGCAACCGCTTAGAAGTTAGCTAGAGTTAGATGGCGAAACGTTGAGTAACCTAATCGGCATGCTACCACCGATGCGTCTTAGGAATTAGGTAACAGAAGTTACTGAAGCTCAACACAGGCTCTCCTAGTGGCTTTGGCAGCCCCAAGAAACTAGGATCGGGAGCGGTGGCCTAATAAGCCACTCTCCTTAAACAAAATTTATTATGAAAACACGGAGAATAAATAAAACAAGAACCCCCCCCAAATGTTGACGACCCCCGCAAATGATATAAGGACCATGATTTAAGGATATGCACCTGGAATGTCCGAACTCTTTACAGAGATGGTGCCTCTATCCAACTGGCGGATGTCCTCGACAAATACAAGGCTGACATCACCGCCATACAGGAAATGAGATGGACGGGACAGGGATGCACACGACGAAAGAACTGTGACATCTTTTACAGCTGCCATGCAGAAAGACACGAATTTGGATGTGGTTTCATAGTCGGCAAGAGACTTCGACACCTGGTCTCGCGGTTTAACCCTGTAAGTGACCGAATAGCCACCATTCGCATCCGGGCGAAATATTTTTACATCACGCTGATTTGTGTACACGCCCCGACGGAAGATAAAGACGATGAGATTAAAGATGCATTTTACGAGCGCCTAGAGGAAACATACGACCGCTGCCCTGGCCACGACATTAAAATTGTTCTGGGAGACTTTAATGCAAAAATAGGAAGGGAAGATGTTCTTGGTCCATCGATCGGTAAATTCAGCCTGCATACCGACACGTCAGACAACGGTTTTAGGCTGGTTAGCTTCACAGCGGGAAGAAACATGGTAGTTAGTGGAACCAGATTCCAGCACAAAGATATCCACAAGGCAACTTGGCTATCTCCCGATCAAAACACCAAAAATCAAATTGATCATGTGGTAATTGATGGCAGGCATGCATCTAGTGTCATGGACGTGCGTGTGATCCGTGGTGCTAATATTGGCTCGGATCATTACCTGGTTGCAGCCAAGGTTCGCACAAGATTGAGCAGAGCGAAAAACGCACGTAACCAAACACAAAGAAAGCTGGACATCGCGAAGCTGCAAACCCCAGAGATAGCTACTGCCTACTCCGACCAACTCACCCAACTTTTACGACACAACGCCTCTACTTCTGACGTTCCCGATACACAGTGGCAGCATATTGCGCATTCCATGGCAACCGCCGCAACAATCGTGCTAGGATATGAAAAGCGGCGCTCAGACGAATCCTGGTACGATGAAGAATGTCGCATAGCGTCTGAGGAACAGGATGCTGCTTATATGGCAACGCTACAGCCAATTGCAACCCGTGCTGTTAGGGAACGGCATAAGGAGAAAGCAAAACGGACGAGACAGCTATTTAGGCGAAAAAAAACGTCAGATGAAAGAACGGGAGAACGAGGATATTGAGCGATACAGGGATAGAGGTGAGGCCCGAAAATTTTACCAGAAAGTAAGAGCAAATGGATACGGTAATGGCCTCCCCACCTGTAAGGACAGTGATGGAAATCTGGTCACGGATACGCAAAGTGTGCTGCACATATGGAGAGAATACTTCCAGCAACTGCTGGTTCCAGAAGGCAGCGCACGTGAAGTTATCACGCCAATTGTCGATGACGGCTTAGATTGCCCACCACCAAGTCAAGCCGAGGTAAGAAGAGCAATATCGCGGCTGAAAAACAACAAAGCAGCCGGTGCCGACGGTCTGCCCGCAGAGCTCTTCAAGTCCGGTGGCGAGGAGTTGATAACGAGCATGCACCAGCTCTTGCGCACGGTTTGGCTTAAAGAGTGCAAGCCCGACGATTGGAATGTAAGCGTATTATGTCCTGTGCTGAAAAAAAGTGATCCAAGTGTGTGCTCCAACTACCGCGGGATCAGCCTTTTACCCATCGCATATAAGGTCCTGTCGAGTGTGCTATGTGAAAGACTAAAGCCAGTGTTATCCAACCTGATCGGACCTTATCAGTGTGGCTTTAGACCTGGAAAATCAACAACTGACCAGATTTTCACACTTCGGCAAATCCTGGAAAAGACCCAAGAGAAACAGATCGACACGTACCATCTTTTTGTCGACTATAAAGCTGCCTTCGACAGCCCGATACGGCAGAAATTACTTGAAGCCATGGCTGAGTTTGGTATTCCAGCGAAGCTGATACGTCTTTGCGGAATGACGCTGACTGACACGAAGTCTTCAGTGAAGATTGGCAAGGACCTTACGGAGCCATTCTATACCAGACGAGGCCTAAAACAAGGCGACGGCCTATCGTGCGATCTCTTCAACATTGTGATGGAGATGATAATGAGAAAAGCTGCAGTAAACACGAGTGGCACTATATTCAACAGAAGCCACATGCTACTCGCGTACGCTGATGACGTAGACATCATCGGTCGAAAACTGCGGGATGTGACTACAGCCTTCTCAGGTATACAGAAGGAATCGGCGAAAATGGGCCTAACGGTGAATGAGGACAAAACGAAGTTATTAGTTTCAACGAACAAAGAATCTACTCGTTTGGGAAATTGCGTGAACGTTGACAACTATAATTTCGAGGTGGTAGATAATTTTGTCTACCTAGGCTCCGCCATCAACAAAGAAAATAATGTCAGCCTAGAAATCCGGAGAAGAATCCTGCTTGCAAATAAATGCTACTACGGACTAAGCAAGCGTTTCAATGACAGAGCCCTCTCTCGACGAACAAAACTCCAGCTATACCAGATACTGGTTCTACCTGTCTTAATGTATGGCTCAGAATCCTGGGTTATGACACAAGCAGATGAATCGGTTCTGGCGGTATTCGAGAGAAAAATACTCCGTAAAATATATGGGTCAATCATCGTTAACGGAGAGTATCGGCGTCGTATGAATCATGAGCTGTACGAGCTGTACACTGACATTGACGTGGTCAAACGCATTAAGGTTCAACGGTTGCGTTGGCTAGGTCATGTTGTACGCATGAACGAAAATGCTCCAGCTCGAAAAGTCTTCGACAATGAACTCGATGGACGGCGCAGAAGAGGGCGACCAAAACTCCGTTGGAAAGACCAGGTTACTGAGAACCTTACAGAACTCGGTGTGACTAACTGGAGAAGAAGCGCAGAAGATCGAGGCGCTTATAATATTTTTCTACGTGCGGTATATAATCCACTGGGATTGCATAGAAGTACCAGTTAAGTAAGTAAGTAAGTAAAATGTCCTACATGCTTTGGATGGTTTTTGATTAATTGAAAATCAAATAAATCGATTTATAATTATAAAATTTTTAGATGTTATAAAGTGTCGAATTGATAAACTTAGGCTGGGGGTTTTTTTATCAAAATTAATATTAACAAAATCAGACTATTAGTTTGCTTCCGATTTGCTTCTGCGCATAAGAGTAATCTGGCATATTTAACATGTGATTAGCTGTCTGTGTGTTGCATAAAGACTCTTAAACCTTTTATGCGTTTAGACTATAATTTTCGCGAAAAAATGTCTAACATGCCTTAGATGGTTTTTGATTAATTGGAAATCTAATAAACCGATTTATAATTATAAAATTTTTCTATTATCGAGAGAGCTTACTTTTAATGTTTTTTATCAAAATTTTTAATACTAACAATTATTTGCTTATATAATATATGAAAAAATAAAGTATTAGGGATTTCCTTTCGCACTTAACAGTTAATCCCGTTCAACAATTCCTCGGAAAATGGTTCTTCGATAGTCTCACTGAACTGTCGTCTTGTAACATGGAGAATCTGGTGAAGTTCACTGATGGCTTGATCTGGCTTAAGGGCAGAGGACCATAGTGTTCGCACGCAATCTCACTACTTGCATATACGTATACATAGTTGAAGGAGAGAACTCATCGGAATTATCTTTTTAGCACTTTTTATCTCTTTCCACTATTTATATTTTCTGAACTTATTATTTTTGTATTTTTATTGTAAAACATTCTTCCCCCTTATATTTCTTCTATTTAAACTAGGACAATCACAATGGACCATAAGGGTCTCCGAGTGTTGTAACGGCATGGTACTGTGCTGTACCATTACTTGTCCTCAACCTAACCTAACCTAACCTAATCCCGTTCTCTATTTATATTTAAATTACATATTGTGTCCCAGTTCAAATATCCTCCAATTGTCCGTTTGAAGGATATCCGAGAAATATAAATTTCCGAAGACATATTCATTAGGGTCGGTAAAGTGCTTGGGATTTCGAATTCGATATGAACCATTCCCTAATTTTGTATGGTTTGGGACAAAAATGCATGAGCCAAAATTTAGGGAGGTGGGGTGGCGTTAAATGGCATCCTAACATCCTATCCCATATATTCACCCCCTAATGGGCCTTCTATACCAAACTGTATTTTTTAAAAATTTTGCTCCTACCGCTCTAACTGCCCCAAAGGTGCCCCATAGAGGGGCATATTTTTTCAAACTTAATAGTTTCTCATAACCCTTAAGATAGTCCCCAAATATATTTTTTTTGTTTTTAATTTTTTTTTAATGAAATCAGCTCCTGCGGCTCCCATGGTGCTTCTTAGAGGGTTAAAATGTATGACCGACCCACCCTAAGTTTTCGATCCGAACATACCTACCCCCTATCTTCACCCCTATAGGAGGCTTCCATACAAAAATCGAAGTGTTATAACATTTGCTTCCACCTTTGAAGGTATTCCGTTTGTCAAACACAGACATCAGATCCGGAGTAATGCATTTGATGTTACCTCTTATTCCCTTTTATACTCGCTTATACAAAATCATTTCATCAAAATTCACTCGATTCGGCGGATAAAAATATTCATCTGATGTTTCATCTCTGTTTTAAGGTTTACATATAACATCAAGAAAAGAAAAAGTTTTTAGAAATCCTTCAATTCAAATGAAAACATTAATACTCATGGTAAGGTTATAAATTTAACTCATCTAGGCGCACTCTACTCCAAGTGTGGGAGCAAGTTGTATAACATTTCCTTTTTGTATGGGAGCGAAGATAGGGGATAGGTATGTTCGGAAAAAATATTAGGATGGAGAGGGTATACATTTTACCCCTAGGAGGCACCATGGGAGTGGCAGGAGATGGATAAAGTTGCAGGAGAGAATGATCACGGAAACTTTTCACAAAATGTTTGTAAGGTAACTATCTTCTGACTTTTATATCAGTATCTGTGTTTATATTATCCTAAGAGTTGTTTGACCGCATAGCTGTTTCCATCTGTTGGTTTTAAAATAATTGCTTACGGCTTGTGTTCAGTGGCATCTTTCTCACTTCTTTCTCTCTCGGAGTTTTCCGAGCTTCTTCGGCTTCCCCCACCTTCGAATCCTGTTTCGGTGGGTTCCTGTAGCAAACAGTCTTCTAATTTTTCGGTCTTTCACTCTCCTTTCTTATTTTTTCTCTGTTTAGAGACCTCTGTCCTTTCTCGTTAACTTTTCGCAGTTCTCTTGGCAGTGACCGGTGTCTCTTCCATATTCCGAGTCCTATTCAAGCACGTATTTGCCCCCCTTTCTCTTCAACTTTTATCCAGCTAGATCTGTTATTTTCGGTAATGCAGATCAACTCATAGAAATCTTGGATACCTTCTCTGACATCCATGCTGATAGATATTTTTCTGCCTCCTGAGAGCTGCCTTGTTAATGAAATCCTTATTAGGAGAGCTTCTAATTGGTTGGGGCTCATCTGTGGCAGGAGTTTCTGTCGTCACAACTATTCCTTATGGGTTTTGATAAAGATCATCTTTTGACAGGTCCACAGCTTCAATTCCAGGGAACTTGTATTGCATCCTCATGTTAGGTCATATCCTACCTTTCTGGACTGGTCTTTGCCAGTCTATAAAGGTCAAAAGGGGTTTCCCTTATCAGTTTTGGTTTTTGAGTTATTTTTCAATTCATCGTTTATAATTATATGAAATCGTGTTTATGGCCAAGTTAGATATTAATCGGGAGTCATCCCAACCGAAACTACAAAATCAGCTTGGTGATTCCAATCTATGGAGCGTTGTCCAAACTCTGCCAGGGATTTAACGCAATAAAAGGCGGTTGACCTGGAAGCAGTTTCTTCGAAAGTTCAATCACGTATACTAAGGTAGTAGATTGCCGCAGTTGTCGGACCATATTCTTCATTCCGCATCCATAGTCTAGATTTACGTGTCCTTATCGATTACGAGCTGTCAGTATTTGTATACCCTTACTCTACGTTTAGGAGGGTATATATCATTTGATACGACCCAAAAGTGTGACACACTTTAGACCCTAAGTTTCTTTGAACTAAATTCGATTCATGAGTTTTTAAGTCGTTTGATCCATGGGACCGGCCGTGGCA
This sequence comes from Muscina levida, assembly GCA_964034835.1. Classification (NCBI taxonomy): domain Eukaryota; kingdom Metazoa; phylum Arthropoda; class Insecta; order Diptera; family Muscidae; genus Muscina; species Muscina levida. The sequence goes on from OZ035882.1 coordinate 128,587,082, forward strand.
TAGTGGTTAGAACACGCGACTACCATGCGGGAGATCGCAGGTTCAAACTTGGCTCCAGTCATCTTAAAAGAAAAAATAAATAAAATTTTCTTTCATTGTCGGCTCCCCTCGAATGTTGTTTGACAGCAACTTCGCAGTATTAAGCGTCGATTCAATCGTCGTGTCTAGTAAGAGCTTCTCAAAACAGTGACGTTCGCATTCGTCGATAAATAAGTAGGTGCCGTTAGTTGTGAATCTAAAAATAGAAAGCGTGTTAATTCACAACAACGCGAGAAGCTATCCCATACCTCATTCATGGGGTGCAAAGGGAAATTAAGTAAGTAAGATCCATGTTCTATCTGCCTGTTCGGCTGGTACGCGCGAAAACTTTCGAAAACGTTACCAATTGTTTTGAAACTGGGTTCATATTTTGCCAAAATTACTTACGGGAATGCATATGGACTACATGGCCACGTCCTTCTGCTAATATCGAGTAATAATATCAATACACACAATCGTGCCCAAATTCTGTGTTTTGTAATGCTATAGATGGATAAAGTTTTGGTGAAGAAATTTAAAGTCTAGCTATTACCTATCTGGTACCTCCCATACAAATGTACCAATTTGACTAATAATATCAATACACCCAACGCGATCATGTCCAAATTCTGTATTTTGTTAAGCTATAACGACTAACATAAAGTTATGGAGCAAAACTCTAAGGATAACCACGCCCCTTATGGTACCTCCCATACAAATGTACCATTCCGCCCACTTTAGAAATCAAGTAATAATATCAATAAACCCAACTCGATCGTGCCCAGATTCTGTATTTACTAAAAATATGGCAGGATAATGTTTTGAAGAAAAATCTGGAAGTCTAGCCACGCCCCATCTGGTACCTCCCATTCCCATCTGGTATCGCGCACTTTAGAAATCGATTAAAATTATTAATACACCAAAAGTTATCATGCCTAAATTCTGTATTTAGTAAAGCTAAATTAGGATAAAATTTTGGAGAACAAATCTGGAAATCTAGTCACGCCCCATCTGGTACCGCCCACTTTATAAATCGATTAATATTATTAGTACACCAATAGCGATTGTGCCTAAATTCTGTAAATAGTAAAGCTAAAGTAGGATAAAGTTTTGAAGAACAGATCTGGAAGTTTAGCCACGCCCCTTTTGGTACCTCCCATACAAAATTACCACTGCGCCCACTTTTTGAAATAGAATAATAATATCAATACATCCAATGCGATCGAGCCCAAAATCTGTATTTTGTTAAGCTATTGCAGGATAAAGTTTTGGCGAAAAAACAGGAAGTCTGGCCATGCCAGAAAATTTTATGTTTTAATGAGGGTGAGGGTATATGTTAGTCAATTTTCCTAACTGAAACTTTCTTACTGGCTTTTATTCGTTTTTTTCCAGAATTCATAATTTTACAACAAGTTATCATTAAAACGTCGCAGTCTTTTACATTTCGTCTCATAAATATAAGACAAAGGTCCACTTTATTGCAGAAAATAAAGTATAGCCGTAGTAATCTGTATCTCTTTTAATAAAAGCGAACTGAGAAAATCTAACATCTGTTCATTTATCAATACAATAAAGTACAGGGATGGACATGTGACCACAGCTGATGCGTTTGATAATTTTATGAGATTTTTCATGATGGCCAAAACCAAAACATAGAAAAAAGAATGCGAAAGTATTACAAAGGACATAGATGGCAAGCCAAAAGGGTTGCTTAATTGTTAGATATATTTATATAAATATATACAGATATACACTATACAAGCTAACTATGCACATTAGACCGTATCACCTTACAGGCACACAAAAAAAAGTTCTCCGTACACCAGCGAATATGAAACATTGTTCCAAGGACATTTCAAAAAAAAATTTTTTTATTTTTTTTGCCGAACGTAGGGGTCGCCTTTTTAGTTTTTTCGTTATATCTTCCATACTAACAGTCCGATCTTAAGGCTTGATACAGCGAATTTTTTGTCTCAGCGAGGCCAATATTTTTGCTCTTAGGTCCATCGACCTCAAGTGTACCGTTCTAGTACTTACCCCCCAAATCTAATTTCCTACCACCCTAATGTGACACCCTAATGATAGAAATTTATAGCTCGCAAAAAACCATAAAACTTTTGCGAAGAAAGTATCTCGATAAATACAGCACAACTATCTAAAAAATGCTTTTATAAATTCATTGTTGCCGATCGTAGGGGTCACCTTTTTAAATTTTGTCATAGCTTCAGTATTTACATTCAGATATTAAAGTATGATATAACGATGTGTTTGTCTGTGGCAGACCAATTTTTTTTAATTCAAAAGTCTTTGATCTCAAATTACCTTTACTACTAACAAAATTTTTCCACCCTTAAAATGTTTTGTTATCAATGATAACGGATGCGATAGTGCGTTTAGATGGCTATATGGATGCAACTGGATGCATTCGTCAAATATTCGGTCCACAAGTTGTTAAGTTTATAAACTTCAAAAGTGACTCATACTTCGCCGAGGGTTTTGTTCATGTAGTACATGAATCTGCCATGGCGGTCACCGACAAGCAACGCATGGGCCACATTTTATCTAAGCCCGAGAGCCGTCAAAAATATAGCCAACTTAAATCACGTCGAGGTATGATCGACTAAAATTTCTATTATTTTACTTTGCTTTTTGTTGCTAATTCCTTGTTGTGTAATTTGAGGTATGATGTGAAGGTTACTTCAGGTCAAAGACTTTTGAATTTAAAAAATTGGTCTGCCACAGACAAACACATCGATATATCACACTTTAATATCTGAATGTAAATACTGAAGCTATGACAAAATTTAAAAAGGTGACCCCTACGATCGGCAACAATGAATTTATAAAAGCATTTTTTAGATAGTTGTGCTGTATTTATCGAGATACTTTCTTCGCAAAAGTTTTATGGTTTTTTACGAGCTATAAATTTCTATCATTAGGGTGTCACATTAGGGTGGTAGGAAATTAGATTTGGGGGGTAAGTACTAGAACGGTACACTTGACGTCAATGGACCTAAGAGCAAAAATATTGGCCTCGCTGAGACAAAAAATTTGCTGTATCAAGTTTTAAGATCGGACTGTTAATATGGAAGATATAACGAAAAAACTAAAAAGGCGACCCCTACGTTCGGCAAAAAAAATAAAAAAATTTTTTTTTGAAATGTCCTTGGAACAGTGTTTCATATTCGCTGGTGTACGGAGAACTTTTTTTTTGCGATACGGTCTAATGCACATACAATCTGTGATAACTATTTATTCCTACCGTGTACTATGATGAGTTTTTCGGTCATTTTTGTGGTCAGAGTTATATTATTATATTTTATTTTTTTCCGGGGGGATATTTGTGTGCGTGTCTAACGCTTGTCAAAGGGGTTTGTAATCCCTTCACAAGGGGGTTGGTTTTGTGTTTTGCTTAATATTTTCTGAATTTATATTATGTTTGTATGTTGTTATTTATTGTATGCTTGAAGCTTGCGGTCTTTACAAAGATGTAAGTTTTCCAACCCTTTCTTTATGCCTCCTTTTGCTCTCATTACTTAGTATTTCACATTGTTGACACATTTATTGCTGACCAAGTTATGCACAATATACTTGTTCTCACTTGGGGGTGAAGCACTAAATTGTGTTTCAATACAGACATGTCTGTAGCTTACATCGTTTTATTGGTAGGGGAGAGACATTAATTAAGTATTATTTCCGCATTAGTCTTTAGTTCTATTTTTAGAACATTTAAAGCTTTTTCGAAGAAAGTAAAATAAAGAACTTTTTTGTGTTTATAAAGACTTCTTGTATATACTTTTGTAGGTGGAAATAAACGTGTGTGTCTGTGTGATGCCTATAGTTTGCTAAAGCATTCAATCAATTTCATTAAAACTTGGGCAAATTATAGCCAACATATTGGCAATAGTTTGTGTATGTAATATGATGCAGTAACATGTCCAAGTAGGAACTAAGTATATACACCAATAAGAGTGTTTTCACAATACATATACATATATTTATAGGAGAACATTAATATAGATCTGTGTGTTGGTAGTTAGTTAGCTAAAACATTTACTTAATTTAGGGAGATTTTAGGTAAAATATTAGCAATAGTTTGTATATATAACATGACGCAGTAGAAACTCATTACATTCACAATTAAGTGTGTTTACACTATATATATATATACAATCTAGGTGTATTGTGTATTTGTGTATTATATGATGTAGCAACGTTTAGTACAGGACATTAGAGTATACACAAATAAGTGTACAAATCCTTTTCAATGATTTGATATTTAAATTGCTTGTAGGTGAATGAGTAAAACTTGTTTTCTACGCATTGGCAATTTGTCACAGAGGCTTTTGATCTCTTCAAAAAGTTGTTTACATTTCTCTACGCAGTGCTTCACTACCTCTTATGTCCTTGCGTTCCCTGTAACTATCATCCTATGTAGAACTTAACCTTAGACGGGTAATCTTCGTCGAATCGACGAACACTGTTGCCTTTTTTTCAAATATCTCTCTTATTTTTCACAATATTCTATTGCCTTTTGCAATAGCGTTAGTTTGTGATGTTTTTTTCAAGCTATGCTGGCATATGACAGCATTAGTTAAGCATAATTGTTATATTTTTGCAATAAACAAAAACTCGCGTCGTCGAAACGACGAAGGTTACCTTTTGTGTGACTTTTTGCTCTTGCAAAAAAGTCACCAAATCAAAAAATATTTTGATTTTTTTACTTAAAATATTTAAAATATCGGAATTACCAGATGATTTAATTGAAAATTGTGAAAATGCTCCCGAAGACTCCAATTGCGATTCAATTATCGAAGAGCAAATTGATAAATATGTCGAGGAAGATGTATTTTTGCATGAGGAGGAGTACGACTGCGATGACGATATTATACCTAAATTTGTTCCGAAATTACTAATAATGTGTAAAAAAACAATTAGTGGGAAACAAATAACATTTTGGTCCATTAAAAATAAAATGATTTATGGCGTGGAATAAATATATTGCATCAAAGGTGAGAACCGACAAGTGTAGTAATTGGCCGAACTAACCCCTTATCGTACTTCTAACAATTCGAATGCGATGTTATTTCGGACGAAATTGTAAATTAGAAGAATGTTAAAATTGAGAATCCCGTTCAACGACACGAGTTTTTGAATAAATAAATTCTGACCTTTTTGAGCCTCTTTAATGAAAAATAGAAGAAAAAAATACTGATAACAACTATTTATGAAATTGTCGAATGTTGGAAACGAAAAAGAAGAACAAAAAAACGATATTTTTGTAAAAATTGTTCTTGCGAAAAAGAAAAATGCAAAAGATTTTTTATTATACCTGTATGTGGGAAGCACAAATTCTAACTTGTGCCTACTACACAAAAAAATAATTTTTCGAAGTGTTTTTTGTTTTAATTGACAAAATTAAGTGTATTGTAAATTTTTTTGCACAAGTTGAGAAGCCAAGTCCATTTCATTTTATATTAAAGCTCTCTTTAAAAACTAGTATCTACTTGAGATCAAAAAAAATGGGCTGAAAATAGACATGCTCGAAAATAAACCAAATAGTTTTAAAACCAGTACAGAAATTTCAGTCAGTTAAACTGACTGATAAATACCATCACCCAATATAATATATTGTTTAAGTCTTGAGTTATTGAAAATAATCGATTTGTAATTAAAACCAGTTAGAAAGTTTCAGTCGGGCAACCCGACTTACATTTACCCTTACCCTAAGTAAAACAAATAATTTTCTATTTTATTGATATTATTACTCGATTTCGAAATTGGGCGGAGTGGTACATTTATATGGGAGGTACGTGAAGGCTCCAGATTTATTCTCCATAACTTTATCCTGTTATAGCTTTACTAAATACAGAATTTGCGCACGATTGCGTTGGGTGTACTGATATTATTACTACATCCCAAAAGTGGGCGGAAAGGTACATTTGTATGGGAGGTACCATAAGGGGCGTGTCGAAACTTCCAATTTTTTCTCCAAAACTTTGTCCTGTTATAATATAACAAAATACAGAATTTGGGCACGATCGTGTCGAGTGTATTGATATTATTACCCTATTTCTAAAGTGGGCGGAGTGGTACATTTGTATGGGAGGTACCAGAAGGGGCGTGTCTAGACTTCCAGATTTTTTCTCCAAAACTTTATCCTGCTTAAACTTTACCAAATACAGAATTTGGGCACGATCGCGTTAGGTCTTTTAATAATATTAATCGATTTCTAAAGTGGGCGGTACCAGATGTGTATGGGAGGTACCAGATGGGGCGTGAATAGACTTCCAATTTTTTTCTCTAAAACTTTATCTTGTTATAGCTTTACTCAAAATAGAATTTGGGTACGATCACGTTTAATTTATTGATATTATTTCTCCATCTCTATAGTGGGCGGAAAGGTAGATTTGTATGGGAGGTACCAGAAGGGGCGTGGCTAGGCTTTCAAAATTTTTTCCAAAACTTTATCCTGTTATAGCTTTACTAAATACAGAATTTGGGGACGATCCCGTAGGGTGTATTGATATTATTACTCGATTTCTAAAGTGGGTGGAATGATGTATTTGTATGGGAGGTACCAGAAGGGGCGGGGCCATGTAGCCCATTTGCAATACCGTAAGTAGTTTTGAGAAAATAATAACTCGTGCAAAATTTCAAAACATTTGGTTGCGTCTTTCGAAAGTTATCGTGCGAACCAGCCGGACAGCCACCCGACAGACAGACAGACAGACAGACAGACAGACAGACAGACAGACAGACAGACAGACAGACAGACGGACATGGCTCAAACGACTTAAAAAGTCATGAATCGAATTTGGTTCAAAGAAACCTAGGGTCTAAAGTGACTCCTTCTATGTGTTACACTTTTGGGTCGTATCAAATGATATATACCTTCATCCCTACGGGTGATGGTATAAATATACAGTTTTTGTGTATTCTTCTTCGCTAGAGTCTATAATTGAAAAAATATGATGTTTCGGACTGGTACGCTAGATTTTTTGCTAAGAATTTCCAAGTGAAATAGGACTTCGTCGATTCGACGAAGATTACCGTTAGTGTGTGTAAAATATTATTACCCTTTTAGGGTTAAGGAAGTGGATTTATGGAAATCGAATTCAGTCACTTAAAAAAACATGAATGAAGTAAGTATGTAAGTAAAATGAATGAAGAATGAATGATTTGGAAAAAAATAGAAATTTACTCAAAAAGAGATGGTATTTTCTTTCCTATAACGTATCGACTGCCCCAACTAACAGCATCTAAAACAATATGTTAAAAGCCTAAAGTTTTTTAATTTCACATTTACAAAATAAAAAAATCTGTGAACAATTTCTCTAATCTAATAATGTCTATGCATAGTAATTTGTAATTTACAGTCAATATTTTCTATTCGTGAACTTCTAAATGACCGTTTAGGTCCTTAATCATGTCGCCCTCATATAGAGTTCATATTCAACAGTTTTTTTTTTTGATAAATCTTCCCAAAACTATTTTTTCATATACACATCCACATGTTACTGCAAATACTTACTTACCCCCTCAAAACCATAACCAAAATATATAAGCGGTGATTGGTTCAATTTAACTCTCAGTGAAATGTGGTATTTATACCAGATATATAATATATATAAATAACAATATGTAACAAATATTACTCAATTTCATTATTTATCAATCTTCTCTTCCCTTCTCTTAAATAATACTGCACAACAAGGTATTTGAGATATGGCATCCCTCATTGCTTAACAATACTTACCAACATTTAGGGGAAGAAATTGAATTAAGGGGGATGAAAATGTACGTTTTCTTAGGTTATACTGTGCTGTTGTATAATAAGACGATTTGCATGATTGAATGTATGTAAAAATGGCGTAAATATCCTGACGACAGCCATAATATGGCTATTGATCACAAATACATTGAGAACGACAGCAAAAGGACGAAATGCCAACAAACTGTTATATATGTATTCTGCCACATTACAATGAAAACCAGTCAGAAAGTTTCATTTGGTAAACCAACTTACATATACCCTCACCCTCAGTAAAAGTAAAACATAAAATGTTCTAGTATATTAATATTATTACTCGATTTCTAAAGTGGGGAGAATGGTACATTTGTATGAGAGGTACCAGAAAGGGCGTGGCTAGACTTCCAGATTTTTTCTCTAAAACTTTATCCTGATTTAACTTTACTAAATACTGAATTTGGGAACGATCGCGATGAGTATATTTATTTTATTACTTAATTTCAAAGTGGGCGGAATGGTACATTTGTATGGTAGGTACCAGAAGGGGAGTGGCAAGACTTTCGGTTTTTTTTCCAGAGTTTTATCTTGCTGCAGCTTTAATAAATACAGAATTTGGGCGAGATCGCGAATCTAAAGTAATCGAATTCTAAAGTGGGCGGTACAAGATTGGTGTCAGAGGTTCCGGATGGGGCGTGGTTAGACTTCCAGTTTTTGTGTCCAAAACTTTATACTGCTTAAGCTATACTAATTATAGAATAGGGCACGATCGCGTTGGTTGTCTTAATAATATTAATCGATTTCTAAAGTGGACGGAGTGGTGAATTTGTATGGGAGGTACCAGAAGAGGCGTGGCTAGACTTCCAGTTTTTTCTTCAAAACTTTATCCTGTTATAGCTTTACTAAATACAGAATTTGGGCACCATCGCGTTGGGTATATTGATATTATTTCTGGATTTCTAAAGTGAGTGGAGTGGTTCATTTGTATGGGAGGTACCAGAAGGGGCGTGAATAGACTTTAAATTTTGTCCTCTGAAAGTTTATCCTGATAGAGCTTTTGAGTTTGGGCACGTTCGTGTCGAGTGTATTGATATTATTACCCAATTTCTAAAGTGGGCGGAGTGGTACATTTGTATGGGAGGTACCAGAAGGGGCGTGTCTAGACTTCCAGATTTGTTCTCCAAAACTTTATCCTGCTTAAACTTTACCAAATACAGAATTTGGGCACGATCGCGTTAGGTCTTTTAATAATATTAATCGATTTCTAAAGTGGGCGGTACCAGATGCGTGAATAGACTTAAAATTTTTTTCTTCAAACGTTACCCTGTTATATCTTTACTAAAAATAGAATTTGGGTACGATCACGTTTGATTTATTGATATTATTCCTCCATCTCTATAGTGGACGGAAAGGTAGATTTGTATGGGAGGCACCAGAAGGGGCGTGGCTAGGCTTTCAAATTTTTTTCCAAAACTTTATCCTGTTATAGCTTAACCAAATACAGAATTTGGGTACGATCCCGTTGGGTGTATTGATTTTATTAGTCGATTTCTAGAAGGGGCGGAAAGATGTATTTGTATGAGAGGTACCAGAAGGGGCGGGGCCATGTAGCCCATTTGCAATACCGTAAGTAGTTTTGAGGAAATAATAACTCGTGCAAAATTTCAAAACATTTGGTTACGTCTTTCGAAAGTTATCGTGCGAACCAGCCGGACAGACAGATAGACGGACTTGGCTCAAACTACTTAAAAAGTAACGAATCGAATTCTGTACAAGGAAACCTAGGGTCTAAAGTGACTCCTTCTTTGTGTTACACTTTTGGGTCGTATCTAATGATATACACCCTCCTACACATAGGGTGAGGGTATAAAAATGCCTGGAGGTCGATCAAACATTTTACTCCTCTAGGAGGTACCATAGGAGCGGAAGGAGCTGATTAAAAAAAAAAACTTTTTATAAAAAATAAAAAAATCCTTAAGGTTTGAACTTAAGAGGATAAATATGTTCTCAGTAACTGTTGGGGATCAAAAATATTGGGGTCGGTCATATAATTTACCATTCTAGGGAGACTCCGGGCAGTTTTGGGGTTGATGTGGATTTTTTTCTATATCCCCACCAACTTTGACCACTCCCGAATTCCCCAAATTTTATTCATTTCTGTAGAAAAATGTTGTTATAAAAAAACAGACTGGAGGTTGGTCATACATTTTACCCCTCTAGGAGGCACCTTGGGAGCGAAAAGAGCTGAAAACTTATTGTAAAAAATAAAAATATTGTTATGGGGACCACCTTAAGCTTTGAAGATAGAGGGTATATATGTTTTGAGAAACTGTTGTGGGTCGCCAAATTGGGGGTTGGCCATTCATTTAAAACCCCTAGGGGCACATTTGGTGCAGTTAGAGCGGTGGAAGTAAAATTTAAAAAAAAAAATATTTTTATATGGGAGTCCTTTTAGGGGGTGAAGAAAGATAGGTATGTTTTGGAAATATGGGTCGGTCGTACAATTTACTCCTCTAGGGGGGACTCCGGGGCAGTTGCGGTGCTTGATGTGGATTTTTTTCTTCCTCCCCACCAACTTTGACCCCACCCGAATTTCTCCAAATTTTATTAATATCTGTAGAAATATTTAGCTAAAAAAAAAATTAGTGGTGGTCGGTCATACACTTTACCCCTCTAGGAGGTTTTACAAAACTTTATTATAAAAAGAAAAAAAAGTTGTATGGGGACCACCTTAAGGTTTGAAGATAAAACTGAAACTGTTGGCGATCCAAAAATGTTGGGGGTTGGCCATACATTAACAACCTATAGGGGCACATTTGGTGCAGTTAGATCGGTGGAAGTAAAATTAATAAAAAATTAATCTTTATATAGGAGTCCCCTTAGGGGGAGAGGGAAGATGGGGATCGGTCATACAATTTACCCCCCGGTCCCCATGGCCCCGGTGCACTAGAAAAATACCCCTTAAAAATGTCTTTTAATTGAGAACACGCACGAGTCATCATAGAACCAAAGGGGTCCTTCTTTAGCTCCCCCAGGACCCCATGGGCTACGGTGCACACCTTGTGTTTATTTTAATTTTTTTTAACTTAAAGTCTACATCGAAATTTCACTCCAAATAATATTTCATCACTCTTACTTTCTGCTTTTATTATTATTAGCCTTTAAAACAACTTGACACATATATATATTTATATCTTAGTGCCTGTCAGAGGCCGAAATGATCAAAGATTTCCATTCGCTTCGATCTTGTGCGCACCGCCTCCAGTTAGTCCTACCAAGCAGCAACAGTGATTCCTCCACCTGGTCCTTCCAGCGTAGTCGCGGTCTCCCTCTTTTGCGCCGTCTTGATAGAATATCTTTCGCGCTGGAGTTTCCTCATCCATTCTCACGACATGGCCTAGCCAGCGTAATCTTTGCACTTTGATTCGCTTGACAACATCAATGTCGTGGTATAACTCGGCAGCTCATGGTTCATACGAATCCTAAACTCGCCGTTTACGCAAATGGAGTATTTTTTTGCGGAGTATTTTTCTCTCAAACACCGCCAGATGAGCTGCATCTGCCTGTGTAAGCACCCAAGATTCGGAGGCGTACAACAGGACCGGTAAAATTAGTACCTGGTACAGCTGGACTTTGGTAGTTCGAGATAGGGTGGTGATCATATAGTGCTCGCGTAGTCCAAAGAAACACCTGTTGGCAAGCACTATTCTCCGTTTTATTTCGAGGCTGACACTGTTGTTTTTGTTCATGGCGGATCCGAGGTAGATAAATTCATCCACTACTGCAAAGCAATAGTTTTCAACGTTCACGCTGCGTCCCCAATGGGTGGACACTTTGTTCGATGATACCATTAACTTCGTCTTGTCCTCATTCACTGCCAACAAACCCATTTTCGCTCACTCCCTCTCAACTGATGATAAAACAGCTGGTACCTCTCGCATCGTTCGACCGATAATGTCGATATCATCGGCATATGCGAGCAGCATGTGGCTCTTATTAAATACGGTACCAGACATGTTAACCGCTGCTTTCCTTAATACCTTCTCCATCACTATGTTGAACAGCATACATGACAAACCGTCACCCTGTCTAAGGCCTCTCGTCGAATCGAATAGTGCATTTGGTATTCGTAAGGGTACACCGGCAGAGACGAATTATCTTCGCAATCTTACCGATCTTACCGGCTAATACCACGATAGTTTTTACACTCACTACGGTCACCTTTTTTGTAGATTGGACATAGCACACTGAGATTCCAATCCTCTGGCATGCTCTCCTGAAGCCAAATGTTCTCTATGAGCTGTTGCATGCTTACAACAAGCTCATCTCCACCCAGCTTAAACAACTCAGCTGGAAGACCATCAGCCCGAGCGGCCTTGTTGTTCCTTAGGCGGAATATGGCAGTTGTTATCTCAGCTTGGCTCGGAGGTGGACACTGGATGTTATCACCTCGAATTGGTACACAGTCTTTATCAGCCGAGTTTTCAGACATCAATAGGCTGCAGAAGTGATCTTTATATATTCTCAGTACGCTCTCGGAGTCAGTAACGAGATGACCATCCTTGTCTTTACAGGAGGGAAGACCTGTTCCATGTACTCTACCATTTATCTTCTGGTACAATTTTCGGTCTTCACCTCTGTTCCTGTAATCTTCAATACACACTTTATTTCGCTCCTTAAGCTCTCGTTTTTTTCGCCTGAAGAGTCGAGTCGCCTCCCGCCTTTTCTTCCTATACTTTTCATGAACAGCTCGCGTTGCCATTGGCTACAGTTTGGCCCTGTATGCAGCATCTTGTTCCCGGGTGGCATCGCGGCATTCGTCATCGTACCAGGCATTATCGTTAAAGGGCTTCACATACCCCAGTACGGACCGCGCAGTTCTTTCCATCGAGTGGGCAATGTATTGACATTGCGCGCTAGTATTTTCGGGAGTTGGAGCATCAAGAAGTAGTTGAGTGAGTTGGTGAGAATAGGCGTTGACTATCTCCGCGGTCTGCAGTTTAGCGATGTCCAGTATCTCTGTGCCTGGTTACGAAGGGTTCGCTCTGCTTAGCCTAGTACGCACCTTCACTGCAGTGAGGTGGTGATCCGAGTTGATGATCACTCGTACGTCTAAGACACTTGACGCGTGCCTTCCATCGATTAGCACGTGATCAATTTGGTTTCTCGCTACTTGATCGGCAGATATCCACGTTGCTTTATGAATGTTTTTGTGGTCAAATCGTGTGCTGCTAATTACCATGTTCCTTGCTGCAGAGAAATCAATCAGTCTGATTCCGTTTGGCGACTGTTGGGCAGCACGATTTTAACATCATGGCTCGGGCTACGGTCATATGTTTCTTCAAGTTGGGCGTAGAATTCGTCTTTGACCTCGTCACTTTTCTCCTCCGTCGGAGCATGAGCACATATCAGCGTGATATAGAAAAATTTTGCCTTAACTCTTATGGTGGCGATTCGTTCACTGACAGGAGTAAACCTAGAGACCAGGTGTCGTAGTCTCTTGCCGACCACAAATCCACAACCAAACTCATGCTTATCCGCGTGGCAGCTGTAGTACACGTCACACAACCTCATCCGCGAGCATCCATATACAGTCCACCGGATTTCCTGTATAGCAGTAATGTCAGCCTAATAATCTTCGAGGACTCATTCCAAAGGTCATATTCGAGCGACTCTTTCAAAAAATGTTTATTTTGGTAAAAAATCACAGTAGATTCGTCCGATATATACCAATGTGAAGAATTAGCCGAGACTAGCCAATAGATCACTTCCGACAGACTTTTACCACTCAGGCTTCTTCAATCAAAACTTCCGACAGATTAACTTCGATTGACAGCTATTTTTAACTGGGAATGTTCATTTACCTCTTCCAACAAAGGCCTCTTACGGACTATTCTGTCTAAGCGACATGCTTAAGTCTACTTATCATTATAGTGCATCTTCAAACAACTCTTTCATATAAAATACTTTTTGGTCGACACAAACCAACAGCGTTAAAATATAATTGGTCTCTTCTTTCCCATGGTTTCTTCAAGATTTCCGCAGAGTCTTTTCAATTGATCAAATTTTCTCAACAGATCAAACTAGGTTAACCTTTTGTTCCCTTTATACCGACATCGGTTGCCTCTTATTTTAACCGAGCGACTTTGGTCTCACACGGGCCTCTGAGGTCTATTCTCCCCACGTTAGCTCTTTAAGGTTTCTACTTTACGACTTTTCTAGTTCAGTCTCCAACTATGCCGAATGCTTGCAAGAGGACATGTTCGACGGACTCTTTAAAAAAACCAAAAAAAAATCTTGCTACAAACTTTCGAATAGCTTCGATCGTCTTTTCCTAAAATGGCGAATTATTTCGGGATTCCTATATAGACAGAATTCGGATAAATTTTTGCAGTGTCGGCTTCGATCAAGACAGACTACGGCCGAACGCTATCTATTTAAACATGAGCCTGGATAATAAATGTTCATATTTTTTTAATGTATTAATAGTACAGTAAGTATATAATGGCTTAACTACTGTGACTGGCTTTATCAAACCTCAACATCAGTTTCCTTTAGTTATTCTTAGTTGTTCTTCCTGTCAAAATATCATTTACCACTTTGCTATCAATATAGTGTCGTCCTTGCACTGTCTTTATTGTCCTTGACAATTATGTCTTTTTTTGTTTTGATGCGTCCCAATTATCCTTAGCACAATTTTAACCCATAGTTACAGACAGCCAGTGGCTAATTGAAATCTACTGCCGCAACTTTAGAAAATTATCATGTTCCAAGGTTACACACACCATTGTTTGCAAATACTCAACAAGAAGAGTTTTCTCAATCAACATTGGTCAATCTTTGCGGTTCAATAAATTGGTTTTACATTTCCGGTTGTATTGTTATTATTATTCCATAGCCATTTATTGCTTTTTGCCTTTTTTTAAATAAAAGTATCATCCACTTCATTACTTTTAAAACTCAAATGCTCCACTTCAAAGGGAATTGAATGCAAAATTATTTTAAGATTAGATCCTTAGAGAACGTGTGTTGAAAAAGAGGCTGACATCCATACACAGCATAGGATAACAATTAGCATTCGTTGATTTTTATGAATGGCAGTCTTTTGGCTCTTGTCCTGTGCTACACATGTAGATGTTGGCAAAACCTTGCACACTCGACCTTTTAAATCCTTTACATTTGCATTTTTCTTTAAAACATAAAACTGGAGACGACGATTTAATCCTCAAAGAAATTACTTCCGTGCGACTATGACACTAGTTAAGCATGTTGCTTTCATCGGTGCATAGATAACAACAATTGAACGTGTAATAGTCGGCGGCAAGTTCTATTGAAGGTCCTTGCGGAAGTGGTTTTTGTATTATCGTTGAAAATGGCAAGTGCGGAATGGGCAGAGTGAGGATTTCTTTACAAATTATGATTTGTTGCAAAATAGATTTGCAGCTACAATGCCTAATGAAATTGCAACATGTGCTATGCCATAACAGCTAGGTAAGAGGAGCAGGGCATATACGCTAAACTAATTTATGTTAAGATCATAATTCCCAATGATGTACATTTTTAGGAATCCTTTGTGAATGTCAAAGTACATATTGTTTCGTTTTTATTTTCAAATGTCCTTGAAAATATTCCCATAAACTTCAAACACTCAAAGATGACCGTTGCCTACTTTATGGAAAAGTAGATTACAGCCATATGGTCAGAAAAAGTCGGCCAACATGTTAGTGCTCAGAATAGATAGATGGAGTTTCTGTTAAAGCAGAGTCGACCAAAGTTGTCGGTTACATTGGCAAATCCAATATATTGATTGAATTCGAAAATTTCACGGAAACTACCATACTACAAAGAATTGACCGACATCGATATCCTCAAAATACCCGTCAGAGCACGGCTAACTGTGAGGGGCGAAACCTAAAACCCAAGCACGTCAGCTCAGAGTGAGCGGTACCCTTGTCAGCGTCTGAACCAGAATGGGCGGCTGCAATAAAATCCTGGCAGGAGGAGAAAACTGCGACGTGGTGCGCTGGGCTTGCAACCCGCCACTGACGTTTAAACTATTGCAATGGAAAGAAGTAAAATATGAATAAAACGGACCCCCCAAAATGTTGACGACCACCCCAAACGAATTAAGGACCATGAATTGAGGATATGCACCTGGAATGTTAGAACACTGTATAGACCAGGTGCCTCCATCCAACTGGCGGAAGTCCTCGAAAAATACAAGGCTGATATAACCGCTTTACAGGAAATTCGGTGGACGGGACACGGGTGCTCGCGCATGAAGACGTGCGACATCTACTATAGTGGCCATGCGGGCAAGCACGAGTTTGGTTGTGGATTTGTGTTTGGAAAGAGACTGCGACACCTAGTCTCTAGGTTCAACCCGGTGTGTGAACGTATAGCCACCATAAGAGTCAAATAAAGTTTATCCACATAACACTTACATGTGCCCATGCTCCCACAGAAGAGAAGAGCGATGAGGACAAAGACGAGTTCTACGAGAGCCTAGAAAATGCATATGACCGTAGCCCCAGCCATGACATCAAAATTGTACTAGGCGATTTTAATGCTAAAATAGGCAGGGAAACCGCATTTGAGCCTACAAACGGAAAATTCTGTCTGCACACCGAAACGTCGAACAATGGCATCAGACTGATTGATTTCTCTGTGGCAAGAAATATGGTAGTTAGCAGCACTAGATTTGACCATAAAAATATTCATAAGGCAACATGTTTATCTCCAGATCATTTGACGAGGAATCAGATAGATCACGTGGAAGTCGATGGAAGGCACGCATCGAGTGTTCTGGACGTACGAGTGATCAGGGGTGCGAACATTGACTCCGATCACTTCCTTACCGCAGTTAAGGTACGCACTAGGCTAAGCATGGCGAAAAACGTACGTAACCAGGCACAACGAAAGCTGGACATTAGTAAACTGCGGACCACAGAGGTAGCGGACGCCTACTCCAACCACCTAACTGAACTGCTGCGGAATGCTCCAACCCCTGATAATATAACCTCACAGTGGCAAAATATAGCCAACTCCTTAGAATGGGCTGCGAGAAGCGTACTTGGGTACTCAAAGCCGTCTCAAGAAGATGCCTGGTACGATGATGAATGTCGCAATGCCACGAGAGAGACGGTTGCTGCATACAGGGCGAAACTGCAGCCAATGGCAGCGCGAGCTGTTCGTGAACGGCACAGGGAGAAGAGATGAGAGGCAAATCGTCTTTTTAGACGGAAAAAGAAGGAGCTGAAGAAGAGGCAGGATGAGTGCACAGAGTTGCTCCGAAGTAGAGGGGAAGCCCGAAAATTCAACAAGAGAGTTAAGGCGAGAATGCGTGGAACAGGGTTACCCTCCTGCAAGGACAGCGATGGTCAGCTAGTGACGGACCCGGATAACGTTCTGAAGATATGAAGATATCACTTTAGAAATTTACTGGATACTGACACCACTCCAGAAGACCCCGCTCCAATCCATGACGATGGTATTAACTGTCCACCTCCGAGCCAGAGCGAGATACGTATGACCAACTCCCGCTGGAGCCGATGGTCTCCCTGCTGAATTGTTTAAGGCTGGCGTGGAGGAGCTGATTAGGAGCATGTATCAGCTCATGGAGAACATCTGGTCCTTTCAAGCATATTGTGTGAACGTCTAAAGCTTATTGTAGAAAAACTAATTGGACCATATCAGTGCGGCTTTAGACCTGGCAAATCTACGACGGATCAAATATTCACCTTACGACAAATCCTGGAAAAAACCCCATGAAAAGAAGATCGACACCTACCACCTCTACAAAGCTGCCTTCGACTCTCCGATAACGAAAAGGCTTTATGAGACCATGTCTGAGTTTAGTGTTCCTGCAAAGCTAATTCGACTATGCAGATGTACCTTAGAAAACACCGAATCCTCGATTAAGATTGGTCAAGATCAGTTTGAACCATTCAACACGGAAAGAGGTCTCAGGCAGGGCGATAGCCTGTCCTGTACACTATTTAATATAGTTATGGAGAAGGTGATTAGAAAGGCTGATGTCAACATGTCTGGCACCATATTCCACAAAAGCCACATGCCACAAGCCTACGCCGATGATATAGATATCATTGGCCGAAATCTGCGGGACGTTACTGCAGTCTTCTCATCACTAGAAAAGGAGTCGGCAAAAATGGGTTTATCGGTCAACGAGGACAAAACAAAAATAATGATTTCGACGAACAAAGAGTCCTCTCGATGGGGACGCAGCGTCAACGTTGAAAATTATTGTTTTGAGGTAGTAGATGAGTTTACCTACCCCGGATTTTCCGTCAATAAGAAAAATAATGTCAGCCAAGAAATTAAGCGGAGAATAGTGCTAGCCAATTGATAATTTTACGGACTTTGGCAGCACTTTAGTAATACCACCTTATCTGGGAATACCAAGAAACAGCTTTACCAGGTGCTAATCTTAGCCGTTCTTTTGTATGCTGCCGAATCATGGGTGCTTACGACAACGGACATACAAAACCTAGGAGTATTCGAGAGAAAGGTACTCCTAAAAATGTATGAACCTATCTGTGTCGACGGTGAGTTTCGCCATCGGATAAACCATGAGCTGTATGAGCTTTACCACGACGTCGACGTAGCTAAAAGAGTCAGAATGCAACGACTACGATGGCTGGGTCATGTTGCCAGGATGGATGTAAATGCTCCAGCGAGAAAGGTATTTGAAGGCGAACCTGACAACGGCGCAGAGCAGGGAGACCCAAACTCCGTTCGAAGGACCAAGTGGTAGGCGACGTGCCACCATCTGGTAGGACTAACTGAAGAACACACGCACAAGACCGAAGCGTTTGGAATTCTTTAGTACTTCCGGCCTCAAACTAATGAACCACGTTCGTAAGTTGTAGTGGACCACCTTATTAAGTAAGTAAGTAAGATTAAAACTAATCACAATACATTAAACACTTTTTACAGCTAAACCTGCCATTGACAAAAACTTCCACATACTGCTGGCAATAGTAAAGGATTCTTCCTCAAGCAGTTCATATTACGCCAACTAATCCTGCTAAACTGTTATTGTGTACCAAAGTACATGAAGTGAGCATGGCAGTATTTAACATAGACGTAGATGGTATTGGTATTCTCTTAAAAAAAAAGAGATGAACTAAGTTGGCGATGACTGGCAAGAAAAGGATTAAGAAATCTTATGTTAAAAATTTTGTAGAATATATCCGTAAAACACAAAAAACGCTACCAATGTATATCGTAGTCACTTATAAACAATTGAAGAAGCCAGTTTTTGGGAAACACCTTTCTTGCACATAACAGTGGTGTTGGAGTAAACTGTTTCCAATATGCCAAGTAAATCAATTGTTTTTTGGGTATAGAAGGTGGGAACAAGAGTTGAATTACTATAGTTAACGAAAGGATTATAACGGATATTCCTACAAATTTGAAAAAGGAGAGAAAATTCTTGAATAGATAAAGTTCTCTGTTTTAACCACATATATCTATACTTATAGATATTATGTTTTAGAGGTTACAAAGTGCGTACAACTTTTAGTTATAGTTAAAATAATTATAACTAACGGTAGATTTTAGTTTAAAAAATACAAATAATTTTTTTTGGGAATTGCAATAGTCAGTTACTTACTTACTTAATTTGCCAAATACAATTTACGAAACGTAGTTCATAAATTTGAGGCCTGAAGTAATAATGAATTCCTTCGGTCTTCTGCGTGTGTTCTCCAGTTAGTCCTACCAGATGATGGCACGTCGCCTACCACTTGGTCCTTGCAACGGAGTTTGGGTCTCCCTGCTCTGCGCCGTCCTTCAGGTTCGCCTTCAAACACCTTTCTCGCTGGAGCATTTACATCCTAGCAACATGTCCCAGCCATCGAAGTCGTTGGATTCTGATTCTTTTATCTACGTCGATGTCGTGGTAAAGCTCATACAGCTCGTGGTTCATCCGATGGCGAAACTCGCCTTCGACACAGATAGGTCCATATATTTTTCGGAGTACTTTTCTCTCGAATACTCCCAGGTTTTGTATGTCCGTAGTAGTAAGCTTACTAGTAAGCTTACTAAAGTGCTGCCGAAGTCCGTAAACACATATATTGGCTAGCACTATTCTCCGCTTTATTTCTTGGCTGACATTATTTTTCTTATTGACGGAAGATCCGAGGTAGGTAAACTCATCGACTACCTCAAAACACTAATTGTCAACGTTCACGGGGCGTACCCGTCAAGAGGACGCTTTGTTCGTCGAAATCATTATTTTTGTTTTGTCCTCGTTGACCGCTAAACCCATTTTTGCTGACTCCTTTTCTAGTGATGAGAAAACTGCAGTAACATCCCGCAGATTTCGGCCCATGATGTCTATATCATCGGCATAGGCTAGTGGCATGCGGCTCTTGTGGAATATGGTGCCAGACATGTTGACACCAGCCTTTCTCATCACCTTCTCCATAACTATATTAAATAGTGTACAGGACAGGCTATCGCCCTGCCTGAGACCTCTTTCCGTGTTGAATGGTTCAGACTGATCCTTACCAATCTCAACCGAGGATTTGGTGTTGTCTAAGGTACATTTGCAAAGTCGCATCAGCTTTGTAGGAATACCAAACTCAGACATGGCCTTACAAAGCCTATTCCTTATCGGAGAGTCGAAGGCGGCTTTGTAGTCGACAAAGAGGTGGTAGGTGTCGATCTGCTTTTCATGGGTTTTTTTTCCAGGATTTGTCGTTAGGTGATCCGTCGTAGATTTGCCACCTGGCACTGATATGGTCCAATTAGTTTTTCTACAATTGGCTTTAGACGTTCACACAATATGCTTGAAAGGACCTTGTACGCAATTGGTAATAGGCTTATTCCACGTATATGGGACATAACAGACTGAGACTCCAATCCCCGGGCATGCTCTCCTCTTGACAGATGTTCTCCATGAGTTGATGCATGCTCCTAATCAGCTCCTCCCCGCCAGCCTTAATTCAACAGGAAGACCGTCGGCTCCAGCAGCGTTGTTGTTTTTAAGGCGGGAGATTACCACACGTATCTCGCTCTGGCTCGGAGGCGGACAATAAACACCATCTTCATGGATTGGAGCGGGGTCTTGTGCAGTGGTGTCTGCATCCAATAAATTTTTAAAATGATCTCTTCATATCCCCAGAACGTTATCCGTCACTAGCTGACCATCGATGTCCTTGCAGGAGGGTAACCCTGTTCCACGCATTCTCGCCTTAACTCTCTTGTAGAATTTTCGGGCTTCCCCTCTACTTCGGAGCAACTCTGTGCACTCATCATGCCTCTTCTTCAGCTCCATCTTTTTCCGTCTAAAAAGACGAGTTGCCTCTCGTCTCTTTTCCTGTGCCGTTCACGAACAGCTCGCGCTGCCATTGGCTGCAGTTTCGCCCTGTATGTAGCAACCGTCTCTCTCGTGGCATTGCGACATTCATCATCGTACCAGGCATCTTCTTGAGACGGCTTCGAGTACCCAAGTACGCTTCTCGCAGCCCGTTCTAAGGAGTCGGCTATATTTTGCCACTGCGAGGTTATATTATCAGGGGTTGGAGCATTCCGCAGCAGTTGAGTAAGGTGGTTGGAGTAGGCGTCCGCTACCTCTGTGGTCCGCAGTTTACCGATGTCCAGCATTCGTTGTGCCTGGTTACGTACGTTTTTCGCAATGCTTAGCCTTGTACGTACCTTAACTGCGGTAAGGAAGTGATCGGAGTCAATGTTCGCACCCCAAATCACTCGTACGTCCAGAACACTCGATGCGTGCCTTCCATCGACTACCACATGAACTATCTGAATCCTCGTCAATTGATCTGGAGATAACCATGTTGCCTTATAAATATTTTTATGGTCAAATCTAGTGCTGCTAACTACCATATTTCTTGCCGCAGAGAAATCAATCAGTCTGATGCCATTGTTCGACGTTTCGGTGTGTAGACTGAATTTTCCGATGGTAGGCTCAAATGCGGTTTCCCTGCCTATTTTAGCATTAAAATCGCCTAGTACAATTTTAATGTCATGGCTCGGGCTACGGTCATATACATTTTCTAGGCTCTCGTAGAACTCGTCTTTGTCCTCATCGCTTTTCTCTTCTGTCGGAGCATGAGCACATATAAGTGTTATGTAGAAAAACCTTGTTTTGACTCTTATGGTGGCTATACGTTCACAAACCGGGTTGAACCTTGAAACTAGATGTCGCAGTCTCTTGCCAATCACAAATCCACATCGAAACTCGTGCTTGTCCGCATGGCCACTATAGTATATGTCGCATGTCTTCATGTGCGAGCACCCGTGTCCCGTCCACCGGATTTCCTGTAAAGCGGTTATGTCAGCCTTGTACTCTTCGAGGACTTCCGCCAGTTGGATGGAGGCACCTGGTCTATACAGTGTTCTAACATTCCAGGTGCATATCCTTAAATCATGGTCCTTAATTCGTTTGCGGTGGTCGTCAACATTTTGGGGGGTCCGTTTTATTTTTATCTTACTTCTTTTCATTGCAATAATTTAAACGTCAGTGGCGGGTTAGCGCAGTCCAGCGCACCACGTCGCAGTTTTCTCCTCCTGCCAGGATTTTATTGCAGCCGCCCATTCTGGATCAGACGCTGACCAGGGTACCGCTCACTCTGAGCAGACGTGCCTGGGTTTTAGGTTTCGCCCCTCACAGTTAGTCGTGCTCTGACGGGTGTCAGAGGCACGCTTCCAGGCGCCACCACGTGGAGGTACTCCGTCCGCAGTAGTACTACAAATACGGAGCTCTGTGAGTAGACTTGAAGTGCAATTTGCAAGGATCACTCTGGGTTTGCCAAGTTAAACCGATCAGAAGCTTTACCTTGCATCACACTCCCGACGCCCGCAATAGTCAATTACTGTACTTTAATTGTGTATAATTCATTTCAATAAATTAGGGGGTTTTTTTAAGAGGCTCAAAAATTCATGTTAATTGAAAATTTCTGATGTTCCTTGGACCCGGATTCAAAACTATTGACCCCAAAGACCCCCATAGGCGCAATATCGGTTGAATTCCAGCATATCTTTAAAAAAGGCCGGCATTTTCAAAATTTTACTCCGGATTCGACCGATGTCGAAAATGTCCTCTTGGATGCATTCGGCATAGTTGGAGACTGAGCTAGACAAGTCGTGAAGTGGGAACCTGAAGAGCATACGTAGAAAAAATAGACCTCAGAGGCCCTTGTGAGACCGAAATAACTCATTAAAATAAGAGGCAACCGATATCAGTACAAAGGGAGGAAATGTTAACCTAGTTTGATCTGTTGGGAAAATTCGAATCAATTCCCCACAGAGATCAGCATGTTTAATAAAATTTTATCAATTAAAAAGACTTTATGGAAGTCACACCATGGTAAAGAGGAGGCCAATTGTATTTTAAACCTGTTGGGTTGTGTCGACCAAAATGTATTTTATGTGAAAGAGTTGGTGAGTAGTCGACTTAAGCATCCCGCTTAGACAGTCCGTAAGAGGCCTTTGTGGTAAGAAGGCAAATAAACTTTGCCAGTTGAAATAGCTGTCAACGAAGTTCATCCATCGGAAGTTTTGATTGAAGAAGCCTTAGTAGTAAAAGTCTATCGGATGTGATCTATTGACTAGTCGAATTAATTCTTCATATTGGGATGTATCGGGCAAATCTACTCAGATTTTCTACCAAAATTTTCTCATATTTTTGAAAGAGTCGATCCAATATGTCCTTTGGTATGAGTCGTCTTTAACAGTTCTGACCTAAGCGGCCAGTGAGGCAAGAAACGACCAAAGTCCCCCGGCCAGAATAAAAGTTAAGACAAGTCGATCAATTGAACATTTTCGCTCGATGTCCCTTTGTTTGGATGAGATTGTCAAAGTTCTTGAGGAGAGTCCGTCTAGCGGTCCTGTAAAGATGATATGACCTATGTGGCTCATTTCGCAAGACGGTAGAAGTTACTCACTTAGAAAAAAGGTTGACCGAAGTCAGTCTATTGGAAAGACTGTGCCAAAACCGGTCTTGGCATTAGATTATCGAATTTAATGAGATACTAGTTAAGGGCTTATATCGGGTAAAGTCAAGCAGAGTATTCCTTTAAGTAAGCGTAAAAGTTGGATAGAGACCATCGCATAGTTGGTAAGACTTGAACAATGCCGCAATCTTCCGCAAAATGACTAAAGCTGTTAAAAATGTCGTCAGAAATCACAGTATTGGAATATTTATCGTGAAACGACATAAGCAGCTCAATTGGGAAGATATGTCCGTAATCGGCCAGTTGATATAACCACCGCAGCTTCCTTACTTGAAAGAATCGAACGAATAATTGAACAAGTGTAAAGGTTCGATCTGAGAAGCCTATTATATTGAAACGGCATAATCCAAGCCCCAATGTTTTGAAAATTTTAACAATTGGGAAGTGTCGACCGAAATCGGGTTTTTGTTTTTGTAAGGATCAATCCCATAAAATTGATCTTAGCAGCCCATTTGATGGAGCCCAAGTTCTTTTTCTTCTTCTTTAAAGTATTCCAAGCGCTTCGGGTTTTTGCGGTCCGTAGATAGTTCGTCACACCAAGCATAAGTAACAGCTCTTTCAACTGGTCCATCCATCGATGTTTTGGTTGCCCCCTCCTCGCCGCCCATCGAGTTTATTGCCGAAAACTTTTCGAGCCGGAGCATTTTCGGCCATTAGTGCAACGTGTCCAAGCCAGCGCATATGGTCTATTTGAACGCGCTTGACAACGTCGATGTCGTTGTACAGCTCATGGTTCATTCGACGACGGTACTCGCCGTTAACGATGATGGGTCCAAATATTTGGCGAAGTATTTTTCACCCGAAAACTCCCACAATAGATTGATCCGCCTGCGTCATTACCCAGGATTCTGCGCTGTAAATTAAGACAGGTAGGATCAGTGTCTGATAGAGTTGGATCTTCGTTCTAGTTGTTAACATTCACACAGCCTTCCAAACGAGTAAACTTTGCTCGTTGAAACAAATAACTTAATTTTGTCCTCATTAATCACCAGACCCACTTCTGTCGACTGTTTCGTAATGCTCAAAAAGGCCGCAATAACCTCGGTCAATGATATATATATCATCGGCATACGCGAGCAGAATGTGGCTTTTATTAAAGATGGTTCTAGTCGTGTTTACTGCTGCCTTCCGTATGATCATCTCCATTATGAAGTTAAATAGATCGTATGACAGACAGTCGCCTTATCTAAAACCTCGCTTGGTAGAAATTGGTTCTGTTAGATTTGTGCCCATTTTCACTGAAAACTTCGTGCCAATCAGTGTCATCCCGCAAAGTCGTATTAGCTTCGCGGGGATACGAAACTCAGTCATAGCTTCTAATAGTTTCAGTCGTATCGGACTGACGAATGCAGCTTTGTAGTCGATAACAAGATGGTAGGTGTAGATTTGCTTTTCTAGGGTCTTCTCCAGGATTTGTTGTAGTGTGAATATCTGGTCTGGTCTAAAGCCACACTGATAAGGTCCAATCAGGTTTTCTAAAATGGACAGGACCTTGTATGCGATAGGTAAAAGGCTGATCCCGGGATAATTGGTTCACACACTGGAATCGTCTTTCTTAAGCACAGGACATACTTACTTACTTAGCTGGTACTTCTTTGGAAACCCAGTGGATTATATACCGCAAGTAGAAAAATATTATAAGCGTCTCGATCTTCTGCGCTTCTTTTCCAGTTAGTCACACCGAGTTCTGTAAGGTTCTCAGTAACCTGGTCTTTCCAAAGGAGTTTTGGTCGCCCTCTTCTGCGCCGTCCATCGTGTTCATTGTCGAAGAAATTTCGTGCTGGAGCATTTTCGTCCATGCGTACAACATGACCTAGCCAACGCAACCGTTGCACCTTATTGCGTCTGACCACGTCAATGTCAGTGTATAGCTCGTACAGCTCATGATTTATACGACGCCGAAACTCTCCGTTAACGATATTGGGCCCATATATTTTACGGAGTATTTTTCTCTCGAATACCGCCAGATCCGATTCATCCGCTTGTGTCATAACCCAGGATTCTGAGCCATACATTTAAACAGGTAGAATCAGTATTTGGTATAGCTGGAGAATCGCTGCCATTGAACCGCTTGCTTAGTCCGTAGTAGCATTTATTTGCAAGCAGGATTCTTCTCCTGATTTCTAGGCTGACATTATTTGCTTTGTTGATGGCGGAGCCTAGGTAGACAAAGTTATCTACCACCTCGAAATTATAGTTGTCAACGTTTACGCAGTTTCCCAAACGAGTAGATTCTTTGTTCGTTGAAACTAATAACTTCGTTTTGTCCTCGTTCACCGTTAGACCCATTTTCGCTGATTCCTTCTGTATACCTGAGAAGGCTGCAGTCACATCACCGTATATGCGATGGATCACCTTTTTTCAACACAGGACATAATTGGCTTACATTCCGATCGTCGGGCATGCACTCATTAAGCCAAACTGTGCGCAGGAGCTGGTGTATGCTCGTTATCAGCTCCTCGCCACCGGACTTGAAGAGCTCTGCCGGCAGACCGTCGGCACCGGCTGCTTTGCTGTTTTTCAGTCGCGATATTGCTCTTAGAGAGATCGAAAGTGTTCCCTTCATATTTGCAGCACACTTTGAATGTCAGTGACCAGTAATCCGTCTACATCCTTACAGGTGGGGATCCCTGGTCCAAAATATTTGCTTTTTTCCTTTTTGGTGGAACTTTCGGGCTTCAACTCTATCGCTTTAATCTTCGAGTGGCTATCACTTTTCTTCTATAGACGCTTTTCCGTCTGAAGGAGTGTGTCATCTCCCTCCTCTTCAGGTTGGGGGTTGGTTCGAAGTAATTGAGAAAGTTGGTTGGGGTAGGCATTGACCATCTCGGTGGTATTCAACTTTGTGATGTCTAGCTTCTTTTGCGTTTGATTACGAGTGTTTTTAGCACTGCCTAATTGCGGGCGTAGCTTGGCTGCAACTAGGTGGTGATCCGAGTCAATATTTGCTCCGCGCATCACACGCACGTCCATAACGCTTGAGACATGCCTTCCATCAATTACCACGTGATCAATCTGGTTTCTTGTATTTTGGTCAGGGGATATCTAGGTTGCCTTGTGGATATATTTATGCAGTAATCTGGTTTCACTCACTACCATATTTCTTGCCGGCGCGAAGCTATCTAGTCTAAATCCGTTATCGGAGATGTTGTTGGGCAGACTGATAGTCAACATAGCCAAAGCTGCATGAACCGAATGAAGTTGCAATGCACGACGAATCTCATTGTTAAATTCAAATTTAACTTGAACAGTCCAAAATCAACCATAACAATTTTAAACAATTGGCGAATAATGCTTCAGGAAATGCAAAATGTAACAACCGCTTCTCAGTACTACAGAATGATGATGAATTTGAAAGCGATGATGATGATGAAGTAAATCATTTAAGTGAACCAAAACCTCCTCGATTATTTATACCAATGGTAAATGATATCAAGGGAATGATAAATAGTTTTTCGAAAATTATATCACTTGATGATTTCAATTACAAGGCAATGAGAGATGGTCAAGTGAGAATAATAACTAAAAATGTTGATACGTATAGATCTTTAGTAGCATATTTAAATGAAAAAATCTGTCATTTCATACGTATCAACTAAAGGAAGAAAGATCATATAGGGTTGTTTTGAAAAAACTACACTATTCAACGCCAATTGAGGAAATAAAAAGTGGAATAGAAAAGCTGGGACACAAAGTTCGCAACATAGTTAATATCAGGCACAGATATACCAAGCAACCACTTTCAATGTTCTACGTTGATCTTGAACCCGACCCCGAAAACAAAAAAAATATGTGATATGTGGAGTTTAAACAGTGCAATTGTACAAGTGGAACCACCAAGAAAAAGCGTTGATATCATACAATGCCAAAGATGCCAAGAATTCGGCCACAGCAAAACATACTGCAGAAAACCAGCTAGATGTGTAAAGTGTGGCTTAGGCCACTTAACAATTGAATGTTTAAAGGAAGCTGATGTTCCACCTCGTTGCGTCAACTGTTTGCAAAATCATCCTGCTAACTACAAAGGATGCAATGTTTACAGAAAAATTTTAAAGAGAAAACTACAAATTCGACAGTCGTACAATAGACAAACAAATGCTTCATACAATTACAACAATGATTTTTATACTCCACCAAACAATGTTGACAATACTCACAACAACTCATTCTCCTATGCTAATGTGTTAAGATCTGAACCACCAAATACTGATTCATTTGCCAAACTTGAAGTTTTAATCAATAAACAAATTGAACTCACAAATAACATGTTGAACGTCATGTCACTTTTACTAGCGAAATTATGCAATTAAATATACGAATTGGAATCTGGAACTCCAACGGGCTTTCCAACCACAAACATGAAGTTGAAGTATTTCTTAATTCGCACCTTATCGAAATACTCTTAGTGTCAGAGACACACTTCACCAACAAAACCTTTTTTAAAATAAATGGATATGATTTAATATGTGCTAACAATCCAAATAATAGGGCTCACGCTAGTGCAGCCATACTAATCAAATCGTCGATTAAATATGAAACACTCGATAGTATCAGAGAACCATTTCTTCAAGCCACCTGCATAAAAGTAAAATGTGACAATAATGATGTAAACGTATGTGCTGTTTACTTTCCACCAAGATTTGCTGTTAAATGTGATAAATATTAAGATTTCTTTAGTCGGTATGGACCTAGATTTATCGTAGAAGGAGACTTTAATGCAAAGCATCAGTGGTGGGGTTCCAGATTAATAAACCCCAAAGGAAAAGAACTACTTAAATGCATTTTAGACAACAACTTTTCTGCTCTTTCTACAGGACAGCCATCCTATTGACCATCTGACCCAAGAAAAATACCAGATCTACTAGACTTTGCTGTTTATCATGGGATTGCTCAACAATTTTTAACTGTAACTGGTTGCGATGAATTAAGTTCAGATCACACACCAGTTATTATAAATTTTAATACGTTTCTTCATTCTGCAGCTCGACGATACAAAATTATATCGTCGAAAACTGACTTGGAATCGTTTCGTGAATGGATTGAAAGTAATATAAAACTGAACTTGATGATCATGTGGAGTCATTCATCAATCTTATTCATGAAGCTGGATTTGTATCCACTACTAAAAATAATGATAACATAACAAAGACTAATTTTATTGTACCTAATGAAATCAGAGTTTTGATAAGAAAAAAAAGATGATTGAGAAAAAAATGGCAACTTAGTCGAAATCGAAACGATAAGCGAGTATTTAATAACGCAGCAAAACATCTTAGACGTCGCCTCATTGAGCTACGAAACGAACAATTAGAAAATTTCCTCCGTAGTCTCAATGACATAAAGAATAGTGAACACACATTGTGGAAAGCAACATACTACCCTAAGCGCCCATCAAAAAGAAATGTATCCATCAAAGACGAAAACGGTGTTTGGTGTAGAACTGATAAAAAGAAAGCAGATGCGTTTGCATCTTATCTTCACAAAACATTTAAACCACATGCAATTTGTAGTTCAGATCATGCCAACGAGGTACTTGATTTCATACAAAGCCCTTGCCCAAAGGATTGGCCTATTAAATCTGTCTCACCTAAAGAAGTACAGGAAGAAATAAAGAAATTAAATGCTAAAAAGCCCCTGGTTTGACTACGTTGATGGAGCGATTGTTAAAAATTTACCAAGTAAAGGCATTAAGTTCTTAGGGCTATTATTTAACTCAATCCTGCGGCTGAATCATTTCCCTTCTCAATGGAAGTGTGCATAGATTAAATTGATACCGAAACCTGGAAAGCCAGAAAATGCAGTACCATCCAAAATATTTGAAAGAATATTATTAAAAAGATTGTTGCCGGTCTTAGAGGCTAAAAATATTGTTCCGGAACACTAATTTGGTTTCAGGCATAAACATGGAACCCCAGAACAATGCCATCGTATAGTTGCCGAAATTAGAGATGCATTGGAGAATAAAAAGTACTGTTCGGGCGTATTTTTAGATGTTCAACAAGCGTTTGACAAAGTTTGGCTCAATGGTTTATTCTATAAACTTAAAAAAGTTCTTCCTACCCATCTTTTTTTGTTGCTGAAATCATTTTTATCAAACAGACACTTCTATGTCAGAGTTAATGACGATACGTCGGATATATACGATATTTCCGCGGGAGTGCCCCAAGGCAGCGTTTTGGGTTCCATTTTATACACCATCTTTACATCAGACATACCGACTACTGAAAATGTAACTGTTGCAACATATGCTGACGATACGGCTATTTTGCCTCAAGCCTCTCACCAGATGAAGCGTCACGATTTGTACAAAACCAGCTGACTATAATAGAGAAATGGCTCAACAGGTGGAATGTTAAAGTAAATACCGATAAATCTGTACACATTTACTTCAGGCCGGAGAGACTGTCCAGGTCTTACACGGAACAATAGCGATATTCCACAAAGTCAAACAGTCAAATGCCTTCGATTACACATTGAAAGGAGATTAACATGGAAAAACCACATTAAAGCTAAGAAGGAACAACTTAAGATTAAAACTGGCAAACTCTTTTGGTTAATCGGTACTAAATCGCAACTAAGTACTCAAAACAAAATTTTAATCTACAAAGCTATACTGAAGCCTGTATGGACGTACGGTATACAAATATGGGGAACTGCTAGCAACTCCAACATCGAAATACTACAAAGATACTAGTCCAAGACTCTGAGATTTATTATAAACGCACCCTGGTTTGTATCTAACAAAACAATTCATGACGACCTGCATATCCCATACGTCAAAGATGAAATCATCAGATTTAGCGCTAAATACTTAGATAGACTGAGTAATCACGTCAACCCGCTGGCTATATCACTACTAGATGATACACATGAAGTTCGAAGGCTGAAGAGAAACCACGTATTAGATCTATCATTTCGGAAGTAAATTAACTTACTCATTTAACATATAAATTTATAACCACACTAACCAAATAGAGTTTGATTTATTTTTAAACACGATCTCAATGGAGATCGTCAATTATGTCATTTATTAAACAATTTGCTTATTATCCTTGAGTGGATAGATTGTAAATAAATAATTATATGAAAAAAAGTAAATTTAAACAGAAATTAGCTAAGTCGACAAGTTATGTTGAGATATCCAAAGCCTGCCAATTAGAAAGACAACGCAGTCGCCTTGAAGCCGCCATATTAGAAAAAGCTGTCAGAAGTCAACATGTTTAGTATAGTCAATCAGTCTTTTCAGAATTTATCCATTTCTCTAAACTTTCTCTTCCATTACAGTTGAATTCTCGCCTGATTATTTAAGGTAAATCTTGAAAACTGTCGCAATAGTCGTGTTGTCTAAGTCGGTAACGCTTAAAAATCAATCAAAACAATTACAAAGCATTTCCAATTTCTACCTAAGAACAAGT
Source organism: Muscina levida (assembly GCA_964034835.1). Taxonomy (NCBI): domain Eukaryota; kingdom Metazoa; phylum Arthropoda; class Insecta; order Diptera; family Muscidae; genus Muscina; species Muscina levida. Next base: position 128,618,266 of record OZ035882.1, read on the forward strand.
TCATACTAATTGTGACATGGATATGTAATAGTTAACCGACAACTTCATGGTTGAATCCAATTCTCTTGACGAATATAAATTTCTTTTGCTAACGAAATTGTTGGTAATTTTTGAACTTTGCCTTAATATTTTAAGTCCCATTTAATCTATTTATATTTTCCTTTCATAGAATTCACAACACTAAATATCTTTTAGATGTCAGAATAAACATTTTCGGTATTTATTTATCAAACCAAAGTAAGAAAACTGTTCTGGTTTTACTGCAGCATTGTGGTATTACACCTGATCTTGTGTATTTCCAGTATTTGCAACGAAAATTTACTAGTGTTCAATAAACTTTGGTAAACGTTAAATATGTAAATAACTTTTCAACGTTAAGCCAGCCAGATTAACGCATTTAATCTCGGCTTAACAAAATGTTATGAAAGATTATGCAAGTGCTTCGAACTTGTTTAAGAATTTTGCAGAAGATCATAAAAACACCACAGCATGTAAATTGCCGGATTAAAAATGGATCAGTGAAAAATCACATTTTAATCTTCCCAAAGATACTCATGTGTTCATGAATCGTTGTGTGGGAATTTGTTAAGCAACAGGTACCATACGAGATGACTAGGCAAATATTCATTCAATGACAGTATTTTCATTTAGTCAGGGAGGATTACACAACATCTCATGGAAGCTGAAAGTCATTAATGGAGATTTAAGAAAATCTCGCGAATACATAACTTATGAGTTAAGCTATTGTTAATGATGGTTAAGTTACCAGCTCAGGATTGACTAAAGACAATTCCTTTATTAACTCAAAATGGAAGCCGGAAAGTCATCAGTAGTGTCATGCAGATAAAGACGAGTTTGGTTGTATATTATGAATTGAGAGTCTTTGGGTAGATACCAGCTCTGGAGCACTGTCAGGGTTTTCATTGTAGTTTTGTTAGTAGTGATTTTAGGGTGACACTTTTACTAGTTGACTACGATTAACATAGTAGCAATATTCCATGGAATGTACCGTATGCTCGATCGATACTAGGAGACAATTCCAATCGTACCTACGGGAGAAAAACTTACAAACTCGTCTAGTTAGGAAGAGACATCATGTTGGAGGAATAGTGCTTGATGCCCAATTTAGGGAAAAGTCATAAGGGGACCTCCCAAGGTGTTATTTTTCAGATATGTCGGCTAATAGAATGGTGGAAAGAAAAAATTGACCAAAGTTGACCTGCCAGGAGGAATCGCCTACTTACTACTTAATTTCCCTTTACACCCCATGAATGACGTAAGGCATAGCGTTGTTGTGAATTAACATGCTTACTATTTTTAGATTCACAACTATCGGCATCTACTTGTTTATCGACGAATGCGAACGTCACTGTTTGAGAAACTTTTTACTATACATACCGATTGACTCGACACTTATATTCTACGAAGTTGCTGTCAACAACATCGAGGGGGTCGGCAATGAATGAAAAGTATAGATAACTGGAGCCAGGTGTTGAACCTTGGATTTCCCATATGGTAGTAGCGTGTTCTAACCACTATGACACGGCTGGTTCCAGGAGGAGCCACCGAGTTGGGAAAATTCGACCAAATTCGTAATGTAGCGAATGGCTGATTGAAGAATAGTAAACAGCGTCGGGAGTGTGATGCAAGAAAAGGCTTCTGATCGGTTTAACTTGGCAAACCCAGAGTGATCCTTGCCAAATTAACTTCAAGCCTACTCACAGAGCTCCGTATTCATGGTACTACTGAGCCTACCATCGAAAAATGCACCTTTCATTTTCGGTGTGCAGCCTGCGGCAAGAAATATGGTAGTTAGCAACACTAGATTTGACCATAGAAATACTCATAAGGCAACATGGTTATCTCCAGATCAATTGACGAGGAATCAGATAGATCACGAGGTAGTGTTCTGGACGTCAGAGCGATCAGGAGTGTGAAAATTGACTCCGAATACTACCTTACAGCAGTTAAGGTACGCACAAGGCTAAGCACGGCGAAAAACGTACTTAACCAGGCACAACGAATGCTGGACATTGGTAAACTGCTAGCCGCAGAGGTAGCGGACGCTTCAACCCCTGATAATATTACCTGGCAGTGGCAGTATATAGCCGACTCCATAGAACAGACTGCGAGAGGCGCACATTGGTACTCAAAGCCGTCTCAAACAGATGATTGGTACGATGATGAATGTCGCAATGCCACGAGAAAGACGGATGCTGCGTACAGGGCGCAACAGAAGCCAATGGCAACGAGAGCTGTTCGTGAACGACACAGGGAGAAGAAACGACAGGCAACTCGTCTTTTTAGACGGAAAAAGAAGGAGCTGAAGAAGAGACAGGATAAATGCACGAGTTGCACCGAAGTAGAGGGGAATCCCGAAAATTTTACAAGAGAGTTAAGGCGAGAATGCGTAGAACAGGGTTGCCTTCCTGCAAGAACAGTGATGGTCAGCTACTGACGGACCCGGATAACGTTCTGAAGATATGGAGAGATCACTTTAGAAATTTGCTGGATACTGACACCACTCCAGAAGACCCCGCTCCAATCGATGAGGATGGTGTTAACTGTCCACCTCCGAGCCAGAGCGAGATACGTATGGCCATCTCCCGCCTTAAAAACAACAAAGCTGCTGGAGCCGATGGTCTCCCTGCTGAATTGTTTAAAGTTGGCGGGGAGGAGCTAATTAGGAGCATGCATCATGGAGAACATCGGGCTAGAGGAAAGCATGCCCGGGGATTGGAGTCTCAGTCTGTTATGTGCCATATACAAGAAAGCAGATCCTAGTGAATGTAAGAACTACCGTGGAATAAGCCTATTACCGATAGCGTACAAGGTCCTTTCAAGCATATTGTGTGAACGTTTAAAGTCAAATGTAGAAAAACTAATTAGACCTTATCAGTGCGGCTTTAGACCTGGTAAATCTACGACGGATCAAATATTCACTCTACGACAAATCCTGAGAAAAAAACTCATGAAAAGCAGATCGACACCTACCACCTCTTTGTCGACTACAAAGCTGCCTTCGACTCTTCGATAAGAAATAGGCTATATGAGGCCATGTCTGAGTTTGGTATACCTGCAAAGCTAATTCGACTTTGCAAATGTACCTTAGACAACACCAAATCCTCGGTTAAGATTGGTAAGGATCACTCTGAGCCATTCAACATAGAAAGAGGTCTCAGGCAGGGTGGTAGCCTGTCCTGTACACTATTTAATATAGTTATGGAGAAGAGATGAGCAAGGCTGGTGTCAACATGTCTGGCACCATATTCCAGCCTATGCTGATGATATAGACATCATTGGCCAAAATCTGCGGGATGTGACTGCAGTTTTCTCATCGCTAGAAAAGGAGTCAGCAAAAATGGGTTTAGCGGTCAATGAGGACATAATAATGATTTCGACGAACCACAGTCCTCTCAACATTGAAAATTATTATTATTATTTTCATACGGGCCTCTTAGGTCCTTTCTTACTAAGTATGCTGATCTGGTCGACTCGTTTCGATATAGTATAACAATTCGTCCTAATATGTCGAGACTTCAGAATATATTGAGTTTGGTAGAATTTTGAAAATAATTGTGTTGAGGTAGTAGATGAGTTTACCTGCTGCCTCTTTTCATACGGTCCTCTTAGGTCCTTTCTTACTAAGTATGCAGCTCTGGTCGACTCGTTTCGATAGAGTAGAACAATTCGTCCTAATATGTCGAGACTTCAGATTATATCGAATTCGGTAGAATTTTACCAATAAGGCGGCTTGGAAAAGGTTTACCCATGAGACCGCCTTCCATGCACTCCTATTTTAATTGGGTGATTTCCTTGGTCTACTCCCACACGTCTCTTTTAAGGATATTTTTTTCGACGTGGGTTGCTTAGGCTCAATGGGTCATCTTTGGTCAACTCTTTTACAAAAGATAATTACGGTCGACCTAGTTGGTCGCCTTGTCCCAATAAGACGACTTTAGGCAATTCTTCTTAATAGACCAGGCCGCTGAGTCGACTATTCTACCATTACGACCTCGGTAGTTTACAAAAGAGAGCCAAAGTCGCAAAGGATGTCTGTGCAGAAAAGGTCGCTTTTAGCAGAGCCTGTCCAACAGCTTCGCAGCAATATGGCAAATTTATTCATGATATTCTGAAAGATCTACTTTTATCAGCACAACGGCTGCTTTGACTATTTATGGCGGCCGTATATAGGTTAATCAACTAAAACATGGAATCTGGTTAACTTCTCAGGGGAAAAAAAATCCTAACTAAATATAACCCATCTACGTTTACTTTCCTAAAGAATTTACCTAATTACAAAACAAACCAAAAACCCTTTCCTAGTCAATTAGTCGTTGATTTCAATTATTACAGCGAAATAATACTTAAAAAACGCAAAGCAAGTTAGCCGTGTCCTTTTAACGAACTGAAACCCTTTATGATACAATTTTCAAATTTTTCCCAATCTCTTAGTTCTATGACTACCTGCCCTCCTCCCAGCACTATAAGCAAACAAACGTAATTCTTAGAAGCGCAAAAAATGGCATAAACACTTATGTAATAAAACTACGGTTGCGTTAAAAAACGCATTTATGAGTGTTAGCAGACAACCCGTTTTTGTGAGTGCTGGTCCTTTTTTTGTTAAAGATTTTATGACATTTGACATATGGAAAGCCATCAACCTCAGCAGCCGCTCGGGCAACTACAGCAGTATATGTGACAAGGTTAAACGGGTAATTTAGGTGACTTGGAAAATATCAAATGTATTTATGTTAAATTCAAACGAAAGGATTGCATTATTTTAGCTGCAAGCATTATGTTATAACAAAAAACATTTTAATAATGTAAATAATCAATATTTCTTAAAATGTCACAACAAATTCAGGGAATTTCAATGTTATTAAGTGTTTAACTAAAAAATCGTAAGTAACTCTTTTTTATAACCTTTTAGTCAGCGTTAGCTTAGAACATGTTAAACGTTACCCCTTTGATATTAGTTTAAGCAAACTCATAATATAGAGTTTTTTTTCTCAGATAGCTCTCTTTTTAGCAGCAGCAGGTAAAGAACGCATGACTTTCCTCTTAGTTTTAGTTAGTCTCTAACTAACTTTTTAGCTAATAACTAAGTTTTTTGTTCGTGTGTGTGTGTGCCATAAACATCTTGGTTTTTTTCAAGTTGCGGTCAGGTAAAAATGTGAAGGCTCAAATTTAGTTAGTGACTAATGTTTTTGTTGTAAATTTTTTAGTCGCTCTAACTAAAATGCTTCTAGGGTTTTTTTTGGTTTTATGGTCGGATTAAACTTATCCTTGTGGTTTTTTAATGGTTTTAATCCTAGGATTAGTATATTTGTCATAAACACCTTAAGGGTGGAAGTGTTTTTTCATTGATAAAAAAAATGTTAAAACGCTGGGAATGGTTTCGCGCATAAAAATTGTAATAATGACTTCCTAAAGCAATAAACTATATAATAAATAAATTTTATAAACAAGAATATGAAGAAGCAATGGCAGGAAGAAGAACAAAAATAAAATTTAACATAAAAAAATACATAAAAATATTTTAAATTTATAAATTTCTTAATATAAAAAAAAAATATAAAAATTCCCCCCCTGGGAATTGCAACTGCAAGGAGTTTTGGGGCGATGCCAGTGGTACTGTATGTATCGGCAGGGACACCCATACTGGTAAGGCCCAAAATGAGCAGCGAAACCAGGATCAATTCACAACCTAGAAGGAAAACTATAGACCAACCCATCAATGGAGAGGAGATTAAGAAATAGAATTGTTCAACTGTCGCCATCCGGGGGCGCCCGGGCGAACTCTGGAGCTACCGCTGGAGGGAGCAGCATACGAGCCGGTAGTGGTGGAGCAGTTCTGCATACATTGCCGACCGGGGAAACCCGAACGAACCATAGTCTGCAAGTTGACAATGACATAACTTCAGGGAGACCCGAACCTGCTCCTACTGTTTCGAGGGCTTCATTGTCTTCGACCACAGGAGCAGGCCAACCTAGACAGCGCATAAGATGGACTGATGAAATGAATAAGGATATTATGCGCTGTCATTATAAAGCCACTAGATGTGGAAACAATCTAATAGGTTACCGAAATAGACAATATATGTATTTCATTTCCCTATATGAGAACCTACAAGATCGGCTGAATGAGCAAAGCATAGCAACCATGGTCAGAAACATCACAAGCAACAATATGATATCTCAGGTTGAACTTATGGAAATATCAAGAAAGTTACAGGAGGAAATAAGATAAGGAGGAGATAAGATAAGATAGTGATTCATTGTCCCACCAAGCAGATATTCAGGACCAAGCAGTAGTCAACGATGTCCAAGAGACAGGATCCTTAAATCGCCAAGAAGACATACAATTCCAAACAATTCTATACAAATTCGAGGAAACCATTTTAGAATATGGAATGCTGGATCCCATTTGTAGACCCCAAATACCGAAAATCCAGATGAATGGAAAGGCAAAAAACTACTTGGTTTATATTAATAACATCTTGGATAATCTCCTAAGCGAACATGATACCTTTGAATCTGTTCACAGCGCAATATATTGTGCAGCATTAACTGTGTGCAAAATGTGTGGCGTGAGAATCGAAGAGGCCCATAGTGGCAATCGGAGCAGATGCAACAAACCGCCTTTGCAAAGACGCCTTGAAAGCAGAAAGACCAGACTGCGAGTGGAAATTGGACGACTCACTCAGTACAAACGAGGGGTCCGTTCACAACATCTAATTCGAATGGTCAGTCGTATGCTAGGATCAGAAGCTATGGAGGTATTAACACCCAGAACCCTCGATGATTTAATAGACCGTAAAACTCAGATACTACAGGCAGTTAGTAGTAGTAGAGTACAGAACGTATGCAATCTAGTTCCATCACTGATTCGGACTTGCGAACGACTTTACGCAAAATGAAAAATTGGAAAGCACCAGGAGTTGACGGAATACAAAATTATTGACTGAAACATCTTACTAGTACTCACCCATTTCTGGTATTACATCTGAATAAGATATTGAGTGGGGAAGCGGTAATTCCATCTTTTCTACCAGCTGGCAGAACTTATCTTCTACATAAAAACGGTGATACAGATAACCCTGAAAACTACCGCCCTATTACTTGTTTACCAACTGTTTATAAACTGCTCACTAGTATCATATCAGAGAAAATTTACCACCATTGTACTACAAACAACTTACTACCATTTGAGCAAAGGGGATGTGCAAGAAATTCAAGAGGCTGCAAGGAATTGGTTACAATCGATGCTATAATCACAAGAAATTCTATGTGCCACCAACGAAACTTAAGCGTTCGATAGCGTACCCCACCCATACCTAATCCAAACACTCAAGAACAACGGAGTGGACGAAAAAATAGTTTTTTTTTTCGAAAGGATTATGCCCACATGGAGGACGAAAATCATTCCTAACGGGATAACTACCAGGGAAATTAAAATTAAAAGAGGGATTTTCCAGGGAGATACATATAGCCCGTTGTGGTTTTGTCTAAGCCTTTCACCTCTGAGCACAGCATTGAACAACTCCCCTAATGGATATCGCATAAAATATCAACAGCGACAGACCTTCTGTATATGGATGATCTAAAATTGTTTGCTCGGTCGAAATACCACCTCTTAAATCTTATACATATTGTAAAATCATTCAGCAGAGATATATGCATGACATTTAGATTCGACAAGTGTAAATCTATAGAAATGATACGAGGACAAGTAGTTCATTTGCAGGGGTTTACCCTCCATGATGGTACTATAGAAATGTTGGAATCTGATCAATCCTATAAGTATCTAGGAGTGGAGGAAATGAAAGGAATCCACCACACAAGTATAAGGGAAGCTGTGAAAAAACGCTACGAGGCAAGATTAAGAAGACTATGTGCAACTAAGCTGAATTCAATGAACATAATTAGAGCAATTAACACCTATGCCATCCCAATACTTACATACTCATTCGGGATAATAACGTGAAGTGACACGGAATTGAATTCAGCACAAAGAAAAATAAGAACGACACTAACAAGGTATAGACAACACCACCCACAGGCTTCTATCGAAAGAGTAATATTGCCACGTTATCTGGGCGGACAGGGTGTGGTTAACATTAAAAACCAACATTACAGCCAGATTCACAGTCTCCGGGAATTTGTCTTTGAAACTGCATCGGAGATAGACCGATATTCCATCCTGGTAAATCTGGACGCAAGCCAGACCCCACTAAAACTATCAACACCTAGTTTTACACCGCTGGATAATGTTACTAGGTAATGTTACCGAGGTAAGAAGAGCAATTCGCGGCTGAAAAACAACAAAGCAGCCGGTGCCGACGGTCTGCCGGCAGAGCTCTTCAAGTCCGGTGGCGAGGAGCTGATGAAAAACATGCACCAGCTCCTGCGCACGGTTTGGCTTAATGAACGCATGCCCGACGATTGGAATGTAAGCCCATCGCATTAAGGTCCTGTCGAGTGTGCTATGTGAAATACTAAAGCCAGTGTTATCCAACCTGATCAGGCCTTATCAGTGTGGCTTTAGACCTGGAAAATCAACAACTGACCAGATTTTCACACTTCGGCAAATCCTGGAAAAGACCCAAGAGAAACAGATCGACACGTGCCATCTTTTCGTCGACTAAAAAGCTGCCTTCGACAGCCCGATAAGGCAGAAATTACTCGAAGCCATGTCTGAGTTTGGTATTCCAGCGAATATGATACGTCTTTGCGGAATGACGCTGACTGACACGAATCCTCAGTGAAGATTGCCAAGGACCTCACGGAGCCATTCTATACCAGACGAGGCCTAAAACAAGGCGACGGCCTATCGTGCGATCTCTTCAACATTGTGATGGAGATGATAATGAGAAAAGCTGCAGTAAACGCGAGTGGCACTATATTCAACAAAAGCCACATGCTACTCGCGTACGCTGATGACGTAGACATCATCGGTCGAAAACTGCATGATGTGACTGCAGCCTTCTCAGGTATACAGAAGGAATCAGCGAAAATGGGCCTAACGGTGAACGAGGACAAAACGAAGTTATTAGTTTCAACGAACAAAGAATCTACTCGTTTGGGAAACTGCGTGAACGTTGACAACTATAATTTCGAGGTGGTAGATAATTTTGTCTACCTAGGCTCCGCCATCAACAAAGAAAATAATGTCAGCCTAGAAATCCGGAGAAGAATCCTGCTTGTAAATAAATGCTACTACGGACTAAGCAAGCGATTCAATGACAGAGCCCTCTCTCGACGAACAAAACTCCAGCTATACCAGATACTGGTTCTACCTGTCCTAATGTATGGCTCAGAATCCTGGGTTATGACACAAGCGGATGAATCGGTTCTGGCGGTATTCGAGAGAAAAATACTCCGTAAAATATATGGGCCCATCATCGTTAACGGAGAGTATCGGCGTCGTATGAATCATGAGCTGTACGAGCTGTACACTGACATTGACGTGGTCAAACGCATTAAGGTGCAACGGTTGCGTTGGCTAGGTCATGTTGTACGCATGGACGAAAATGCTCCAGCTCGAAAAGTCTTCGACAATGAACTCGATGGATGGCGCAGAAGAGGGCGACCAAAACTCCGTTGGAAAGACCAGGTTACTGAGAACCTTACAGAACTCGGTGTGACTAACTGAAGAAGAAGCGTCGAAGATCGAGGCGCTTATAATATTTTTCTATGTGCGGTATATAATCCACTGGGATTGCATAGAAGTACCAGCTAAGTAAGTAAGTAAGGATAATGTTACTAGTGATGCCGATAAAGTGGAACAATGGAAGCATAAAGCCATACATGGCAAATTTTCACACCATCTGGAACTCGAAAATGTGGATAAACATGGCTCCACTATATGTTTTCAATACGGACAACTGTTTCCTGAAACGGAAGGATTTTTAATGGCCATACAGGATGGGATAATGCACACCAAGCATTTCCGCCGAGTTATCCTGCATGAAGACAATGATAATCACTGCCGGCGATGTGGCCAGGCTGCGGAAACTACAGAACACATCATCAATGGTTGTTCGATAATGGCGAGTACTGCCTACCTCAAAAGGCACAATGACGTGGCGAAATAATCCATCAAAACCTTGCGATTAGAAGTTCTTGGAGGAAAAACTTCCATATTTCAGATATGAACCGGAGGTAGTGCTAATGAGCAGAAACTATAAACTGTATTGGGACTAGGGTGATCAATTATTCGGGTTTTTGCGAAAACCGGTTTTCGAATTATTCGAAAAATGGCAATTAAAAAAAAACCGGTTGCTTTTTTTGAAATTCACAAAAAACCGGATAATCCGGTTTTCAAAAGTATGCCAAATAACAAATTAAAACACTATTTTAGACCAAAAATTTTATTAACAAATAACAGAAAACAATTCAATTATACCTATAAACTTTTAGTTTAATTATAATTACAATGCACAACATTAGTGAGATCAGTTTGTATTTTTAACAAAGACAAACGAAACAAAACAATTCATTTGTAAATACTTGATTATATATAAATATATTCAATTTAATCTTTAGTTTTCCCTAAAGTAACATTTAAGAAATAAGATACAATTTAAGTTCTTGAGTGTATACCTATTTTTTTCTTTGGTTTTTATAAAACTTGACATTGAAAATGCCCTTTCACTCAATGTACTAGTTGGACTTATAGTGTACAAGGCGTTTAATAATCTGACAAGGTTTTGAGTCCTTTTTCCGCTCTTATCCATATATAAAAAATCCAAAATAATTTTTACTTGAATATTTTAGAAATGCGTCACTAATTGGGAGTTTACTCGTACTTAAATACAAAATGAGAGTATTCAGGGATTGAACACGTCGTTCTGATATACGTCTTTTTACAATTTCATATAAATTTATGGATAATTGGTTTTGAATTGTTGAAAAGTGTTTAAGTAAAAATTTCAAAATACCTTCAGCATTAGCTAAAGTCGGAGAGTTTGCATGAAAGTTTTTGTATAGACATTTCCAAAGGTTTAAGGGAGTCACTAAGCACAGACAAAGTTGCGATAATATTTTCACTAAATGGTGTCAGTCCTAAGTCCAATAAAGTATGATTCACACATTTGTGCAATTTTAAAAATTGAGAAACCATATTGGCCATAGAATTCCAGCTGTGCTTAACATCATGGATAAGTTGAAGCTCCTTATTAAATTGGTATTTTACAAACATTTTTCTTTCGCTTTTCAGCCGACTTATTAAACATTGAAGATTTATAAAACTGACAATTAGGTTGTTCGGCCGAAACAATGGAAAAGAATTATGAATAAATTTAAATAAAAAATATCGAACGCCAAAAAACCGAGATTCGACAAAAAATAACCGGATTATTGGATATTCGAAAAACAGGGATTTAAAAAAAACCGACGGTTTTAATGAGTGAAAAAAACCGAGTAGCCGGTTTCTGAAAACCGAACTGATCACCCTAATTGGGACCGATCAATGTCAACCGATCGGACAATTATGGCCAACAGACCAGACATAATTTGGATAGGCAAATGCGGAAAGGTTGGATACGTTATAGATGTTGCAGTTCCACTTTCGGATAATGTGAATCGAGCCATTAGTGAAAAAATATCCAAATATGCAGATCTAGCGTTTGAAGTAAAGCAAAGGGAATAACAAACAAAAGTACATACTATCCCAATTGTAATATCGAGTACTGGTATTGTGGTAAATTTTGTTTCCCAACATCTCGATGAATTGGGACTTTCATCTCTTTTACATGAAATGTCGAAAGCCATTGCTTTGGGAACATGCCGGATTATGAGGATGGTTTTGGGCTGATGTTACGCCCCACGTCGTAAAACAGTGATATGTGGAAATGATCAATTATAACTTTTGTATTATAAATTCAATTCAATTCAATATAATTCACTTCAATTTAATTCAAATCAATTCAATTCACAAAAAAAAAACACTTTAACATGAAGTGCTGAAGTGACTTGTGGCCGAGACCACCGTCATGTTCACCTTAAATGGACCCCAGCTCGCGTGGTATCTTGGGGAGAAAGAGGCGTGAGGTAAAAATATAAAAATATAAAAATATAAAATTACATAAATAGGAAATTTTCGTTAACTATATAAAAATATAAAAATAAAAAAAATTGTTTTCCTTTTGACGTTAAAATCTTCTACAGCGTCACAACTCAACTGCTATCTATTGTAGCCTAGGTTTAATGGGGTTAACAACGGGGAGACGATACAAAAAGAACATATTAGTTATGGTGACGCCTATCAATGTATACTGACTAATTTCGGACAGTCTCTAAAAACGTCAAGGCAATATAAGCAGTGGCGAAAAACATTTGCATAAAGACCAAATTCACAAAGGCTACAGAAGGGCATTTCAGGCAATACCCTACCAACAGCAACAATAAGTGCTGTAATAAACCTTAATACAAACAGGACACTTCCTCCCCTTTTAGTCAATTACTACTACAAAATTCAATAGTTTCTATTATTTCCTACGAACAATTCATTAAATTGCGAAATAAATATTAAAGCGACCCTGAAAACAATTCGTTAACCCTAATTTCAAGATTCTTGAATGCGAAAACAATGAATCACATCGACAAGTAGTATGTTTGCAAAATTTCGCCACAATTTCGTCAAATGTTACAACAACTGTCTCACTGTCGACATAGGAACTCATTTGAAAGTAAAGGATTTTTCCCAAGGTTAAGCAAAGGATTTGCTCAAGAAAGGATTAAGTAGAGACTTAAACATCTCTTGCCCTGCCAAACACCGCATTGGCCAACACAGGCTTACACTCTAAGACATACACATATATTTATATGTATATCCACCTAACATAGCTATAGCTGCATAACACTGGCCTAACATTGTGCTAAATCGAGACTTGTTGCCATATTTTAGTTAAAGTGGCTTAGGCAATTGTGTTCGCTATTATTGTGAGCTAGCATGACGGTAAACTGAATAGTATAGGAGAGAGAAAAGGAAAGAGAGAAATAAATTGTGCGTATAATATATATGAAGGCGAATGTCCTGCAGTGTAGGGACAAAGGATTTGCAGGACTCTAATAGACAAACAATTGCTGCTAATCGTAATAAGTGAGCTTTGTTTTTTTAGATTAAAGAAGAGTTATTCTTTTAGGCAACTTCATGTAATTTAGGTACTGAATAAAATGAGCCAACTTATTCCCAATTGTTGAACTTTCAAATCCTTATACTTGTTAACAGAGCATATTTTTGAACGGTAATTTATTTGTTTTAAAAATCAAAGAGATTTATTTAATTGAAATAAAAAAAGAATTAGTATATTTCATAAAAAGTAAATGATATAAAAATATTTTTAATTTTTATAATTTTGATTTCGTTTTTATTAACATGAATTATTATAGCAAAAAAAATGTATACAACTATAAATGTTTATGTTCCGTTTTATAAAATAATTTATATAGATAAAAAAATTTTGTGTTTGTTTGCATTTTTTATGTACCGTATAGACTCAAGAACGGCTGGACCGATCATTGAAATTTTTACAGAATGTAGCTGTGTGGTCGGTGGTGATATTAAGCTACTTGAATTTTTGATGTATCAAGTGGGCGTGGCCCCGCCTATTGGACCCAATTTATGAAAACGCAATATCTGGAGCACTGTTTCACCAATCGAAAAATTGTGTGGATGCATTTGTCAACCAAATTCGTATTTCAACAAAAAATGGGAGGGATCGGATCAGTGGAAGGGGTTTAAATTTTTCAACTTTCAACGTCTGTATCTCATAACCCATAAAAGCTATGAAGATGATATTTAGTATATACGGTTTAAAAATTGCTCTGACAACTTTTCCAATAGGCCTATTGATACGTAAATTTTACAAAGTGGCACTGATGACCTGTTTATCGTCCTTGGCTAACTTGGTTGTGATTAAAAAAAGAGACGTGGTACCACCCACACAATTTTAAATGGGTATATCTCATAACCTATCAGAGGTATGAATATGACATTTGTTATATATGTTGTTGGTACAGCCAGTGGGGAAGTGGGCTGTGCCACACCCTTTACAAAATAAAACGTTATATCTGTCACAGTAATAGTATGATCGTCCTCAAATATTCACATTATGTTGAAGTTCGCTTAGAGATATGAACAGTAGGGGTTTCACATTTTTTGATAAAATCTATTTCACCGGACCCATACCCATCTTCAAAAAATCCAAAATTTTTTTCGAAATTCTTTTAGATCACAAGTCTTAATATTCCGCTTCAAGAGTTGCAAAAATCGCAAAAAACGCCTTTGGTGAAACGCCCTAATGAACATGCTATTTGGAACCAAGTTAGTAAAAGGAGCTGATACGCTTATAAATAGAAAATGTAAGCAATTTTGATTGTAAAACAGCTTTTGTTTGTTTGCGGCCACAATCTGAATTTTCATAGTATGTCAGAAGTAGCATTACCAAATATTTGGAAATACACTATGTACGGGGTATTATTTTTTTGACATAAACTATTTCTCATGTCATTTGCAAATCAATCGGAGGATTTCAAATCTTTGCCATACAAAGGGCATAACTCTCTTTTAGATTTATAAATTTTTATAAAATTTCTGACCATTATTCTATTTGAGAGGAAATCGGACCAGACTTTTTGGTACCCCCCATACAAAACACCCAGTGGTTCTAGAAATTCCTTCAGACTATTTACACCCAAGTAATTAACCAATTTCGTCCAAAAGTGACAAAACATAATATATAAATTTGATATTCTTGCATAAAATTTTACCGAAATCAGGCCACTTTATCTGATACCTCCCATACAAGTGGTTGGATGGGCTTTGACAATTTATCACTTTATAACACCCTATTTGATCGATCAATTTTGACTAAATTTAGCAAAACTTAATTTTCTGATTATTATTCTTATTGTCCATAATGTGAGCAGAATATGAGCCTGGTCCAATTTTGTCCAAAGTTTGCAGAATATAATATTTTATTTTTAGTACTCTTGATAAAAGTGTAAAGCGTGTTAGACCGGAAGTATCTTAAGACCACATTTGTTTCATGACTTTTTAATACGATTAAACCCCTCACCTTATGTTACCTTCTATACAAAATAACTTATTTATGTAAATATAATGTATCTTCAATAACTTCCAAACGGAAAGCTTAACCAGTAAGAAAGTTTCAGTCGGGCAACCCGACTTACATATACCATCACCCTCAGTACAACAAAAAATTTTCTATTATACTAATATTATTACTCGATTTCTAAAGTGGGCGAAGTGGTACATTTGTATGGGAGGTACCAGAATGGGCGTGTCTAGACTTCCAGATTTTTTCTCCAAAACTTTATCCTGCTTGAACTTTACTAAATACAGAATTTGGTCACGATCGCGGTAGTTCTAATAATAATATTAATCGTTTTCTAAAGTGGGCGGTACCAGATGTGTGTGGGAGGTACCATATGGGGCGTTGGTAGACTTCAGTTTTTTTTTTCTCAAAAACTGTATCCTGCTATAGCTTTACTAAATTAAGAATTAGGATACGAGCGCGATGGATTTATTGATTTTATTACTCCATATATAAAGTAGGCGGAAAGGTGAATTTTTATGGGAGGTACCAGAAGGGGCGTGGCTAGGCTTCCAATTTTTTTTCCAAAACTTTATCCTGTAATAGCTTTACTAAGTACAGAGTTTGGGTACGATCCCGTTGGGTGTATTGATATTATAACTCGATTTCTAAAGTGGGCGGAATGATGTATTTGTATGGGAGGTACCAGAAGGTGCGGGGCCATGTAGCCCATTTGCAATACCGTGAGTAGTTTTAAGAAAATAATTTCTCGTGCAAAATTTCAAAATATTTGGTTGCGTCTTTCGAAAGTTATCGTGCGAACCAGCCGGACAGCCACCAGACAGACAGACAGACAGACAGACGGACATGGCTCAAATGACTTAAAAAGTCATGAATCTAATTTGGTTCTAAGAAACCTAGGGTCTGAAGTGACTCCTTCTATGTGTTATACTTTTGGGTCGTATCAAATGATATATATATACCCTCATCCCTAAGGGTGATGGTATAAAAATGTGTATCGTGACCAGTGCAATATATGAGATGGTAGAAAATTGTGGTAGAAATCCACATCTTTGTTAAATCACTTTTAGTGATCGGACTTGAACTTCTGTAGAGTAAAACTTAATTAGCCGGTATTGGCCGGTGAAGAGACTGTTCTTTTATGATAAAATGTTTCGTCTACTTTGTAAAATGTCCAGCATCTGGTGTTTCAGTTGCTTTTGCTCACAATGTTGTAATTTTTAGGCACCATGTCGATCTGCAAATGTACACTTTTTTAGTATGGCAGTCCGGCTCAGACAGGTATTGACTCGAAATAATTTAATAACATAATTTAATACGTCAACAAATGAAAATATTTAAAAAAAAATTTTAACATTAAAAAAAAATTCTTTTTCTTTGGTTCCTTCTTGTCATAATATTCCAGAAAAATTTTCATTTTGATGAAAATTGTATTATTTTTTAAGTTATTAATTTCGTTACCCTAAATCAGCCAAAAGACCACTGTGCGAGGACTTGAAAAGCTAACGAGCCAAGAGCCCCATTTCAAACAGATAGTACTCTGCAGTACAGCTATGCATACCCAGCAAACCATAGGAGCGCTCCGGAAAAGGAACCAGAAAAGAGTCCTTTATATAGCATTGAGGCCCTATGTTCCTTGTAAAAACCAAAGGAATTAATAATAATAATAATAAAGAGCATTCTAGGAGCGGTCCGAATATTGAGACCGAAAATAATCCTTTTTACGATCATTTTCGGAACGCTCCGAAAAAGGAGTCAGAAAAGTATCCAACTTAAGAGAATTTTTGAAAATGATTTTAATTTAAGCATTTTGCGTGTCTTCTGGACAACTAAAACACAATCGAGTAAAGTAACGGAAAGTTGGCTTTGTCACCAGTGTTACTATGCTGAGACGGCTCACGATATGACTCAAAAATGCCATTTAATTACGTGTATTTTTGAAGTACTCCTCATTGTGTTCTAAAATAATTGAATAATAGATTGGACCGGCCGTGGCTGCGGGATCGATTCCCGCTTCCAGTCATCTACATTTTTCTTTCATTGCCGGCCCCCTCGATGTTGTCGACAGCAACTTCGCAGTATCAAGTGTCGAGTTTATCGGCATGTCTAGTAAAAAGCTTCTCAAACAGTGACGTTCGCACTGCCACGGCCGGTCCCCAATCTTTACGAGCATACTATTTCTAAACAACAAAAGCTACATTAGGGTATTCTAATAAAATTGTGGCTTAAAACTTCTTCAAATTTAAAAAATAGTGAAAAAATCCGAAACGTATAAATTATTGAGTCTAAACAAGACAGTTATAGGAAGATATCTATATATATCAAAGACTTGGGTGACTGACTGTTCACTCCCCAGCCCAAACGACTAAAGCTAGAACCGTAAAATGTGGAATGTAGGTTCCTTTTATGACGTAGGCGCGCACTAAGACGGTATTTTTGGAAATTCGGACTGTAAGAGGGTAAAATAGGCGTGGCACCGCCCGATACAACACGAATTTTATAATGGCTGTATCTTTTAAACCATTATAGGTACAAAGTCGAGATATGGAACGTATATCGGACTTATAAGAAAAAATATTTGAAAGGTCTGGAAAGAGGGCGGTGCCACGACCCTTTTTAAAAAACAGTTATATTGGCCAAATAAATGGACCGAATGCAATAATATTTTCTTTGTGTGATACTGTCCATAGGCCCTCTATCATAGTCTACATGAAAACATAATTAGACAAAAGGGCATGGCACCGCCCACACAAACCGAATGTTCAATCGGTGATATCTTAAGAGCCATTAGAGATATAAAGGTGAGATTTTCTACATATGTTACTGATACAAAGCGAAATCGTCGCGCTGAAAAATGGGCGGTGCCAAGGCCCTTTTGACTAAATCGTTATCTGGGCGAAATAAATGGACCGATTGAAATGAAATTTTCACTGTGAAGCACTATCCGTAGGTCCTCTATCATAGACTACATGAAGACGTAATTAGACAAAGGGGTATGGCACCACCCACACAAACTAAAATTTCAACCGTTCATATTTCAGGAGCCATTGAAGGTAAGAAGATGCAATTTTCTACTTATGTAAATGGTACATGGGGATTACGTCTCGCTGGGAAATGGGCAGTGCCACGCCCCTTTTGAAAAAATTTGTATGTAATAACATTTCCATAATCTATATTTTTAACATTGCTTACTGGCTGTAGATAGGGTGATGAAATTCGGTGTGGTTGTTTCCCTTTTAGAATAAACGTCAGCTATGAATGTATTTTTGGATATTCGTACTTTAGGAGTAAAAATTACCCGACCAAACGGCTAATACTGTAATCGAAGAAATTGATATGGGAATGTCACTATCAAATTGGATTAACTAATTTTTTGATATCCAAATAAAAAAATCAATAAAGAGATAAAATCATCATGATAATTTATATGAGCTTGAAATTATTATTTTTAACTAGCGGACCCGGCGAACTTCGTCTCGCCCCAATTTTATGCCTTCAGATAAACTCAGTATAGAATGTTTGATAAACAAAATTTTTCGATTAGTTTTCCGCCGCAAAAACAAACAACGAAGGTGGTTCTCCAAAACTTGAAAAGGCAACGTTCAGCTGACCGCACGTAAAACATGGAAATTCGAGATAAATCTCACATACTACCAACGATTGGCCTTGCGATTTATTGATTGTTGTCGGGGAATTGGAATGGATGATCAGTTGGAATTATCTGATTCATAAGATAAGGACTTTCTCTTCTTTGAATTTGTTCTTGATGATCGTCTGAAATCACATTTTTTATCAGATTCTTGACGGACAACCGCGTACCGTTGCACAATTTCGGTTGATTCACATTCCGCAATATGAAATTGATCGAACCCACATTTATCTGTAAATTATGCGGCACATTTAGCGAGTGGAAAATTCGGTCGGATTGTTGGTCGCGGTGTGAACAGATTTGCACGAATGCAGTTCTCAAGCGATTTAACTTTCTAATTTGAAATTCTAGCTATTGATATCTTTATTCTTCGCTGGTAGTAACATACTGCCCGTAAATTAATCCAATCGAGATTTTTTATAATTTTGTGCAATGACATGAGTTACTTTTTCAACGATGTGAACTGGCAAAAATTTGCAGGGAACAATATCAATTCATTCGAAACATCAACCCGAATTTGGCCATTGCCAAGAGCAAGCAGTTGTTTCGGGAATTCAGCAGAAGATGGGAGGTTCTGGAATGAGCCCCTAATTTTTTGGGCAATTACAACTTCTTGACTTCAAGCATGGTTTTAGTAAATCAGCAGCATTAGATATTTTGAGCTCAATCATAGCCCCACAAAATCGTTTTAAATCCCCTCGTAAATCCTTTATCGTTCGGCCAACTACTTCCAAAGCTCGTTTATGATTGTTTTGGCGTTCCCAAATCTACTTCGCCATTACGAAATTCTTTGTCATTGTGTACTTTGGCTTTCAACCGTGAGAAGATTTATCGACAGTTTTAAAGTGGAATTTGCAGTTCGAATGCCTTCCAACAATGTGACAGGTATGCCAGAGGATGCAACGGCTAACGTTATTTGAGATCTTGACCAAATTATTCCGGAATCAAATCAACAAAAAAATGTCTTGGCTGTCCCACTCGAAGCATCGAGAAAGTAAATGCTCCCAGTCTCATCGTGAATCGTACACGTTCTTGTACTCGGTATTTAACAGCCGCACATTTGTTCGAGCTCTTCCGGTCAGTTCATCTAGATTATAGTCTTGCTCCCGTTACAATTCGCGATCGAATGCATCTTGCATCGAACGATTTGGTGCTGGCATTCCCAATGTCGAAGGAAGATTGCCGCACATCCCGTCGGGTTCGACGGATTTAACCGAAATTTTCGACGTAAACATCGTTCAAAACCATCAAATCATGCGTAAATTGCAAAATTTTGGCGATAAAAAAAAAACAAATTTTTTGCATTTTTCCGGAATTTTCCGAGTTTTTCCCTAAGAATTTTCTATTTTCCACTCTAAAAGCCATTTCGTAACCACTGCACACAAAATTCCATACAAAAAATCAATTTTAGATTTTTCCAATTTCCCGACTTTTCCGAAGAATTTTCCCAAAATTATCTTGCATAAAACCCTCATACCAATTACGAACAATTAAATAAAAATTGAGCAAAATGGGCCAGCCGTTCTCTCTTGATGAATTACTATACACTGTTCACACCGTTTTCATACATATAGATTTCACAATAAACCGAATTTTTCCAAGCATCACAACGAATTTTCCACTCTTACGTTGTGTAAAATCATCAAATCAAGCGATACAATGAAAAATTTCGTCGAAAAAATCCACAATTATCGAGTTTTTTCCAGAATTTTCCGAGTTTTCTACCAAGAATTTTTCTATTTTTCCATTCGAAAAGTCATTTCGGAATGATTATCCGAAATTTTCACATTAACATCATTCAAAATTATCAAAAAAATTTAAAATTTCGTCGAAAAAAAATTCAAGTTTTAGGATTTTTTTCATAATTTTGCAACCAAAATGTTGTTTTTTAACCGGAAAGCCACTACGGAACAATTGCACACAAAATGTTATACAAAAATTCAATTTGCGATGAAAAATGTTTCCGAATAAATCCCAATTTTTCGAGTTTTTCCGGAATTTTCCGAGTTTTCCACCGAGAATTTTTCTGTGTTTCCATTTATAAGTCATTTTAGAATAATTATCCAAAATTTGTCACTGTTACATCGTCCAAAATTATCAAATCATACGGTAATATGCAAAATTTCGTCGAAAAAACAAATTCAAACTTTTTGAATTTTTCCGGATTATTCCGAATTTTTCAACAAAAATTTTTTTTTTCCATTCGGAAAGCCATTCGTAACAATTGCTAACAAAATTTCATACAAAAATGCAATTTTCGATTTTTCCAATTTTCCGACTTTTCCGGAAGATTTTCCCAAAATTTTCTTTCACATAAACCTGCTCCTGCCAATAACGAACAACTGAAAAAAAGTTTGAGCAAAATCGGCCCAGCCGTTCTCAATTGATGAATTACTATACATTTTTGCCACCATTTTTATATATATAGATTATTATTATTTTTAAAGGACGGTTTTCGAAATTCTTACCTTTTAGGGGTAAAAAAAGGCCGAAAAGGGATAAAACTTGGGCTCCATGAAAAGCCCCCCAATGAAATAACGCCCAAACGGGAAATGAAATATTCCCCAAATTTTTTCCATACATTTTCGGGTGTTATTTCATATGAAATAACTCCCAATTTTTTTGGGCCGCTTTTCATTTTTCTTTGGGAATTATTTCATTCCTCATTTGGGGTTTTCAAACAATGAAATAACACCCAACAAATTTTTAAAATTTGGGGCTTGTTTCATAGCGTGTATAACTTGGCTGTTATTTCATCTTTTATTATTTTTAAAGCTGTTGGTTTTTTGGGGTTTTAATTTTATAATTATATAAAAATAGGTCTTTTACAAAAAAAACTTTTAGCCTGTGAATATATTTTGAATGTTTACAGATATTTCCATTTGTGTTCATATTGACGGATAGAAAATCAACAAAATGCATCGAGCAGTTTTTCATTTTGAGAATGATATATAAGAATGGAAATTTTTTTACATTTGTAAGAGTTCTTCGAAAGGAAGAATTCAATAAAAGCAGAGAGTTTGATTTGCTTGTGAACATTGGAGGTGGTTGTGTAAAGGCCGAAGGTAAAAGGCAAATTGTCTTCCGAACTGCAAAAATAGAGCAGGGCTATAATGATCTACGATCCACACGATTCAATTCAATAATTTTGCGACTTTGCTGTTGGTCCATATTGACTTCATGAAATCCTCTGTAAAACTGAGTTTTTGATGAATATTGGGCATAATTTAATTTTTGTTGCTGATGGGGTTTATTTCATTGGGGGTTATTTCATTTTCATCATTGGGTGTTATTTCACATGAAATAACTCCCAAATATTGGGGGTTGTTTAGTTATCGCTTTGGGGTTTATTTCATATATTTTTCGATGTTATTTCATTCACGGTTTTTGAAGGCTCTAAAGAGCGTGAAAGCTCTGAAAATGTATCAGAAAATATTTGTTTTGGAGTCATATGGTTTGCTTGGTATGAAGGTGAACAGTTTTATTTCTTATCGATACCCATACCGCTAAAAAATCAACATCATTATAAATCATCATATGGACTAGCCAAATTAAGAGTAGCAATATATCCTTACGTGTGAGCAAAAATCTGTTGCAAAAAATTTCAGAAACTTTTGCTATTGATAAAGTTTGCCTAGTTTTTTGAAGCCATTAAAATCGATTTAGGCAGTGACGCTAAGTTGTTACGCCTATCATTATCCCCATAAACGGTCTTATCGCTTTAGCAGCTTTTTGTTATTAAGAAAACATAGTATTTAGATTTTAGTTTTTTCATTTTCAAGTTTTATTTGATTTACATATATAAAAAATTCTGTAAAAAATATTTATATTACTAAGTAAACTAACAACTAACAGCTACAGCTATTTACACAAGTAACCTAGGCAAACGGTATACGCAGGTCAGTCAACCGATCTACAGCTAAAATTTACAGCTACAATACACCACATCACGAGTAACAGGATATGAATTTCAAATGTCACAGATAAGCTTTATCCTTAAGCGTTCAACGCAAACGGGAGAGAGATATTGGCAGGTGAGAGACGCAAGGCGTTGTAAACTTTTCAGGCCGAGATCTTCGAGGTCAACGCAGACAATTGGGCTTTGAGAGCATCAATTTGGCACAACAACTCAATGTTTTGGCGCTCCAAGTAGGCGGCACGAATGGCAATCTCGTCTTCCTTGATGCGGCGACGGTCACGGGATTTCTTGGCGGCGGCATTGTTCTTGCGGCGACGTTCATAGTAGGCGGCATCCTTGACCTGGCTGCCCGACATGGAGTTGGCTGCGTTGGAACCATTGCCATTGCCGTTGAGGGCCGATTGACTGTCATTGCCGGAATTGGAGTCGCAATCGCTGGAGTCATCGTGATGTTGGCGATCCTCATTCTCGCTGTTGTTGCTGGAGGAGCCTTCGTGAATGCTGCCATTGCCAGAGTTGGTGCGGCGCATTTTGGGATTGGTGACGGTGCGGGAGCCACCGTTGGAGCTGCGAATTTGTTCGAGCACGCGCTTGCGATATTCGGTGTAACGCTCGACGCGAGGATTGTCCAAGAGCACATCGGTGGCAGCAAAGTTGGCGGCAATGACCAAAGGATCACGAGGGAAAGCCTTGAAGGGACGAGTGTTCTTGGCATCTTGAGCATTCAGACCGTTAGTGCTGCTGGTGGGTGTGGTGGCGGCCACTGACGTTTGGGGTTGCGCCGGTGAGTGGGGAGCAGCGGGAGCATCTTGTTTCATGGTAACGACAGCAGCAGCGGCTGCGGCTGAGGCAAAGGTTTGCAAAATATTGGCATTAGCTGTCATAGGTGCGGCAATGGGGGCAGGGTTTGAGGCTGGTGGTGGTGTGGTTGACATGGGTTCTTGCTTGATATTATTGGGGTAATATATACCAGGATACATAGAAGCTAAACCGGCTGGCAGGGCCGATTGTGTCTGTTGTTGTTGAGCCTGGGCGGCATATAAGAAATTGGCTGGCAGTAAAGAAGCAGCAGCGGCGGCGGCAACTGCTGATGATTGTTGAGCGACTGTGGAAGGTGAAACGGAGGGCGAGCCGGTGCCAAAACTAGAGCCATTGTGATAGGGAGAAGGTGTTCCGCGAGTATTTTCAGCTGCTTCACAACGGCGTGATAAATCTAAAACTTGATGAGCGGCGGAGGGCTGTTGATGGTGAGTGGGTAGAGCAGAGTTCAACAACTGTTGTTGCAATTGTTGCTGATAGGCATAAGCCGAGTATATATCCAAAGCGGGCATTGGGGGAGAAGGCGGTTGCAAGTGCATCGGTTGTTGTTGTTGGTGGTGGGCCACGGCAGCGGCTTGTAGTAAGCCAGAGCGATCTAGAAAAGCGAAGAAGAAAATGAAAAAATTAAAAATCGGTTGAATAATAAGTTACAAAAGCAATAGCTTTTAAGTTTAAGCCGTTAACTTGTTGTTTGATTGTGTTGTTGTTTACTATTGTTGAATACTAACCGTTTTTAAAATCCAACAAAAATTGACCGGACATCAATTGTTCGTGAATCATCATGTTGAAGGGCTATTTTTTAATGACTTTCTATGTAAGGAAAGTTTACTAAACTTATCCAGATGAGGTGATATGATTGTTTCTGTTTGTTTATTATAATCCTTGTGCGTTATGTTTCGTTGTTCAGTTCAATAAAGACAAATATACTACAAATTTCAGTTATATGTTCAAATTTTCTCTTTAAAAAAATGTAGTTCTTGTTGTCGTTGCTGATATGTATGTTGTACGGAAGACTGTTCGAGGTGTACTGATTTCTAAATGCAATCACCGCCTTCTTATATACCACGCAGGCCTGTTGCATTCGCTACCCTGTTGACAGCTAGCCTACGCCTGCGTTGCAATTTTCATTGACGGGTCGAGTAGAGTGTGTGAGATGCCACCCATATACACCTCTCACTCTTACTACTACAGAGAGGCTAACCTTTAACCTATGGGTAACTCTTTTATAGTCAAGAACTGTCGCTCTCCCTTATCTCTCTCTCTCGCTAACATTTACTCTCTATGCTGCTAAGCCAAGTGGGATTTGCGAAGGGTCTTCTCAAAGTATAGCAGGTAGTTAAGTGACAATTTCAATGAAACAAAAGGGTGATGCTGCGGCCTATGGGCAATACGAGTTAAGGGTAGTTTCTGTTGCCATACCGCTTGACAAGAGTTAATGTACAGAATTATATAGAATAATAACATCATGTGATATACATATAACATTGAATAGCTGCCATATACATATTTTGCAATGTAGTATAGAATATTGTAATATTACCTTTAGGCCTTAATCCTTTGATAGTTTACACTAGATTTTCTTCAATGTTTTTTTAATAATCGTACGAATTTTGAAAAGTTTTAAAATTGTTTTTTTTTGATACTGTAGTTTTTTTATGATATTCTTTACATGCCCAAGTAGATTTTTATGACATTTCCTTAAAAAAGGGTTTCATTTAGTTTTCCCCGAACTAAGCCTCATTGTTATAAAGAGTTATGAAAAATCGTTTGTTTTTGTGCCATTTTCAGCCATCGTCAAAGAGTTAAAAGGAAGTTAATTTTTTGTGTGACTTCTCAAATATTTTAATGAATTTTCCGCGAAAAAAAGAGTTCATAAGATATTTATGAAAATGTTGAGAAATATACATAAGTTGAGAAATTAGAAAGGCTGAAGAAAATGAGATTTTTTGAGAATGTAGTCAAGTATTAAATTTCGTATTAAATTTGAGTACCTTTGCCTTTATTTAATGCATAATTTGTTATATTTGTCAATTTATTAAAAAAGATATAAATTACAAAAAAGGATATATGGCAAAGTTCGCAGAGAAATGTGTAACTTTCAAAATTAAAATAGTTTTTAACATGTCAGACGCGACTACAAGTCTTGAGCATATTTTCGTTAAATTAATTACATATTTGGCCTACTTAAGAATTTTTTTTATAAAATTTGACCCATATTTCGTATTTAATATAAATGCCTTTGTTTTTCTAAACAGCATCGTAAGCTATATATGTCAATTTCATGAAAAAACTATTAATTATGAAAAAAGGATATATGGCAAAGTTTGTAGAGACAAGTGTAAATTCCCAAATTTTAGTTGTATCTAACACATTAGACAAGACTACAAGTTGTTAGCATATTTTCGTTAAAAAAAAGGTTCATGTATATCCTACTTAAATGAGTTAAAAAAATTTATACATACATTTTTCGTATTTATAACAAACGGCTTTGTTTTTTTAGTACAGCCTAAACTATATTTGTCAATTTAATAAAAGAAACTATTAATTATGAAAAAAGGATATACGACAAAGTTTGTAGAGACAAGTGTACATTCCCAAATTTTAGTTGTATCTAACGCATTAGACAAGATTACAAGTTGTTAGAATATTTTCATTTAAATAGGTACAGGTATATCCTACTTGAATGAGTTAAAAAAAATTGACAATGTATTAAATTGTTCGTATTAAATTAAATATAAATGCTTTTATTTAGTGCATACTAAGCAATATTTGTAAATTGTTTACAAATTCTATAAATTACAAAAAAGGATATATGGTAAAGTTCGCAGAGCAACGAGTTACTTCCAAAAAGAAGATGGTATTTAGCATGTTAGACGTGACTACAAGTCGTGAGCATATTTTCGTTAAAATAATTATATATTTGGCGACCTAATAAAAATTTTAAAATATGCAGCATTTTGGCACATAAATTTTTCGTATTTAGTATTAACGGCTTTGATTTTCCTTAGTGCAGCCTTAACTATATTTGTCAATTTAATAAAAAAAAAACTATTAATTATAAAAAAGGACATATGGCAAAGTGAGAAAAATGAGAAAGGCTGAAGGAAATGTGCATTTTTGAGAATGTAGTAAATTTGTCGTATTAAATATGAATGCCTTTGCTTTTATTTAATGCATAATGTTTAATATTTGTCAATTTAATAAAAAAAACTATTAATTATGAAAAAAGGATATGTGGCAAAGATCGTAGAGAATAATTTAAAATTCCAAATTTTAATTGTATCTAAAGCATTAGACAAGACTACAAGTTGTTAGCATGTTTTCGTTAAAATATTTCCATTTATAGCCTACTTAAATATTAAAAAAAAACTAAAAATATTCAAATTTTTTACAAAGTTATCCGCATGAGACAATATTACTAAAAAAAAACAAGATAGGGAATGTCTACTTAACAATACCGGAATATTGTTTCACTCAATGTAAAAAATACACGACGGAAATTTGAGTAAGAGCGGACAAAGGTCAGTTCAGTTCTTAATAAATCCGTAGTAAATCCTATGTTTTTTACTAATGTTCGATTAAGAAATCTCTCTGCCAAATGGAATTCCCCCTCACAGTTTAGGACCTTGTGGTGGATTAGGAGACAGCATAAAAAGATTAGCAGAGATTAACTCAGCCAAAGGGTTGCACACATAAACAAGTCAAAAGTCTCGTGATAACGTTATCACGTGATAACTTAACATTGTGTTCATACACACTAATCTGCGAAACCACCTCAATGATCTCAATGAAATGTTGATGGTGTATATGATTGGCTTCAGCTTGAAAGATACGTCATTTTTGAAAACAGTAGGAAGCGCTGTTGTCGAGTTTCAACATTTTTCTTTCTTTTGCCCACGGAACAAATTTGTTTCAAAGTTTCATGTTTTATCTAAAACCCAGCGCAACAGCAAAAAAAACTCAAGAACTTGACAGTATAGATTCGATTCTACTATCGAAGGATAATGAAACCCAATACTCAGTTTGGCAAGATTGGTGAAATTTTCTTTGAGGGAGTCCAAATTTTTCACTAACAATATTCTCTAAAATTGTAGCCAAGATAAAGTTGAACAATTTTTGTGAACATAACAATACAATCTGGACGTGTCTAGGCACTCTAAATAGCTCATAAAGACTACTACAAGAATTAAATCTTTCCTAGTTTTTAAACATTTTAGAAAGAATTTTTTTTATAATGTTTTGATTTGTTTGTTTACTCTAAGATTTCCGTCGCTTCTAGTCGTTTCTTTCCTCTAGATTTGTAGGTTATTTAAAGTTATATTGCCGTGATTAACATCAATTGTTTATACATTAAAGTCCTGCAAATCCTTAAAAATATCCTAAGCCATACACACGCACACACACGCAACAACAACAACTCAAGTCAAGTCATGTAAATTCTTATTAACGTCAAAAGGACTAACTTAAGCAGGGATTAGTGAATCATGCAGGCTTAAAGAGATTAAATCTTAGTCACTGTAACTACAAGAGCGATTAACGGATCCTGACTACAGTAAATACTCCAGTGACATCGTTAATGTTATTGCATGTTATTGCTGTGTGTGTGTGTGTGCGGATTAGAGCTTAATCCCCGGATCAGCAGGAATTCTTTTAGTTTGTATGCGTGTGTGCCTATTACTTTGCAATTGAAATGGTAAATCCCGGCTTTATTTAAATCCTTTACTTAACCGCCGCAAAATCCTTTATTTCCCACTAAACTCTATGGCATAAATTGCCCTAAAGGTGTAAGTGCGCAAATGTGTGTATGTTATGTCTGCATGCGTGTATCTTAAGAAATTAGACCATGTTTGGCTTTGTTACTGTTGTTCCTTTTGTTACAATTACGCTAAATGCTGTGCGAAGGGGTAAGCGAATTTTGTTCAGGGCCATGCAAAAATATTTCGCAACTGGAGTAAGAGTTGTTTTCTTAGAATTTTCTGGTTATTAAATGAAAATTTGACAACCATAACTCTTCCACTGTAGTATGAAGAGTTACCCAGTCACATTTCAAGTGTGTGACTTAGGAGACAGTTTGTATTAATATATTTATTTGATCCTTGTTAAACATTTTATTTGATCTTAACTCTTGCAAAGTCCTTTTGATGTCCTTGTCTTCTGTTAATATTTACATTTTTTTTTTGGTGTATGCAAATATAAACCCAACTGTTTTCTGTTTCCTAGTCATCTTACATGTGTCCTTCCTTTTCGGTAACTGTTACTTTTGTTAGGCGTCACCAGAACTGATGTTCGTTTTTTTTTTTTTTTTGCTGTGTATCCTTTTAATGTTTGTTGTCCTTTCAGTGTATTTATTTGTTGTCCTTTTGAAGATGACTGAAGGGGGTTTTGTTTGTTATACTGTCGCGTCAGGCGGAAGTTGTCCGAGCCTATACTCGTACTGTAAGATTTTGGAATAGTAAATTAGAAGGGGTAAGAACTCCGCTTAGAAGATGGAAGCTTGAATACCAATTTTAAACTCGATAGCTTTTAAACTACGTCACTCGAGAAGACAGATAGGCGGACATTCCCAAAACTAGGAGTTTGTATGAAATTGTGGTGTAGTTTTTGTCCGATCAGGCCATAATTGTCAATTTAATGAAAAAACTATTAATTATAAAAAAGAATATATGACAAAGTTTGTAGAGACAAATGTCAATTCCCAAATTTTAGTTGTATTTAACGCATTAAACACGACTACAAGTTGTAAGCATATTTTCTTAAAAAATAGGTCCATGTATATCCTTCTTGAAGAAGTTAAACAATATATACATACATTTTTCGTGTATATTATAAACGGTTTTGTTTTTCCTTAGTGCAGCCTAAACTATATTTGACAATTTTATGAATAAACTATTAATTAAGAAAAAAAAAGGATATGTGGCAAAGTTTGTAGAGACAGTTGTAGATTCTCAAATTTCAGTTGTATCTAACGCATTAGACAGGACTACAAGTTGTTAGCTTATTTTTTTTAAAAAATAGGTCCATGTATATCCTTCTTGAAGGAGTTAAACAATATATACATAAATTTTTCTTGTATATTATAAACGGTTTTGTTTTTCCTTAGTGCAGCCTAAACTATATTAGACAATTTTATTAAAAAAATTATTAATTAAGAAAAAAGGATATATGGCAAAGTTTGTAGAGACAGATGCAAATTCTAAAATTTCAGTTGTATCTAACGCTTTAGACAAGACTACAAGTTGTAAGCATATTTTCTTTAATATAGGTCCATGTATATACTACTTGAAGGAGTTGAAAAATGTTTAACAATGTATTAAAATTTTCGTATTAAATATGAATGCGTTTGTTTTTTTGCATAATGTGTTATATTTGTAAATTTATTGTAAATGATATACATTTCAAAAAAAAGGATATATGGCAAAGTATGCAGAGAAACGAGTAACTTTCAAAATGAGGATAGTATTTAACAAATTGGACGCAACCACAAGTCGTTAACAAATTTTCTTTAAAATTCTTTTATATTTGGCCTACTTATAGCATACATTTTTTGGCACATACATATTTCGTTTTTATTAAAAAACGGCTTTGTGTTTCTTGAGTGCGGCCTAAACTTTATTTGTCAATTTAATAAAAAAAAACTATTAATCATGAAAAAAAGGATATATGACAAAGTTCGTAGAGAATAGTTTAAATTTCCACATCATAATTGTATCTAAAGCGTTAGACAAGACTACAAGTTGTTAGCATGTTTTCGTTAAAATAGTACCATTTATATCCTACGAATTTTTTTACTTATTTATCCACATGAGACAATATTACCACAAGAGATAGGAAATCTCTACTTAAAAATACCGGAATATTGTTTCACTTGATGTAAAAAATACATGACGAAAATTTGGCTCTATGAATGCCCCAAAAAAGAAACGAAAAAAAGCCCCAACAAAAAATTGGGCGAAAAAAAATGAAAAATGACCCAAAACTCAAGAACGAAAATTTCCCCAACAATTTTGAAAAACACCCCAAAAAATTTATGAAAAATACACCAAAAAACATTATTATAAACGAATATAGCATTGGGGTGCACGCCACCCGCCGCATACGTCGTTTTCAGTTTCGCTACTCTCTCTCTCTTTGGCATTATTAAAAGTCACTCTCAGTTTAAATTTATGTGCTATAAAGATTTTACAATTCCACTGATCGTTAATCATTTCCCCGCTAAACCTTCTTTTGCACATTAATTATCATTGTGCAAAATGTTAACCCGTTAACTCCATCGATATGACCTCCAAGAAGCAACACACAGACACATGGACCCACATTGAAGGATAATACAATTTACAACAATCGTTGTAATCCATATCTATTAGAATACAAATAAAAATGAGGTCTTGAAAATTAATCACGCTATCACGCTAGTTAGGACTAATTTCAAAGTTGCGCTCTCCATAATAAGAGTCTTAAAAACTCCCTTAGTCGTTATCTGTATTGTTTTGCTTTCTTTTATTAATCAAAACTTATCTTCCTTAACCTTAAAATAAATTTAACCTGTTTCAAAAAAACACTACCCATGTGTAACCATATACTGTTCTTTCTGAATGAAAAATGTTTTAACACACCGCAATATAGTTTTACAAATAAACTACTCCCAGTATTAAAACATTTAAAAAACCACAGGGATTAGCTTAATCCATCGTTAATCCACTCAGAAAACCGGTAGTAAGAGTGACTAAAACAATTCATGATGCACACAACGCAAAAAACTTAGTCACTTACTAAGTTAAGTCGCTACCTGGTCGCGCAGGACCTTTTTTTAGCAAAGAGGCTGCCGCGCCGCCGTATATTGTAGATGTGCGCTCGCTCTTGCAAAGCGAAGCGGCAACACAAAAAAGCGAAACAGGCTGCGGAAAGTGACAACAAACTAACGGCAGAGGCAAAAAGTGAATCATTAAGGTCATAAAAAAGAGTTACTAACTTTTTGTTTATGACAATGTCATCATAGAATTTCTCTTGAAATTTTCCATAATATGCAAACAAAAAACACAATATGTTTTTTAGAAATTAGGCGTCTACTCAAACCGGGTTAGCGTTTAACATGCAATTTGTGTGCAATCCTTTCGGTTTTAAATGTTTTCTATTGTGGCACAGACAACCTTGTGCTGATAACTCAGTACTCAGTTGAAATTTGTACATGCTGCCACTCCTGCTGTTTAGGTAGTTGCAACTATGCATTTTTTGGCTTAAGATCATAAAACAACAACTAATTCAAACGGTTTGTTAAAAAACACCATACGTGTTTTAATGCAACCTTAGTTTTATTGCATAATTTTTTTAGCGTATTTTTTACGTTTTACAGCGTTTTTTTAGCATTTCCCAGAATTGTTAATATTCATTTACAATCGCAGGTAGTGAAATATTTGGTTTATCATAAAAAATTGTATCATAAAGGGTTTGTAGGAAACATACCAACTAGCGTTGCTTAGGTATCGTCATTATTGATATTAGCAACTAATTGACGAAAGATGTTGGTTTTTGTTTAACTTTTTTAAGGAAAAGGGTTTTGGATGACAACACATTCTAGGAATTGTGTGCGATGTGTTTAATGTTTTAAGCAGCAATAATAAAAACTATAAAAAACACGAGATATCTGTGTTAAGACATCAAGCCTTGGTGTAAGTAAAAAATATATTAGCAATTTTTTAGTTTTAAGGTAAAGTTGAAATGACGGTATAGATATGTCATAACTTAGGAAATGCACAAAAATTAGTAAGGCTTTAACTATACATCTTAACTGCGATATTTACAAGCATTTATCAAAGGTTTATAAATCAAATCTTCATAGTAAAATCGTTCTGTAACCCTATAAACTAAAAATAAGTCCTTACTTCTATGCTTCATATCCGCACTGTAAGTGAAATTGCATATCAAGGCATAAATATAAGTGTAACCAAGAATTATTTTTTACTTAGAAGATTAGATTAAATATATTACATATTTTATTTATAGTTTTTAAATTATAAATTATGTTTTGTATTTATGTATTAAAAAGACTTCGTATTGGGACAGCTCTCTCTCTCATTCTCTATATGAAAAAATTGCCACTCATAAAAATAGCCGCACATAGAGTTTTGCAAATAAACTAATCCCAGGATTAAAAAACCACATTATAAACTTTAATCCACCTCATAGCGCTAATCCACTCAGGAAACCGGTAGTAAAACCGGTGACTAAAACAATTCATGATGCACACAGTAAAAAACTTAGTCACTTACTAAGTTAAGAGCACGAATTTGTTACCTGTGTTCACACGACATTTTTTAGTCAGAGGCCGCTGCATGTTATAAATGTGCGAAGAAGATTACACAGGTCAATAGCATAAACGGGGCACGATATAG
The DNA here is from genome assembly GCA_964034835.1 of Muscina levida. NCBI lineage: Eukaryota > Metazoa > Arthropoda > Insecta > Diptera > Muscidae > Muscina > Muscina levida. The sequence continues at coordinate 128,651,128 of OZ035882.1, forward strand.
ACTTAATGCATTAAGGCTACCTAAGTACGAAAGTGCTCAAATTTTTCAATTCTATGAATAATTTTGTTTCAAAATATTTTTTAAGTAAAATTGTCAATATTTTTAAACATTTCTTCACTTATGTATGTTGTCATAACTGAAAAACAACTTGTCCGATTTTGTTAAACTAAATTTATAAAAAATTTGATTTACAATATCTTTAAATGATGTATACGGTTATAAATCTAATTGTTAGGCAAAAAATTAAAAATTGGCAAATCAAATATTTTTTTTTAGTCTGTAAAAAATCGAAAACTGCAAAAAGTAATAAATTGTATATATTTGTAGTGAAGCTACATATCATGTGAATTAAACCAATAGTGACAACTGTTACCATACGGTAACGTTGACAGCGTTAGATATTGCACGCAATAAAATCAACATAAAAATAAATGTCACAAATTTTCTTTTTTGATTTCATCAAATTATGCTTTGATCTTTTATTCTTGATTTACCACTATTCGATCGGACGTCAGTAGAGAGCGTGGTCTATCATTTAAAATAGGTATCATTTTACAAATGTGTGCAAAACAGTTATATGGAGGGATATAAAAATTCTCTGCATATTAAGGATATTTTTTCGTTGATCCCAACTGATCCCGGAGCTATTAATCCCAACATATCCATTTCCACTCTAATTTACTAAAAAAAAAATTATTATATTATTTTTAATTTTTCCTGCGGCGCTTTTACTCCCAACATATATCAATTTTCACTCTAATTTACAAAAAAAAAAATTTTTTCCGCCAGTTTTTTTTTAAAAAAATTTTTGCCTACAGCGCTACTGCAACCTTCTCTACCATTACAACTCAAATTAAAAAAAAAAACCTTTAAAGGGATATATCAAAAAAAAAATTAATTACAAAACATAGCTTTTCTTAAATATTTTAAAAATTTTTCATCATTTTTTCCTTTTTTTAATCAATTTTCTTTTTTCAAATATTTCTTTTTGGAATTTTCCTTGAATTTTTTTTAAATATTTCTTGAAATTTTCCATTTGTTTCCTTAATTTTTTTTAAATTTTTTCTCAATTTTCTTTTTTTAATAAAAAAAACCTTAAAAATTAAAAAAAAAAAATTCACACAATTTTAATAACATTTAATTTTTCTATGGAATTTTTCAATTCATTTCCTTAAATAATTGTAATTTTCCATGATTTTTTCCCAATTTTTTTTTAAATTTTTACGGTGCTTTTCAGAAAAAAATATTTTTTTTTTAAAAAATCGCGCGGTTTTTAGATTTGTTATTTTTTTTTAGAATTTTTCAAATTATTTCCTTAAATTTTTCTTTTTTTTTCCATGATTCTCTAACATTTTTTAATTTTTTTTTTTGGTATACCCCCGGGCCCCGTGGGCCTTAGCTCCAACTTTGACCTTGATTTTTGTGTTTTAGGGCGTATTTGGGGTGGAGTGGCATTTTTTTTGGGCTCCCGCCCCAAATTCTACTTTTGCCAAAATTTGTATTTTTTCGAAATTTTTCTTTTTACTTTTTTTATGGAAAATTCGTTTGTTAACTAATTTATATGTAGTACTGACAAAATTTTTAAAAAATTTCCATTATTTCGCTTTCGTCATTAAAGCGTTAAAGTAGATAAAGATCATAAAAATCGATGCATGCTTTATGGTTTTATTTACAATTAATTAAAGGTAATTTAAGGATCCACACCTAGTATCTTAAGACCAAATTCGTTTCAGGTCTTTTTAAGACGATTTAACCATGTCCGTCTTTCGGGTCGTCTGTCTGGGTGGCTAGTGGGAAGGGGTAACTCGAGTAAACCTTAACTAATCTTTATGAAAATTTATCAGTATTAATTTTTTCCGAAATTTAGTGATGGGATTGCTCCACCCCTCATGTTACCTCCCAGACATAATGATGGGTATAAAAAACCTACACCACGCGCTCGAACGGATTGAAGGGTATATAAACTACTCCCATCCCCCATACAATCTTCCCTTTTTGAAGTCTGTCCCCTCGATTACAGCTGTAATTAAGTAAATTTGGTATGCAAGCTTCCGTTCTCCTACTGGAGGCTGATTTGTAGAATGAGAAAGAACGGTCAAAAACTACTCCCACCTTCCATACAAATTGCCCCTTTTTGGGGGTCTCTCCCTGCAAACACAACCACAGTTTAAAAGCCATCGAGCTGTCCTCTATGTGGAGATTGAGTTCTACGATGAACAATATCGGTCGAAACCTACTCCCACCACCCATACAATATGCCCCTTTTTGGAAGTCTCTCCCTGCAATCACAGCCACAGTTTATGAGGCATCGAGCTGCAAGCTTCTATCCTCTAAGTGGAGGTTAGATTCTAAGATGTGCAAGATCGGACAAAAACTACAACCAAAAAAAAAAAAACAAAAAATAATACATAAGTAATTTATTTTAATTAAAACAATATGGTATTTATCAGTCTGTTAACCTGACTGAAATTTCTGTACTGTTGTTATGTCCAGGGACCGGTCGTGGCATAGTAGTTAGAACACGCAACTACCATGCGGGAGATCGCAGGTTCAAACCTGGCTCCAGTCATCTTAAAAAAAAATTGTTCTTTCATTGTCGGCTCCCCTCGAATGTTGTTGACGGCAACTTCGCAGTATAAGTGCCGAGTCAATCGGGGTGTCAAGTAAGAGCTTCTCAAACAGTGACGTTCGCATTCGTCGATAAACAAGTAGGTGCCGTTAGTTGTGAATCTAAAAATAGAAAGCGTGTTAATTCACAACAACGCGAGAAGCTATCCCATACCTCATTCATGGGGTGCAAAGGGAAATTAAGTTTTTTTTTTTCTTATGTTCAGATGTTACCGAAGAAAAATATGCCAGGGAAATAGCGTAGGACAACAATCTACACACCATTAGCTCACTCGCACTTCGGATTTTAAAAATGCATATGTAGGAATCATGTATTCCTTACCGTTTATTATCCATGATTGATCACAAGTTCGAAAAAATTATAAATTAAATTGAAAGGTAATTGGATCTAAATTGGGTACTAACTGAAAAATTATTCTAACTCCGACGTTTGCCTTTTTTTGAAAGGGGCTTAAAAAATATTTATTGTACCGCAAAGTACTTTTGTAGCACTAAAATTTACTTTTGATGTGCCACAAAGTACAATTTATTGTACCAAAAAGTAAAATTTATTGTGGTACATTGAAAGTACTTTTATTGTAACAAAAAGTACATTAAAAGTACTTTTATTGTACCAAAGAGTACTTTCAATGTACCACAAGTAATTTTTATTGCACCAAAAGTACTTTTATTAGCATAAAGTACAATTTATTTTATCAAAAAGTACAATTTATTGTTTAAAAAATTGGTTTTATTTGTACCTAAAAGTACAACTTATTGTATCAAAAAGTGCTTTTATTTTACCAAAAAGTACTTTGATTGTACCAACAAATACTTTCAATGAACCAGAAACTGTACTAAAAAGTACTTTTTTGTAACCGAAAGTACTTAAATTGTACCAGAAAATACTGTTATTGTGCCAAAAAAGTGTTTTTATTAAGAAATACCTTTACCGTTCCAAATTTGTATTTTATTGTATCACAAAGTACAATGTATTGTGCCATAAAGTACAATTTATTACAAAATCTCATTTACTGTACCACAAAGTACATTTATTATACCAAAAAGTACAATTTATTGTACTTAAAAGTACTTTTATTCTATCAAAATATACTTTTATTGTACCAGAAAGTACTTCTATTGTTCCATAAAGTAAAATTTATTGTACCGAAAAATACTTATATTGTGTCAAAAAGTATCATTATTACTTTTATTGTACCAAGAAGAACCGAAAATTAATGTTATTGTGCCATAAAGTACAATTGATTGTCTCATAAAGTACAGTTTTTTGTTCTTCATTACAAAAGTACAAAAAGTACAATTAATTGTACATAAAGTACTTATATTATATTATGCCAAAAAGTACATTGATTGCTCCATAAAGTACAATTAATTGTACCACAAAGGACATTTACTATACCACAAAGTACATTTACTGTATCAAAAGTACAGTAAAATTACTTATTAGTACTGTAAAAGTACTTCTGGTAAATTGAAAAGTACTTTTATTGCACTAAAAAGTAGTTTCAATTTATCAGAAGTACTTTTATTGTGGGGACCGCGGGATCAGCCTTTTACCCATCGCATATAAGGTCCTGTCGAGTGTGCTATGTGAAAGACTAAAGCCAGTGTTATCCAACCTGATCGGGCCTTATCAGTCTGGCTTTAGACCTGGAAAATCAACAACTGACCATATATTCACACTTCGGCAAATCCTGAAAAAGACAAAAGAGAAATAGATCGACAGCCCGATACGGCAGAAATTACTCCAAGCCTGGCTGAGTTTGGTATTCCAGCGAAGCTGATACGTCTTTGCGGAATGACGCTGACTGACACGAAGTCTTCAGTGAAGATTAGCAAGGACCTTACGGAGCCATTCTATACCACATGCTACTAGCGTACGCAGATATGCAGAAGGAATCAGCGAAAATGGGCCTAACGGTGAACGAGGACAAAACGAAGTTATTAGTTTCAACGAACAAAGAATCTACTCGTTTGGGAAACTGTGTGAACGTTGACAACTATAATTTCGAGGTGGTAGATAATTTTGTCTACCTAGGCTCCGCCATCAACAAAAAAAATAATGTCAGCCTAGAAATCCGGAGAAGAATCCTGCTTGCAAATAAATGCTACTACAGACTAAGCAAGCGATTCAATGACAGAGCCCTGTCTCGACGAACAAAACTCCAGCTATACCAAATACTGGTTCTACCTGTCTTAATGTGTGGGTCAGAATCCTGGGTTACGGCACAAGCGGATGAATCGGTTCTGGCGGTATTCGAGAGAAAAATAATCCGTAAAATATATGGGCCCGACATCGTTAACGGAGAGTATCGGCGTCGTATTAATCATGAGCTGTACGGGCTGTACACTGACATTGACGTGGTCAGACGCATTAAGGTGCAACGGTTGCGTTGTCTAGGTCATGTTGTACGAATGGACGAAAATGCTTCAGCTCGAAAAGTCTTCAACAATGAACTCGATGGACGGCGCAGAAGAGGGCGACCAAAACTCCGTTGGAAAGACCAGGTTACTGAGAACCTTACAGAACTCGGTGTGACTAACAGAAGATCGAGGCGCTTATAACATTTTTATACCATCACCCTTAGGGATGAGGGTATATATCATTATACCATCACCCTTAGGGATGAGGGTATATATCATTTGATACGACCCAAAAGTGTAACACATAGAAGGAGTGACTTTAGACCCTAGGTTTCTTTGAACCAAATTCGATTCATGACTTTTTAAGTCGTTTGAGACATGTCCGTCTGTCTGGTGGCTGTCCGGCTGGTTCGCACGATAACTTTCGAAAGACCCAACCAAATGTTTTTAAATTTTGCACGAGTTATTATTTTCTCAAAACTACTTACGGTATTGCAAATGGGCTACATGGCCCCGCCCCTTCTGGTACCTCCCATACAAATACATCATTCCGCCCACTTTAGAAATCGAGTAATAATATCAATACACCCTACGGGATCGTCCCCAAATTCTAAATTTAGTAAAGCTATAACAGGATAAAGTTTTGGAAAAAATTTTGAAAGCCTAGCCACGCCCCTTCTGGTACCTCCCATACAATTCTACCTTTCCGCCCACTATAGAGATGGAGAAATAATATCAATAAATTAAATGTGATCGTATCCAAATTCTATTTTTAGTAAAGGTATAACAGAAAAAAGTTTTGGAGAAAAAAATTTGAAGTCTATTCACGCCCCATCTGGTACCTCCCATACACATCTGGTACCGCCCACTTTAGAAATCGATTAATATTATTAAAAGACCTAACGCGATCGTGCCCAAATTCTGTATTTGGTAAAGTTTAAGCAGGATAAAGTTTTGGAGAAAAAATCTGGAAGTCTAGACACGCCCCTTCTGGTACCTCCCATACGAATGTACCACTCCGCCCACTTTAGAAATAGGGTAATAATATCAATACACTCGACACGATCGTGCCCAAATTCTGTATTTTGTTATGTTATAACAGGCGTCGAGCGACGACCCTTACGGTACCTCCCATACAAATGTACCTTTCCCACTTTAGAAATCGAGTAATAATATCAATATAATAGAAAATTATTTGTTTTACTGAGGGTAAGGGTAAATGTAAGTTGGGTTGCCCGACTGAAACTTTCTAACTGGTTTTAATTACAAATCGGATAATTTCAATAACTCAAGACTTAAACAATATCTTATATTGGGTGATGGTATTTATCAGTCAGTTTAACTGACCGAAATTTCTGTGCTGGTTCTACGTGCGGTATATAATCCACTGGGATTGCATAGAAGTACCAGCTAAGTAAGTAAGTAAGAAACTTTGTAATCAATACTAAAAAATTATGAAAAAATCAATTTCGTTTTATTGTAAAATAAGTTTTATTTTTATTTCGAATTTGTAATATATATGGTTGTAATAGTAAAGGTTTCATTTTTAAATGGTCCTGTTGGAGTACTGAAAATATAACAATTTGCAAAATAGGTCAATTTCCGGTATTTAATATTAAGTCATATGTTTTGTTTTTGTTTTTTTTTTCATAAGTACAAGCATGTGCTGTACTTATATTAACATATTCCTACCAAATTGAGTTCATTATTAGAGCTAACTTGTCCAAAAAGGACACACAACATTGCACATAAGCATCCACCCTGAATGCTCTTAAATGCAAACGAATATGCAAATGCCACTTGCCATTTATGGCAAAGATAAAGAAACTACTTCCGAAAAAAGGCTAAAACAAAAGCCACTTACTTACAACATTCAATTCTTGTTAACTCCATGAAATGCCGAAGATATGTAAAATTATCTGCATTTCCCTGCAAAACGGATATGGCAAAAAGGAAGTCCGTTTTTTGTTAACGAATTGTAAGACTAAGTCCTTACAAGGATTAAGCCCAGGCACTGTTGAAGGAGATATGTTAATGAAAAGGATTTAAAAAGAACTCATCAGAAACAAAGGTAACTACATTGCTGGCAACCACTTTTTCTGAAGACTGTATTAGAGATCAAGGCTTAGCTGGTAATGGTTGTAATGGCATCTTTGGCTAATTGTTATCCTATCATTATTCTATATTGTTGTTTTATAAACAACACTCTGTAAAAAATAAACCGTATACAATATCGGGTGGTGTTTTGTAGTGCTATAGTTTTGGTCTGCTGTAATTAAGTCTTTGCTACTTTGGTGTTTGTCAAAAAGGTTTTGCTTCAAAGATTTTTTTTCTGTAAGGATGATTGAATGAGTACCGGAAATTTAAAGCCAAACAATTGAACCGCAAAGATGAGTTAATACTGATTGTTTCATTAGATTTACTTACGATATTTGCAAACAAGAAATCATCGTTATTGGCAACAGTTGAATTAAAATTGTAACTCAAGTAATGAATATTTGATATGTGGTTTCTTAGGCAGGACATTATTGTAATTTGGCTTGGCGCAACAAAAAGGACATCTTTAAAACTGTCAATGTGTTGAGGGAAAATGAACAGCACTTTGAGACTTTGAGGGACGTAAGTGATATTTTTACTAAGATGACATATACATTACATAGAGAATTGATGTCCTGGCGAGATAAGCAATGATATCGTGACAAAAAGAAGCTGCAATAGGTTTTTGTGGTCAGCATGGTTGCACGCAAGATCTTTTTGCAACAAAATAGACTGAAAACTGTATGAGGAAATGTGACTAGGAGATCAAATATTGAAGAGTTTTCATAGCTATTGTTTATATCATAATGAAAAAAAAATAAAAAATATTAAATAATCTCATACATAATTTATAGTGATGCTTTGTTGAAACACAGTTAATTTTTATATAGAACGTATACAATGTATACTATACACACTAGAACAAGTTCTTCATTGCAACTCAATAAATTTTGCTGGATTTGCCAGGCATTCGATATTATAAAGAAAATTCATAGTATCACATATTTTTACATTGATTGACAGTAATTTCTTTTGAAAGTGACACTGCCAATTATCGCTCCTAAATATGGACGCTTATCTTCTCAAGCGTTTGCGGTGACAGTTTATTGAACTCTGATTCCCAAATGTCGCCCAAATGTCTGCTAATCATTTTGGGGGTTACTCTCTGTAAATACTTTCTCTAACTATGATGCTATGTTTGAATTTGTTATCGCCTAGTGCGAGTCATATTTAATGAAGTAACTTTCCCACACATTTTTAAGAGATGTTAAATATGTTTTGTCAACATATTTACATATATGTATTTGATGTTTCACCGCAATTTTATATAGATACGAGGACGTTTGTATTTACTCTTATTCAATTATCTTTTAATATGTAGATGCATTTGCAAAGTTAATGTTAATAAAATACAACGAAACAATATAGCTTTAGCTGTGTGATCTGTACGAAGGTTTCACTTGTGATGCTAAGAGAGAAAATTTGGAAAACTTAGTTCTCATCGCACAACTTCTCTATTACGTAAATGTTTAGAAAACAAATACTCCATAAGATTAATGGGTTCCCAAATTTTGTCCCTTTTCAGCTCTAAAAGTACATATTAAAAAAAAAAAACATTCGTATCGCACAACTAAGATGGACGGACATTCCTCAAAATCTATAGGGAGCATGTCCATATATAATTATAGCTTTAGCCTTTCAGTTTAAGAGAGATCGCACCACTTTTATACCTTTTTCGGCCCTCTTGCTTCGTTAAGCTCTTTCATTCTGTAGGGAGCACCCTTATATTAATTTTCGAGGTTTAGCTTTAGTCGTGTGGTCCGGGTTTCATTTTCGGCATTTTCGGCCTATAAAAAAATTTTGACTTTAGTTTTTGCCACTCTACCTCAAGCCATTTAGTCTGGGCGATTAGACCAGTTTTAACACTTTTCGCCTTCTTTATCCCTAAAAGGTAGGATACTAAAGAATTCACCCAGTCAGTCAGTCGATCCATTAATATGACCAATACAGACGTACCAGTAATATACATATGCAGAAAATCTCAGCTTTATACCTCCTATTGGTTGAGATATATGACCGATTGACGTTTCGGTTTGTGTGGGCGGTGCCACACCCTTTGTCTAATTATTTTGTAATGTAGCCTACGATAGAGGCCCTACGGACAGTTTCACCCAGTGAAAGTTTCATTGCAATCGGTCCATTTATTTCGTCGATATAAAAAAAACTTAATTTCCCTATACACCCCATGAATGAGGTATGGGAAAGCTTCTCAATTTGATGTGAATTAACACTCTTTATACCACCACCCTTAGGGATGAGGGTAAATCATTTGATACGACCCGATACACGATACGAAAAGTGTAACACATAGAAGGAGTCATTTGAGACCCTAGGTTTCTTTAAACCAAATTCAATTCATGACTTTTTAAGTCCTTTGAGCCATGTCAGTCTGTCTGGCTGTCCGGCTGGTGCGCGCGATAACTTTCGAAAGACGCAACCAAATGTTTTGAAATTTTGCATGAGTTAATATTTCTCCAAAACTACTCTCGGTATTGCAAATGGGCTACATGGCCCGCCCCTTCTGGTACCTCCCATACAAATACACCATTCCGCCCACCTTAGAAATCGAGTAATAAAATCAAAACACGGGATCGTACCCAAATTCTGTACTTAGTAAAGCTATAACAGGATAAAGATTTGGAAAAGAAATTGTAAGTCTAACCCCCTTCTGGTACCTCCCATACAAATGTACACTTTAGAGATGGAGTAATACTATCAATACACTCAACACGATCGTGCCCAAATTATGCATTTTGTTAAGTTTAGCCACGCCCCTTATGGTAGCTCCCATACAAATGCATCATTCCGCTTACTTAAGAAATCGTGTAATAATATCAATAAATCCAACGCGATCATAGCCAAATTCTTTATTTGGTAAATCTAGAGCAGGATACAGTTTTTGAGAATAAAACTGGAAGTTTAGCCACTCCCCTTCTGGTACCTCCCATACACATCTGGCCGCCCACTTTATAAATCGATTAATATTATTAATAGAACTAACGCGATCGTGGCCAAATTCTCTATTTAGTAAAGTTCAAGCAGGATAAAGTTTTGGAGAAAAAATCTGGAAGTCTAGACACGCCCCTTCCGGTACCTCCCATACAAATGTACCACTCCGCCCACTTTAGAGATGGAGTTATAATATCAATATACTCGAGACGATCATTCCCAATTTATGTATTTTGTTAAGTTATAACAGGATAAATTTTTGGAGAAAAAATTGGAAGTCTAGCGGCGCCCCTTATGGGACCTCCCATACAAATGTACCTTTCCGCCCACTTCAGAGATGGAGTAATAATATCAATACATCCAACGCTATCGTGCCCAAACTCTGTATTTAGTAAAGCTATAACAGGATAAAGTTTTGGAGGATAAACCTAGAAGTCTAGACACGCCCCTTCTAGTACCTCCCATACAATTTTACCACTCCACCCACTTTAGAAATCGAGTAATAATATCAATATAATAGCAATTTTTTTTATTCTACTGAGGGTGATGGTATATGTAAGTCGGGTCGACCGACTGAAACTTTCTTACTGGTTTTATTATTAGATTAACAACTAACGGCACCTACTTGTTTATCGAAGAATGCGAACTTCACTGTTTGAAAAGCTTTTTACTAGACATGTCGATTGACTCGTCACTATACTACGAAGTTGCTGTCGACAACATCGAGAGGCCGGTAATGCAGGAAAAAATTAAACGACTGGACACACGAGTCGAACCTGTGGTCTCACGCATGGTAGTCAAATTCTAACCTTCATGTCACGGCCGGTTGATATAACGATTTTTATAATAGGGAGTGCCGCTCCCTCTTTCCCCAAAAAAAAGTATTTTTTCTTATACGACCAACATATCTACTAAAAGTCTAGCTGTATGGGCAGTACCACGCCCTTTTTGCCCCCTTACAGCCCGAATTTTAAAATTTTCTCTTTTTAGTGTGCTCCTACGTCATACATTCCAAATTTCAAGGTTCTTTGGTTGTTTGGGCTGAGGTGTGATCAACAACTGGTACCTCCTATACAAATTATCCACTTTTCCTCTTTAATTCGTCTGACCACGTAATTGTCAGTATGCAGTTCGTACAGCTCATGATTCATACGACGCCGATACTCTCCGTTAACGATGATGGGCTCATATTTTAAAAGGTGTATTATCCTCCCGGACCGGCCGTGGCATAGTGGTTAGAACACGCGACTACCATGCGGGAGATCGCAGGTTCAAACCTGGCTCCAGTCATATTAAAAAAGAAAAAAATAAATAAAATTTTCTTTCATTGTCGGCTCCCCTCGAATGTTGTTTGACAGCAACTTCGCAGTATTAAGCGTGCCGTTAGTTGTGAATCTAAAAATAGAAAGCGTGTTAATTCACAACAACGCGAGAAGCTATCCCATACCTCATTCATGGGGTGCAAAGGGAAATTAAGTAGTAAGTAGTATTATCCTCCCGAATACTGACAGAACAGATTCATCCTCTTATGTCATAAGCCAGGATTTTGAACTATGCATCAAGACAGTTAGAACCAGTAACTTGTATAGCTGTATTTTCGTTCGTCGTGATAGGTCTCTGTCATTAAACCGCTTGTTGTATTGTTTCCTTGTGCCGTTTCCTAACAGCTCGGGTTACAATTTGCTGTATTAGTACGCTACAACGCTTCAACGCGTTGTATGGGAGAGCTGGTTGAAGTAGGCTGTGGCTATCTCTGGGGTTTGTAGCTTTCTTTGTGTTTGGTAACGTTCGTTTCTCGCTCTGCTCAATCTTGTCCGCAACCTAACTGCGACCAGGTAATGATCCGAGCCAATATAAGCATCACGGATCACGCGCACGCCCTTGATACTAGAATCTAGTGTCATGACATCTACCAACTAGATTCATGTCATCCATCGATTACCACATCTACAATTTGAATTTTGTTGTTTTGTTGATATCTTTATGCTGAAATCGAAGGCGGGTGGCTAGCCCAACCATCATCGTTTGTGGCTCACTATCCACCGCTGTTGATTGGTGATAAAAATGCAGTTTTATAGTCCAACATGCGACTTAACTGTTAGCATAGATTTTTATACCATCTCCCTTAGGGATGAGGGTATATATCATTTGATACGACCCATAAGCGACCCTTTAGACCCTAGGTTTCTTTGAACCAAATTCGATTCATGACTTTTTAAGTCGTTTGAGCCATGTCCGTCTGTCAGGCTGCCCGGCTAGTACGCACCATAACTTTCGAAAGACGCCACCAAATGTTTTGAAATTTTGCACGAGATTTGGAAAAAAAATTAAAAGTCTAGCCACGCCCCTTCTGGTACCTCCCAAACAAATGTACAACTCCGCCCAATTCAGAGATGGAGTTATAGTATCAATACACTCAATACGATCATGCCCAAATTATGCATTTTGTTAAGTTAAAACAGGATAAAATTTTGGAAAAAATATTGGAAGTCTAGCCACGCCCCTTCTGGTACCTCCCATACAAATGTACTTTTCCGCAGACTTTAGATATGGAGTAGTAATATCAATAAATCCAAGGTGATCGTACCCAAATTCTTTATTTTAGTAATGATATAGCAGAATACAATTTTTGAGAAAAAAAACTGGAAGTCTAGCCAAGCCTCATATGGTACCGCCCACTTTAGAAATCGATTAATATTATTAATAGAACTAACGCGATCGTGCCCAAATTCTGTGTTTAGTAAAGTTCAAGCAGGATAAAGTTTTGGAGAAAAAATCTGGAAGTCTAGGCACGCCCCTTATGGTACCTCCCATACGAATGCATCATTCCGCCTACTAAAGAAATCGAGTAATAATATCAATAAATCCAACGCGATCGTACTCAAATTATTTATTTGGTAAATCTATAGCAGGATACAGTTTTTAAGAATAAAACTGGAAGTTTAGCCACGCCCCTTCTGGTACCTCCCATACTCATCCGGTACCGCCCACTTTAGAAATCGATTAATATTATTAATGGACCTAACGCAATCGTGCCCAAATTCTGTAATTAGTAAAGCTTTAACAAGATAAAGTTTTGGAAAAAAAATCTGGTAGTCTAGACACGCCCCTTCTGGTACCTCCCATACAAATGTACCACTCCGCCCACTTTAGAAATCGAGTAATAATATCAATATAATAGAATTTTTTTTGTTTTACTGAGGGGGATGGTATATGTAAGTCGGGTTGCCCGACTGAAACTTTCTTACTGGTTTTGCCCTAGTTTGTCACCTTCGCATATTATCTTCGATAACATCTGTACATAAGAAATTGAAAGTACCAATTTTATGCCAAATTTTTAAAAAATGCAAGTACCAATTTTATACTGTGCTGGGTTTATCTAGAATGGGAAAACAAGAAACAAGAAAAAATTCCCAAGGCATTGTTTTTTAGTATAAGGTTGTTATAATGATGATCAGAGGGCAAATGAAAGATATTAGTCCGTATTCAGCATTCTTAGGTTGAGGTTAGGTGCAACTCAGTTTGTGTCATAGACTTTTGTGCATTGAACTGACACAAATTACGACCTCAACATCTAACGGCATACTGTTATTGCTGAGCCAATCAAAATCAACCGCGACTTACAATTAAGTCACCCCTCTGAGTAATGAGTATAGCTCGAGAGCGGCTCACTGCTACCCTACGTCTATACATTTTTATATTATCAATTGAATTCCCTTCGTTCCTCTTCATTTGATTAGCTGTCGCTCAAAATCTCAATAGAAATGATCAATACTATATACATCATTAACTGTCATTGCGAGCCGATTAAATAAATTCACACTTCATTAAAAATTCCCTTAAATACCACCATATTTTGTGTGATCTATTAAGTGATTTTGCGAGAGGGGAATTTGTTTTTAATATTTCATCAGAATCATAATGACAACTACCGTTGTGTGGGATTCGCCAATAGAAATAAAATTGATGTGAAGCCAAATCCTTTTGCGGGCATCTAGAGGTTTCTCTTTTTGTTTTTCATTGTTATCCTTGGCTTGTAATTTAACTCTTTTCCCACCTTGAATGGCCTAAATACCGTTGTTCTTTTTTGTTTGCTCTATGAGGATTTGAATAGTATTTCTATGCCGTTATCTGTGTGAAAAGGTGTTTCCCCCAAAATGCCTTCTTCGTTTGTTCGCAATTGACTGTAAGGTGAAATGTAAAACTCTTTACCGTATTTTACGGAAGTTTGTTGCAAAATGTCACCAAAAAGTAAAAAAGAATTCCTTAATCCTTTTTCACACTTTTCACTGATGACATCTTGGGCCCTTTTCGTTTTAGTTTTTTTGTGGAATTCCTTTAAATTCCTTGCTCACTTTGGGCTAACGCACAATAACGGGGTTTAGTCGGATTAGTGTGTCCGTAACATGAACGGTAAGCGGAAGCAGAATCCTTTCCTCTTACACCTTTGCTGTAACCCGCATAGATTGTAGGAGTTTTGGTCACAGCCTCTTTTAGCTGTAATAGGCATTTAAGCCATTGTTACTATGGTCGATATGTGTGTGATATATGTTGCTATATAAATCTTTTTGTAAGAAAGTGTTAGATAGTTATTTGTTTTCGTTTCTTTTTTCAGTTATTTTATTATCCTTTTTATGGAATTTGTAAGTTCTATAGCAGAAAGTAAGCGTGATGAAATATTAAAAATATGTTTTTGGAGTGGTATTTCGATATAGACTTTAAATTAAAAAAAATAAAAATAAACACAAGGTGTGCACCGTAGCCCATGGGGTCCTGGGGGAGCTAAAGTAGAACCCCTTTGGTTCTACGATGACTCGTGCGTGTTCTCAATTAAAAGACATTTTAAAGGGGTATTTTTCTACTGCACCGGGCCCCATGGGGTCCTGGGGGTAAATTGTATGACCGATCCCCATCTTGCTTCTCCCCCTAAGGGGACTCCTATATAAAAATTGTTTTTTTTATTAATTTTACTTCCACCCCTCTAACTGCACCAAATGTGCCCCTATAGGTTTTAAATTTATGGCCAACCCCCAATATTTTTGAATCGCCAACAGTTTCCTCTATCTTCAAACCTTAAGGTGGTCCCCATACAACTTTTTTTTAATTTTTATAATAAGGTTTTGTAAAGCCTCCTAGAGGGGTAAAGTGTATGACCGACCTCCACTAATTTTTTTTATAGCTAAATTTTTTTACAGATATTAATAAAATTTGGTGGGGAGGAAGAAAAAATCCACATCAAGCACCGCAACTGCCCCGGAGTCTCCCCTAGGGAAGTAAATTGTATGACCGACCCCATTTTTCCAAAACATACCTATCCCAATCTTCCTTCACCCCTTAAAAGGACTCCCATATAAAAATAATTTTTTTAAATTTTTCTTCCACCGCTCTAACTGCACCAAATGTGCCCCTAGGGGTTTTAAATGAATGGCCAACCCCCAATTTTTTTGGATCCCCAAAAGTTTCTCCAAACATATCTACCCTCTATCTTCTAAGCTAAAGGTGGTCCCCATAACAATATTTTTATTTTTTACAATAAGTTTTCAGCTCTTTCCACTTCCAAGGTGCCTCCTAGAGGGGTAAAATGTATCACCGACCTCCACACTTTTTTTTATAGCAAAATTTTTCAACAGAAATGAATAAAATTTGGGGAATTCGGGTGTGGTCAAAGTTGGTGGGGATGAAAAAAAAATCCACATCAAGCCCCGCAACTGCCCCGGAGCCTCCCCTAGAGGGATAAATTGTATGACCGAGCCCATTTTTCCAAAACATACCTATCCCAATCTTTCTTCAGCCACATTTTTTTTAAATTGTACTTCCACCGCTCTAACTGCACCAAATGTGCCCCTAGGGGTTTTAAATGAATAGCCAACCCCTTAAGGTTGTCCCCATACATTTTTTTTTTATTTTTTACAATAAGTTTTCAGATCTTTCCGCTCCCAAGGTGCCTCCTAGAGGGGTAAAATGTATGACCGACCTCCACTAATTTTTTTTATAGCTAAATTTTTCTACAGAAATTAATAAAATTTGGCGAAATTCGGGTGGGGTCAAAGTTGGTGGGAAGGAAGAAAAAATCCACATCAAGCCCCGAAACTGCCCTGGAGTCTTCCCTAGAGGAGTAAATTGTTTGACCCCATTTTTCCAAAATATACCTATCCCAATCTTTCTTCAGCCACATTTTTTTTAAATTTTACTTCCACCGCTCTAACTGCACCAAATGTGCCCCTAGGGGTTTTAAATGAATAGCCAACCCCTTAAGGTTGTCCCCATACATTTATTTTTATTTTTTACAATTAGTTTTCAGATCTTTCCGCTCCCACGGTGCCTCCTAGAGGGGTAAAGTGTATGACCGACCTCCACTAATTTTTTTTATAGCTAAATTTTTTTACAGATATTAATAAAATTTGGGGAAATTCGGGTGGGGTCAAAGTTGGTGGGGAGGAAGAAAAAATCCACATCAAGCCCCGCAACTGCCCCGGAGTCTCCCCTAGGGAAGTAAATTGTATGACCGACCCCATTTTTCTAAAACATACTTATCCCAATCTTTCTTCACCCCCTAAAAGGACTCCCATATAAAAATAATTTTTTTAAATTTTTCTTCCACCGCTCTAACTGCACCAAATGTGGCCCTAGGGGTTTTAAATGAATGGCCAACCCCCAATTTTTTTGGATCCCCAAAAGTTTCTCCAAACATATCTACCCTCTATCTTCAAAGCAAAAGGTGGTCCCCATACAACTTTTTTTTATTTTTTACAATAAGTTTTCAGCTCTTTCCTCTCCTAGAGGGGTAAAATGCATGACCAACCTCCACACTTTTTTTTATAGCTAAATTTTTCTACAGAAATTAAAAAAATTTGGGGAAATTCGGGTGGGGTCAAAGTTGGAGGCAAAGGAAGAAAAAATCCACATCAAGCCCCGTAACTGCCCCGGAGTCTCCCCTAGAAGAATAAATTGTATGACCGACCCCATTTTTCCAAAACATACCTATCCCAATCTTTCTTCACCCCCTAAGATGACACCCATATAAAAATAATGTGCCCAAATGTGCCCCTAGGGGTTTTGAATGAATGGCCAATCCCCTATTTTTTTTTTGGATCCCCAACAGTTTCTCAAAACATACCTACCCTCTATCTTCAAACCTTAAGGTGGTCCCCATACATTTTTTTTATTTTTTACAATAAGTTTTCAGCTCTTTTCGCTCCCAAGGTGCCTCCTAGAGGGGTAAAATGTATGACCAACCTCCAGTCTGTTTTTTTTTATAGAAAAATTTTTCTACAGAAATTAATAAAATTTGGGGAAATTCGGGTGGGGTCTAAGTTGGTGGGGAGGAAGAAAAAATCCACATCAACCCCAAAACTGCTCGAAGTCTCCCTAGAATGTTAAATTATATGACCGACCCCAATATTTTTAGATCCCCAACAGTTACTCAGTACATATCTACCCTCTTAAGTTCAAACCTTAAGTTTTTTTTATTTTTTTATTTTTTATAAAAAGTTTTTTTTTTAATCAGCTCCTTCCGCTCCTATGGTACCTCCTAGAGGAGTAAAATGTTTGACCGACCTCCACCCATTTTTATACCCTCACCCTACGTGTAGGAGGGTATATATCATTAGATACGACCCAAAAGTGTAACACAAAGAAGGAGTCACTTTAGACCCTAGGTTTCCTTGTACCGAATTCGATTCGTTACTTTTTAAGTAGTTTGAGCCAAGACCGTCTATCTGTCTGTTCGGCTGGTTCGCACGATAACTTTCGAAAGACGTAACCAAATGTTTTGAAACTTTGCACGAGTTATTATTTCCTCAAAACTACTTACGGTATTGCAAATGGGCTACATGGCCCCGCCCCTTCTGGTACCTCTCATACAAATACATCTTTCCGTCCCTTTTAGAAATCGACTAATAAAACCAGTACAGAAATTTCAGTCAGTTAAACTGACTGATAAATACCATCACCCAATATAAGATATTGTTTAAGTCTTGAGTTATTGAAATTAACCGATTTGTAATTAAAACCAGTTAGAAAGTTTAAGTCGGGCAACCCAACTTAAATTTACCCTTACCCTCAGTAAAACAAATAATTTTCTATTATATTGATATTATTACTCGATTTCTAAAGTGGGCGGAGTGGTACATTTGTATGGGAGGTACGAGAAGGGGTGTGGTTAGGCTTCCAGATTTATTATTCTTTACTTTATCCTGTTATAGCTTTACTAATTACAGAATTTGGGCACGATTGCTTTGGGTGTACTGATATTATTAGTACATCCCTATAGTGGGCGGAAAGGTACATTTGTACGGGAGGTACCATAAGGGGCGTCGCTAGACTTCCAATTTTTTCCCCAAAACTTTGTCCTGTTGTAACATAACAATATACAGAATTTGGGTACGATCGTGTCGAGTGTATTGATATTATTACCCTATTTCTAAAGTGGGCGGAGTGGTACATTTGTATGGGAGGTACCAGAAGGGGCGTGTCTAGACTTCCAGATTTTTTCTCCAAAACTTTATCCTGCTTAAACTTTACCAAATACAGAATTTGGGCACGATCGCGTTAGGTCTTTTAATAATATTAATCGATTTCTAAAGTGGGGGTACCAGATGTGTATGGGAGGTACCAGATGGGGCGTGAATAGACTTCCAATTTTTTTCTCCAAAACTTTATCCTGTTATAGCTTTACTAAAAATAGAATTTGGGTACGATCACGTTTGATTTATTGATATTATTCCTCCATCTCTATAGTGGACGGAAAGGTAGATTTGTATGGGAGGCACCAGAAGGGGCGTGGCTAGGCTTTCAAATTTGTTTTCCAAAACTTTATCCTGTTATAGCTTAACCAAATACAGAATTTGGGTACGATTCCGTAGGGTGTATTGATATTATTACTCGATTTCTAAAGTGGGCGGAATGATGTATTTGTATGGGAGGTACCAGAAGGGGCGGGGCCATGTAGCCCATTTGCAATACCGTAAGTAGTTTTGAGAAAATTTCAAAACATTTGGTTGTGTCTTTCGAAAGTTATCGTGCGAACCAGCCGGACAGCCACCAGACAGACAGACAGACAGACAGACGGACATGGCTCAAACGACTTAAAAAGTCATGAATCGAATTTGGTTCAAAGAAACCTATGGTCTAAAGTCACTCCTTCTATGTGTTACACTTTTGGGTCGTATCAAATGATATATACCCTCATCCCTAAGGGTGATGGTATAATCAATACACCCAACGGAATCGTACCCAAATTCTGTATTTGGTTAAGCTATAACAGGATAAAGTTTTGGAAAAAAAATTTGAAAGCCTAGCCACGCCCCTTCTGGTGCCTCCCATACAAATCTACCTTTCCGTCCACTATAGAGATGGAGGAATAATATCAATAAATCAAACGTGATCGTACCCAAATTCCATTTATAGTAAAGATATAACAGGATAAAGTTTTGAAGAAAAAAATTGTAAGTCTATCCACGCCTCATCTGGTACCTCCCATACACATCTGGTACCGCCCACTTTAGAAATCGATTAATATTATTAAAAGACCTAACGCGATCATGCCCAAATTCTGTATTTGGTAAAGTTCAAGCAGGATAAACTTTCAGAGGAAAAATTTGAAGTCTATCCACGCCCCTTCTGGTACCTTCCATACAAATGTACCACTCCGCCCACTTTAGAAATCCAGAAATAATATCAATATACCCAACGCGATGGTGCCCAAATTATGTATTTAGTAAAGCTATAACAGGATAAAGTTTTGAAAAAAAAAACTGGAAGTCTAGCCACGCCTCTTCTGGTACCTCCCATACGAATTCATCACTCCGTCCACTTTAGAAATCGATTAATATTATTAAGACAACCAACGCGATCGTGCCCAATTCTATAATTAATAAAGCTTAAGCAGGATGAAGTTTTGGAGACAAAAACAGGAAGTCTAGCCACGCCCCATCTGGAACCTCCCACACCCATCTTGTACCGCCCACTTTAGAATTCGATTACTTTAGAATCGCGATCGTGCCCAAGTTTTGTATTTAGTAAAGCTGCAGCAAGATAAAGCTTTGGAGAAAAAACTGGAAGTCTAGCCCCGCCCCTTCTGGTACCTCCCTTACAAATGTACCATTCCGGCCACTTCGAAATCAAGTAATAATATAAATATATCCGTCGCGATCGTTCCCAAATTCTGTATTTAGTAAAGTTAAATCAGAATAAAGTTTTGGAGAAAAAATCTGGAAGTCTAGCCACGCCCCTTCTGATACTTCTGATACAAATTTACCATTCTGCCCACCTTAGAAATCGAGTAATAATATTAATATACTAAAACATTTTATGTTTTACTTTTACGGAGGGTGAGGGAATATGTAAGTTGGTTTACCGACTGGAACTTTCTAACTGGATTTCATTGTAATGCAGCAGAATAAATATAGAACAGTTTGTTGGCATTTCCTCCTTTTGCTGTCGTTCTCAATGTGTTTGTGTCCAATAGCCATATTATGGCTGTCGTCAGGATATTTACGCCATTTTTACATACATACAATCATGGAAATCGTCTTATTATACAACAGCACAGTATAACCTAAGAAAACGTACATTTTCATCCCCCTTAATTAAATTTCTTCCCCTAAATGTTGGTAAGAATTGTTAAGCAATAAGGGATGCCATATCTCAAATACCTTGTTGTGCAGTATTATTTAAGAGAAGGGAAGAGAAGATTGATAAATAATGAAATTGAGTAATATTTGTTACATATTGTTATTTATATATATATCTGGTATAAATACCACATTTCACTGAGAGTTAAATTGAACCAATCACCGCTTATATATTTTGGTTATGGTTTTGAGGGGGTAAGTAAGTATTTGCAGTAACATGTGGAGTTTTTGGAAGATTTATCGAAAAAACGAACTGTTGAATATGAACTCTATATGAGGACATGATTAAGGACCTTAACGGTCATTTAGTAGTTCACGAATAGAAAATATCGCGTCTAAATTGCAAATTACTATGCATAGACATTATTAGATTAGAGAAATTGTTCACAGATTTTTTTTATTTTGTAAATGTGAAATTAAAAAACTTCAGGCTTTTAACATTTTGTTTTGGATGCTGTTAGTAGTGGAAGGCGAAACGGTATAGGAAAGAAAAAACCATCTCTTTTTGAGTAAATTTCTATTTTTTTCCAAATCATACATTCTTCATTCATTTTACTTACATACTTACTTCATTCATGACTGAATTCGATTTCCAAAAATTAACTTCCTTAAGTTCTACCTACATAGGATGATAGTTACAGGGAACGCAAGGACATAATAGGTTGTAAAGCACTTCGTAGAGAAATGTAAACAACTTTTTGAAGAGATCAAAAGCCTCTGTGACAAATTGCCAATGCGTACGAGACAAGTTTTACTTATCAACCTACAAGCAATTTAAATATGAAATCGTTGAAAAGGATTTGTACACTTATTTGTGTATACTCTAATGTCCTGTACCAAACGTTGCTACATCATATTATATACGCAAACTATTGTCAATACTTTGGCTATAAAGTGTACAAGTTTTAGCGAAATTGGATGAATGCCTTAGCATCCTATTACCAACACACAGACACAAATCAATATACACCTAAAATGTATATATATGTATAGTGTAAACACACTTAATTGTGAATGTAATGAGTTTCCACTACGTCATGTTATATATACAAACTATTGCTAATATTTTACCTTAAATCTCCCCAAATTAAATAAATGTTTTAGCTAACTAACTACCAACACACAGACCTATATTAATGTTCTCCTATAAATATATAATGTATAATGTGAAAACACTCTTATTGGTGTATATACTTAGTCCCTACTTGGACATGTTACTGCATCATATTACATACACAAACTATTGCCAATATGTTGGCTATAATTTGCCCAAGTTTTAATGAAATGGATTGAATGCTTTAACAAACTATAACCACCACACAGACACACACATTCATTTCCACCTACAAAAGTAAATACAAGAAGTCTTTATAAACACAAAAAAGTTATTTATTTCACTTTCTTCGAAAAAGCTTTAAATGTTCTAAAAATACAACTAAAGACTAATGCGGAAAAAATACTTAATTAATGTCTCTCCCCTACCAATAAAACGATGTAAGCTACAGACATGTCTGTATTGAAACACAATTTAGTGCTTCACCCCCAAGTGAGAACAAGTATATTGTGCATAACTTGGTCAGCAATAAATGTGTCAACAATGTGAAATACTAAGTAATGAGAGACTGTGGGGAGGAGAGACATAAAGAAAGGGTTGGAAAACTTACATCTTATAAAGACCACAAGCTTCAAGCATACGATGAATAACAACATACAAACATAATATAAATGCAGAGACAGCGTGCAGAAAAAATTAAGCAAACCAATATTAAGGACACAAAACCAACCCCCTTGTGGAAAACCCCAAACCCCTTTGACAAGCGTTAGACACACACACAAATTTCCCCCAGAAAAAAAAATAATATAATAATAAAACTCTGACCACCAAAATGACCGAAAAACTCATCATAGTACATGGTAGAAATAAATAGTTATCACAGATTGTATGTGCATAGTTAGCTTGTATAGTGTATATCTGTATATATTTATATAAATATATCTAACAATGAAGCAACCCTTTTGGTTTGCCATCTATGTCCTTTGTAATACTTTCGCATTCTTTTTTCTATGTTTTGGTTTTGGCCATCATGAAAAATCTCATAAAATTATCAGACGCATCAGCTGTGGTCACATGTCCATCCCTGTACTTTATTGTATTGATAAATGAACAGATGTTAGATTTCCTCAGTTCGCTTTTATTAACCCTTTAATGACGAGAGCGAAATAATGGGAATTTTTTAAAGATTTTGTCAGTACTACATATAAATTAGTTAAAAAACAAATTTTACATAAAAAATGTAAGACGAAAAATTTCAGAAAAATATCCATTTTTACTGGTGTTATGCCGACTGTGACCATATGGTAACAGCTTTAAAAAAGGTAAAAAAAGAACCAAGTACAAAATAATTCATGCAATACGTTTTTATGATATTTCACATTCTTCTCAAATAACAAAAACTAAAAGTCTCAAGGGCGTAGCCAGGTAGGGGCAGGGGGGGCAGCTGCCTCCCCCTACAGCTTGGAAAATCTGTCAAAATCCCAGAAAATATGAAAATCGAAATAAAACAATACAGAAATTTCACTAACGTAAACTGACGGATAAAAACTTTCACTGTAGAAATGTTTAGAGTTTAAAATGTGCTTATGAATTCACAAAATATTAAGAGTTCCTCCTTGAAATTATTAGGAAAATTTAGACTACCTAGCATTGGAAGTACTAGTACTCAGGCCCTTTTTCATTCGTAAGTTTACGTTCAATAAGCGATAAAATTGTGCAAAATTTTGACTGTATTTAGTGCACTTGCAACAAAGAGACATAGTATGTATGTAAATGTATATGGGTGAATTTGGTCATTTGTATTGAAGGGACCAAAAAGGTTGTAGAAAATATTTAGATAATTTGAAAATCATAGATTATTTTAATCCAGAAGCGATACAAAAACTCAAGCCAATCCGAGAGCTACAGCCCGAAATGCAGCCAATTGAACGAACACAGTAAAAATATTTAAAAAAAACAATTGAGTGTGGAATTACGAATCTTTGAAGCAACTGATTCCGTACTCGATTTCCGAATCGATTCTTTTTAAAAGACTTGAGACTAAATACATTAGACAATACCGGACTCGACGGTTTTAACCTAATTCGGACACGAGGAATCGAACTGCATTATAAGATTTTTGAGTTACAATAATGGTTTAACGGGTTGAATAGATTTTCGACAAGCTATTGTTGGGATTTCGGATAAGCTTTACTTATATAAACAACTTTTTCTCAGGAAGGAGCTTATGGGCTTAAATCGATTTCGCAGATTATATTTTGATTGTCGGATATGCCGTCCTTGACAAAGTTGTTTAGTTTAGCTTACCACATAAAACACATTTTGTATAAAAACGTCATTGTAACTCAAAAATCTAATGATTCAGTTCGATTCCTCGTGTCTGATTTAGGGTAAAACCGTCGAGTTCGGCTTTGTCTTCGAAAATTTTTATCAAAAACTATCATAGTGCGTCGTTAGATTTTCGAAGTTGCGTTGTTTTGAGTTCAGACTGATTAATTTTTATTCTGTTTTTTTTTTTTATAAATTAATTTAATATTTATTTTGTTTTAATTGAGTTTGTTTTGTTTTTGTATGTATGGTGTTTTATAAATTAATTGCATTTTTTATTTTGTTTTAATTAATTTTTTTGCGTATGAATGTAATAAAATTTTATATTAATTTTGTTTTTTTAAAGTTTACTTTGTTAACCACGACGCAAAGTGAGGTATTGGTGTAATCATTAATATATGTGTTTGTTCTAAGCATGTGTTTTGTAATGGGAATGGGTTTCCATAATTATTTTTAGGCTGGAAAGTTGTGACCCGTTTTTAATGGGAATAATTGATCTTACTAAAATAGCCAAAATACATGGAAGCAAATTGTTTTGTAACTTTATTGCACTTTTAAAAGTATATATAATGACATTCTTCAGATAATGCGTCAAAGAATTAAAAACACAAATGAATTTCAGCCTACAATAAAAAAAATATATTTCTTTTTTGATCACCTTGACATGCGAAACATAGACTGCGAAGCTTTACTTTAGTGCACTTTGGTGAGTTAATGACTTTTTCACAGACAATTTTTGTTTTTACTAATATGGTAGTTTTTTTTTATTTTTCGAATTTGACTCAATTTTAACAGCCATCAACTTCTATTCGGTAGGTTGTCCTGATAAAATTTGTTTAAGAAAGTTGTTCCGAATATTTTTTTTGCTTCTACTTTTGGATACAAACCTTAACTCTAAAACCAGGTTTGATTGTAATTGAAATCGTATTCCCAATACCAAGTATATGACACCATGCGATACCAATAATGACCCATGAACGAATCTATATACAAGTGATAGCAGTGACCATTTATAGGAAAACTGCATACTCACTTTTTCATCCGAGGTTTCGTTTACTTTGTGAAGGACTTTCAATATTTTAAAGGTTATAAAAGTTTGATCAAATTATTTATTTATCAAACTAGGTTTTTTACCTTAAATGTAAAATTTTAATGCAATGTCAAAATAATCTAAGAAAATACATGAAAAAAAAACTTAATTTCCCTTTGCACCCCATGAATGAGGTATGGGATAGCTTCTCGCGTTGTTGTGAATTAACACGCTTTCTATTTTTAGATTCACAACTAACGGCACCTACTTATATATCGACGAATCCGAACGTCACTGTTTTGAGAAGCTCTTACTAGACACCACGATTGAATCGAAGCTTTATACTGCGAAGTTGCTGTCAAACAGCATTCGAGGGGAGCCGACAATGAAAGAAAATTTTCTTTATTTTTTTTTCTTTTAAGATGACTGGAGCCAGGTTTGAACCTGCGATCTCCCACATGGTAGTCGCGTGTTCTAACCACTATGCCACGGCCGGTCCCGTGGCATAAATCCCTGTTTGTGTACTTTTACAATAAATTAACAGATTTTATCTCGTTTGTCCAGTTTTTTTACTGTCGTCGATAAAAAAGTAAAAAGATTTTTGGTCCAGCCCGCAGAAAAGAAAAATATCGATACTTTAAAAAAAGGATCAGCTAGGATTTCAATCCAAGCATTTTTTTGATATATGATCAACCCAAAATACAGTGGCATATACACTTTTTATCGTCATAAACTGTTTTAAGCCTACCGTCCACAGTGGTAAAAATGGTTTTTTGGACATATGTAATTTTAGTCCGCAATTCTTGACCGATTTTCAAAATCTTTTTTTTTTTGTATTATTGGAAACAAAATTGTGCACAGAATGTACGTTTTTTTATTATAAATTCCTAATCGTTATTTTTTTTTAAATTGTCAAATTCGCTGAAAAAATAAATTTTCGACTTTAATTTTAAATAATTTTGGATTTAACAAATTTCTTTATTTTGACAGATGATGTAACATATCATGGTATTGGTCTTTTTAAATGAAAAGCGCACTAATTAGCATACTTGTAAACACAAAATATTATTTTAGATGCAGTTTAAGACTGAATTTTTGGTATATATTATTTTTTACAGAAGAATTTCTTAAAACTTCTCCAGGTTATATATTAAGATTTGTTATAATCGGATAATATTTGTGGGCAGGACAATATAGTTTTTGCTTATATGTTCACTTAGTTCAATTTGTAACATATGCTCACAATTACTGCGGGAGTTAAAAATATTTGGACACGTAATCCCATAAATTTTTTAAATTAAAGTCAAAAATTATTTTTTCATCGACTTTGAAACATTTTAAAAAATAACGATAAGGAATTCGGAATAAAATAACGTCCATTCTGTGCACGATTTTGTTTCAATAACACTAGAAAAAAATTTTAAAATCGCTCAAGAATTGCGTCCCAAAGTAAATAAAAATTATAATTTTGGTACTACATGAATTCGAAAATATAAAATTTTTTTTAAAAAAATTTTAGTCTACCTTTGTTTAATAAAATATTGCCAAAACAATGAGCATTGATATTTCGTTATATACTTAGTTATAATTTTTTTTGTAAACATACTATCAATATGAAATGTAAAACCGACTGCCCCCCCCCCCCTACATCGGATCCTGGCTACGCCCTTGAAAAGTCTTCTGTCTTTAAGCAGCCAAAAAATATTCTTGTGACTTTTTATATCCCTCCATATTGCTGTTTTGAGCACATGTGAAAAACACCTATTTTAAATGTCTGATCGCATAGCGGTAAATCAAGAATGAAAAATCAAAGCAGTCTTTGATGAAATCATAAAAGAAAATTCTTGAAATTTATTTTTATGTTTATTTTATTGCGTGCAATATCTAACGCTGTCGACGTTACCATATGGTAACAGTCGTCACTAATGGGTTGAAAGAGATACAGAGTACTACGGCTATACTTTATTTTCTGCAATAAAGTGGACCGTTGTCTTATATTTATGAGACGAAATGTTGTGAAACTATGAATTCTGGAAAAAAACGAATAAAAGCCAGTAAGAAAGTTTCAGTCAGGAAAATTGACTAACATATACCCTCACCCTCATTAAAACATAAAATTTTCTAATACATTAATATATTTTCGATTTTTAAAGTGAGCAGAGCGTTACATTTGTATGGGAGGTAACAGAAGGGGCATGGCCAGACTTCCTGTTGTTCGCCAAAACTTTATCCTGCAATAGCTTAACAAAATACAGAATTTGGGCACGATCGCGTTGGATGTATTGATAATATTAATCTATTTCTAAAGTGGGCGGAGTGATAATTTTGTATGGGAGGTACCAAAAGGGGCGTGGCAAGGCTTACAGATCTGTTCTCCAAAACTTTATCTGACTTTAGCTTTACTATATACAGAATTTAGGCACAAGCGCTATTGGTGTACTAATAATATTAATCGATTTATAATGTGGAAGGTACCATATGGGTATGGGCGGTACCAGATGGGGCGTGGCTAGATTTCCAGATCTGTTCTCCAAAATTGTATCCTAATTTAGCTTTACTAAATACAGAATTAAGGCATTATCGCTTTTAATGTATTAATAATTTAAATCGGTTTCTAAAGTGCGCGGTACCAGATGAGGCGTGTCTAGACTTCCAAATTTTTTCTTCAAAAAATTATCCTGCCATATTTTTAGTAAATACAGAATCTGGACACGATCGAGTTGGGTTTATTGATATTATTATTTGATTTCTAAAGTGGGCGGAGTGGTACATATGTGTAGGAGGTACCAGTTTTTCTCCTAAACTTTACGTTAGTTGTTATAGCTTAACAAAATACCGAATTTGGACATGATCGCGTTGGGTGTATTGATATTATTAGTCGATTTTTGAAGAGCGCGAATTGGTACAATTGTATGGGAGGTAGCAGATAGGGAATAGCTAGACTTTAAATTTCTTCACAAAAACTTTATCCTTTTGTAGCATTACAAAACACAGAATGTGGTCACGATTGTGTGTATTGATATTATTACTCGATATTAGCAGAAGGACGTGGCCATGTAGTCCATATGCATTCCCGTAAGTAATTTTGGAAAAATATGAACCTAGTTTCAAAACAATTGGTAACGTTTTCAAAAGTTTCGCGCGTACCAGCCGAACAGACAGATAGAACATGGATCAAACGACTTAAAAACTCATGAATCGAATTTGGTTCAAAGAAACTTAGGGTCTAAAGTGTGTTACACTTTTGGGTCGTATCATATGATATATACCCTCCTAAACGTAGAGTAAGGGTATACAAATACTGACAGCTCGTAATCGATAAGGACACGTAAATCTAGACTATGGATACGGAATGAAGAATATGGTCCGACAACTGCGGCAATCTACTACCTTAGTATACGTGATTAAACTTTCGAAGAAACGGCTTCCAAGTCAACCGCCTTCTATTGCATTAAATCCCTGGCAGAGTTTGGACAACGCTCCATAGATTGGAGTCACCAAGCTGATTTTGTAGTTTCGGTTGGGATGACTCCCGATTAATAAATGACTTGGCTATAAACACAATTTCATATAATGATGAACGATGAATTAAAAAATAACTCAGAAACCAAAAACTGATGAGGGAAAACAAGCTCCTTTTGACCTTTATAGACTGGTAAAGACCCGTCCAGAAAGGTAGGATATGACCCTACATGTGGATACAATCAAGTTCCCTGGAATTGAAGCTGATCCCGCTGTGGACCGCTTTGGAAGACCGAAAGAGTAGAAGACTGTTAGCTACAGAAACCCACCGAAACAGGATTCGAAGGTGGGGGAAGCCGAGGAAGCTCGGAAAAACCCGAGATAGAAAGAAGTGAGAAAAATGCCACTGAACACAAGCCGTAAGCAATTATTTTAAAACCAACAGATGGGAACAGCTATGCGGGCAAAAAACTCTTAGGATAATAGAAACACAGATACTGATATAAATGTCAGAACCATTAGCAAAACTAAAAATAGGAACCGTGCTAGTTGAACTTGAAAGAGGACAACGAGTTAATGCCATCAACAGAGGCCGAAAAATTTGATGGTTTAGATAGAAAGTGAGACGCCACATAATGGAGAAGTAATGCTACTAAGTGCAGGTCCTGAGCAGTGAAATTGTACTGAACCGGACAGAAGAGCCCAAGGACTATGTAAACGATGCAGATTGAAGGGCTTACCTTATAGGCACCTTCAAGCCTCCCTTGTTTACTATAGACCAATTAGTCTCTCATATTTTCTGCTGACATTTTTGGAACAATAGATTACCATTCATAAAAGGACATTTTAAGCCCTCATACTTTAAGGAACTGGACCGAAACTGCAACCGAAATATGAACTCAGATATTTTTCTTAAGCCGTCGTCCTGAATATGAGGCTTTCAATAACTTGGCGTCCTGCGGAATAAGAAGCTGCTCTCTGAAGGTGATAAACACAGCACAACTACTAGTGAAACCGCAACCTAAACTCAGAGAATTTCAATTAAAATGCCTTCATAATGAGGCGTTCAATGACGTAACGTCCTACGGTATAAGGAACTCTCTGGAGAGCACAACCCTAGTGCAACCACTGGGTTACCGCATTGTTAACTGGATGCTTGATGAGAAAAATATTTACTAACATCAAATGCATTACTCCGGATCTGTGTTTGAGAGACGGAATACCTTCAAAGGTGGGAGCAAATTTTATAACACTTCGACTTTTGTATGGAAACCTCATAAAGGGGTGAAGATAGGGGGTAGGTATGTTCGGTGCGAAAACTTAGGGTGGGTCGGTCATACATTTTACCCCTCTAAGAAGCACCATGGGAGCCGCAGGAGTTGATTTCATAAAAAAAAATTAAAAACTAAAAAAAATATGTATGGGGACTATCTTAAGGGTTGAAGATAGAAGGTACATATGTTCTGAGAAACTATTAAGTTTGAAAAAATATGCCCCTCTATGGGGCACCTTTGGGGCAGATAGAGCGGCAGGAGCAAAATTTTTAAAAAATACAGTTTGGTATGGAAGGCCCTTTAGGGGGTGAATATATGGGATAGGATGTTAGGATGGGAAAATGATGCATGGGTCGATTTGCATTTTTCCCCCTTCTCAACTTACTTTGATGATGATGCGCTGCCATTTAACGCCACCCCACCTTCCTAAATTTTGGCTCATGCATTTTTGTCCCAAACCACACAAAATTAGGGATTGGTTCATATCGAATTCGAAATCCTAAGCACTTTACCAACCCTAATGAATATGTCTTTGGAAATTTATATTTCTCGGATATCCTTCAAACAAGAACATAGAGAAAATAGAGGGATTAACTGTTAAGTGCGAAAGGAAGTCCCTAATACTTTATTTTTTCATATATTATATAAGCAAATAGTTGTTAGTACTAAAAATTTTGATAAAAAAAAACAACTAAAGTTACCTCTCTCGATAATAGAAAATTGTTATAATTATAAATCGATTTATTAGATTTCCAATTAATCAAAAACTATCTAAAGCATGGAAGACATTTTTCGCGAAAATTATAGTCAAAACGCAAAAAAGGTTTAAGAGTCTTTATGCAACACACAGACAGCTAATCACATGTTAAATATGCCCGATTACTCTTATGCGCAGAAGCAAATCGAAAGCAAACTAATAGTCTGATTTTGTTAATATTAATTTTGATAAAAAAAAACCCCAGCCTAAGTTTATCAACTCGACACTTTTTAACATCTAAAAATTTTATAATTATAAATCGATTTATAAATTAATCAAAAACCATCCTAAGCATGTAAGACATTTTACTACAAATTTTTAATCGAAACGCATGAAAGTATTAGGAGTCTATGGCCAACACACAGACATCTAAGCACTTTTTATATTTCATATAGAGAGCACTACTAAGCATAAAATCAAGAAGCTGGAAATGATTTTTGGTGATTTATATTAGCGAACAGCTT
The DNA here is from genome assembly GCA_964034835.1 of Muscina levida. Classification (NCBI taxonomy): domain Eukaryota; kingdom Metazoa; phylum Arthropoda; class Insecta; order Diptera; family Muscidae; genus Muscina; species Muscina levida. Next base: position 128,682,169 of record OZ035882.1, read on the forward strand.
TTAATAATACAGATTTGTGATGAAAATAGTCAATGTTAAGTATCGGGGCACTTTTTAAAACCTAAAAATTTTATAGTTATAAGTCAATTTATTAAATACAATATTTATCTAGGAACCATTTCATGCATGTAAGGAATATTTAGCGAAATTTTTTAGTTCAATCGCATAAAAGGTATAAGAGTTTATGGTCAACACACAGACATCTAGGCACACGTTATATTTAATATACGGAAGCACACTTAATAATGAGAACAAATCCCTTGTAATGATTTTCCGTGAATTATAATAGCGAACACCTTTTAACAAAACAAATTGTGATGAAAATAGTCAAAGTTAATAATTTAGTCACCTTTAAAAAATTTAAAATTTTATAGTTATAAATCGATTTATTAGATTTCCTAGTTATCTGCAAACCATTCCGAGCGTGTAAGGAATATTTTACGAAAGCTTTAAATCAATCGCATGAAAGGTATAAGAGACTATGTCCAACACACAGACATCTAAGCATATCTACGATATTTAAGCACATATGAACTCCGCCGAAGCCTTTACTATAATAAATCAAGATTTTTATACATACTGACAGTAAAATCATAGGCATAGAACATAACTCACACTCTGTCAAGATTTTAACCACTTCCCTAGCTTATGCTCTTTATTGGACTGCAATAAAGTAGTATTAACATGTTACAAATGGAATGATAAAGTTTTTCTTATTCCAACTCTTACAGCGGCATGATAATGATCTAATCTCTTATATCTACTCTAAGTCCTGCTAGAAGGACCTCCCAATTCATTATTTATTAATTTTTATACAGCTATACAATTGCTTAATTAATAAATTAATCAGTTTAAGACATTTAATTATTCTACTCATACTTTCTCTTATACCCATCGCCCTTTTTCTTTGTATGACCGTATGCGTTTTAGCCATTCTGGAAATTTCTTAATCCTTTCATTTAATCCTTCATCTTCGCGCCCTCTGTACCCTAATCCGTCTCGCCAATTCATTGACCCCTGATTAAACTAATTTTTAAATAGAATTAACAAATCTTATGCTGTATATGGACTAAAGACAGATATTGCACATGTTCTCATGTTCGGCCGCTTCTAAAGTGAATTTTTGGTGGGCGTGTGTCTCAGCCAATCACTTTAGGGCAGGATTTAGTTTGTAAACAATTGTGCTAATTAAAGCCTCCTCAATAAAATGGGCTTGAGATACACACACAAATAATCTTTAATGTTCTGTCCACCAAAAGAGAGCCAGGTAAATAATTTCTATACTAACATGTGTGCCCATTTACAAATCCGGTAGCTTAGCCGTGTTGAAGGAACTTGTGCGGAACTTCATGCCAAAAAAAATTGTATAAAATACCAGTTTAATCAGTTACAGGCAGGTAACTAGAGCGCTAAACTAAGGTTACGCAGTTACGGTCTTAACAGTATACCACACTAAAGAGAGAAAGAGAGAGAGAGAGAGACACACACAGAAAAAGGAGGCGGAACATCTTAAGCTATAGAGATTTAAACTAGGTCACTAGATTAGTCTAAGAAGTGGCATGCGGAGTTTACTGCGCGATATTTTTAGTTAATCTCTTGTGCGGATTAAGAGGGGATTAAGCGGGGTTTAAAGCTAAAGCAGACGCTCGCTCCTTTGATTTTTAACAGGCTGTTACAAAAATCCTAAGCCTAGGACTTAACACTTTAATCCGCACTCACATGTGATCTAATTTTTTTTTAGTTAATCTCTTTATTATGAGATTAACGTGATCCTTTATGAACGCATTGTAACTTAAATTAGTTTAAACTTATATGGCACTCAGCCGATACACACGTGGCTGAGATAATTGCAAGACAATTATATACGAGACATGTAAAGAAAACGTCATGTAGCCTCATGTGTAGATGTATGATGTATGTGTATTAAGTGGGTTAGTATATTATTGAAAAACAATAAAAATCCACACGCCTTCCTATATTTTTTATACAATGTCATGTACCGAATTTGTATGAAGTTCGTTGCTTAAGTCTTTTATTGTGTAGACCAAAAAAAAAAAGCTGAAGAGAATCGTTATGGACTTCTAATACAAAAAGTACTTTTGTAAACTAAACTGTACTGACAAGGACTTTTAGCTATCAACAAGTAATTTTATTGTGTCATAAATTACTTTTATAATAGCCAAGAGTACTTTTATTGTATCCAAAACTACTATATTGTACCAAAACTAATACTTTTTGTACGAAAAAGTACTTCTATTTATAGTCAAGTAGTTTTATTCTATCATCAATTGGTGTTACAACATGTACGTTAACTGTACGAAAATGTACTTAATTGTGCGAAAAATTGCGTAAGAAATAAATACTTTTATTGAACCAAAAAGTACTTTTATAGTACCAAAAAGTTGCTTTGTCATGAAATAAAAGTACGTTGTGGAACAATAAAAATACTTTTTGTTTACTGTATTCAAAAGTACTTCATTATACCAATAATAATCTTTTTTGAACCAAAATGTACTTTTATTTACCGTCTAGTACTTTTATTTTATCATTAATTTTGTAATAATAACTACTTTTACTAAGCCAAAAAGTTATTATTTTTTCTGTTTGAAAAATTAAGTAAGTAAAAGTACTTTTATTGACTCAAATAGTACATTTATAATACCAAAAACTCATTGTTAGGGAACAAAACTTCAATTTGGAACAATAAAAGTACTTTTTTATTACTGTATTTAAAAGTACTTCATTGTACCAATAATAATCTTTTTTGTACCAAAATGTACTTTTATTTACCGTTCAGTACTTTTATTCTATCATTAATTTTGAAACAATAAGTACTTTTACCAAACCAAAAAGTATTTTTTGAACCAAATATTACATTTATAATACCAAAAAGTCCTTTGGAACAAAAGTACGTTTTGGAATAATAAAAGTACAGTTGAACTTCTCCCACACATTTTTACCTCTCTATAACGAATTTTTTTTATAATGTAGAAATCGACTACAAAGTACTTTTATTGTTACACAAGGTAATATTTTTGTACGAAAAATTTCTTTAATAGTAACAACAAGTAATTTTGTAGTACGACTTTTGTTGTTGCATAAAGTACATTTATAGTACCTTTATTGTACTAATGTATCATTATTATACTAAAACTACTCGTTAATGTACCAAAAACTAATTTTATTCACTCTCAAACAACTTATTCTACCACAAAGTAGTTTATTGTACAATAAAGTACTTTAGTTGTATCTAAAAGTACTTTTATTGTATCCACATGTAAATTTATTGTAACGAGAAGTGATTTTATTGAATTACTAACTACTTTTATTGGACCAAAATGTACTACTGTTGTAACAATAAGTGCTTTTATTGAACTTAAAGGTACTGTAAGAAAAAGTACTTTTATTATAAAAAAGAACATTTAATGTACAAAAACGTACTTTAAATGTACCAAAAAGTACTTTAATTGTACCAAAAAGTACTTATATGGTGCCAAAACGGACTATCATTGTATAGAAGTACATTTATTGTACCAAAAAGTACTTTTATTGTAAAAAAAATCTCATATTGTTCAAAAAATTATTTTTTTTGTGCGAAAAAGTAAGTAAGTAAAAAGTACTGAAATTCTTTTGTCCGACAAGTACTTTAATTATACCAAAAAGTAATTTTTTTGTACCAAAAAGTACTTTTATTGTACCGACAAATATTTTGTTACACCAAAAAGTACTTTAATTTCACCAAAATGTAATTTTATTGCACCAAAAAGTACTTATATGGTGCCATGACTGATTGTCTTTGTACAGAAAGTACTTTTATTGCAACAAAAAGTATATTTATTGTACCAACGTGTACTTTTATTGTACCGAAAAGTATTTTAATTACACCAAAAAGTACTTATATTGGACCAAAATGTACTATCATTGCGCCGGCATATACTTCTACCGCACCAAAGAGTACTTTTAGAGTACCAGGAAGTACTTTTATTCTAACAAAATATACTTTTATTCTAACAAAATGTACTTTTTTTGTAAAAAAAATTAAAAGTTCTTACATTGCTCAAAAAAAAATTTTTATTGCACCAACAAATATTTCAAAAAGTACTTTTAATGTACCAAAATGTAATTTTATTGAACCACAAAGTACTTTTATTGAACCACAAAGTACTTTTATTGTAAAATAAAAAATGTTAAAAAAAGTACTTTTATTGTACCAAAAGGTATTTTTATTGCGCCAAAAAAAATTTTCTAAAAGTACTTTTAATGTACCAAAAAGTATTTATATGCTGCCATAATGGACTATCATTGTACCGAAATGTAATTTTATTGTAACAAAAAGTACATTTATTGTACCAAAAAGTACTCTTATTGCACCGACATATATTTCAAAAAGTAATTTTGTTGTAGCAGAAAGTTCGTTTATTGGAACAAAAAGTACTGAACTTTTATTGTACCGACAAGTACAATAAAGAGTATTTTTCAAAAGAACTTTTGTTGCATCAATAAGTAAATTTTTGTACATAAATTGTACCAAAAAGTAATTTTATTGTTCTCTAATGTACTACACAGTAATGTACTACCGAGATGTATTTTAGTGTTGACATTCACTTTTTCATAGTGATAGATGCTTAGTTTCCGAGATGAATGCATTTTAAGATTTCCACATGGATTTGGACGATTCCCTACTAGTTTGCTAGGAGAATATTTCACCTCTCTATAGTAATCACAAATTTAGCCCCTTTTTACGTTTAGACGCTTAGTTTACGAGATAAATGAATTTTAAGGTTTCCATAGGGATTTAAACGATTCCTCACGAGTTCAGCGGTTCACGATTAGACGCTTAGTTTATGAGATAAATGCATTTTAAGATTTCCATATGAATTGGCACGATTCTTGACTAGTTTAATAAGAAATTTCCAACCTCTTCCTAGAAACTTCTCTAGGTTTTCATAGTGTTAACAAATTAAGCCCCTTTTAACGATTAGATGCTTAGTTTATGAGATAAATGCATTTTAGGATTTCCATATGAATTTAGACTATTCCACACTAGTTTCAAAAGGCATATTAAGTCTGTTCTTAGTGATTTTCCCACTTCTTTTTAGTGATTAAAAATTAAACTCCGTTTTGCAATTAGAGGCGATTTAGACGATTCCTTACTAGTAGCGACTTTTCAACTTTTTCCTAGTCTTTTCCCCTGTTTTTCATAGTAATAACAAATTAAGTTCCTTTACGCGATTGGGCGCTTAGTTTAAGAGATAAATGCATATAAAAATTTTCATGTGGGTTTCCATATCAATGAGATAAATGCATTTAAAGCGTAACATATGAATTTTAATGCTTTCATAGGGTATATTTCCTTTCAAACGAACAGCTTCTTTAGTTTGCCCTTAAACAGTAATGTCACAATGGATAGGAGTATAACCTTTGTTGTGGGGACCACACTTAGCTAGGACTTTCTTTTTGTAAATTGTCACATCAGCTATGGTATCATTCTATTCACTCGCCAGACAAACATTCTTAGTTGCAAAACCAAGAATTTAACCCTGATGTCCTCCTCAAATGCAAATGAATTTGATCAGTGTCAGAAGCAAGTGATCATTAATCACACCCCAGTGATCCTTAACCATTCCCAATTAATTGTTCAATAGTTACAATTACAAAATGTTAGAAAGAAATTTGTGCGTTCTTTAGGAGCCGGAACTAAAACATCATTAGTATTTCGCTTGACAGCTTGACAGAAGTTCAAAGGATAACATAGAGTTTTTGTTAAATCCCTTTGGCAACACATGCTGGTCCTTTAACTTGCAGTTTGTCTTACAATTTCTAAATGTTACTGACACTTTAACACGAGACATGTTAGATTTCTATATAGTTTTGTAATTGAGTCTTCGCTGAAGGCTTTGTGTTATTTTAAGGACACACATTTTCTGTTAGGGCATATTAACCTATAGTAACTCTTTACATCTTGTTGACAATATTAGATCTTAACTAAATATTTTCTTTATTGCAATAGGTTTTGTTGTGGATTGTGTCGTCGTCGCTCCTCTGCTGTTCAGTATTATTTTAGGCCACAAAGGACACGTGTGCGATGAGCATGTCCCTAAATGTACAAGCGATTGTTTATGCTTAAAGACTGAACATAGAGTATATATTTATGGAATCTTAATTATTATTTATTTCCAGTGAATCATGAGAGTCTTTTTAGGCAAAAATAATACTGAACTGTAGAAGTAAGTCGACGACGCCACAATCCACAACAAACCCTATTGAAAGAGCGTAAATATTTTGTTAAGATCTAATATTGTTAACAATATGTAAAGAGTTACATGCCCTAACAGAAAATGTGTGTCTTTAAAATAACAAAATAACCAATTCATAGAACATTTAACTTAAGCCTTCAGCAAAGACTCTTTAACCTAACTAAATGAAAATCTAACATGCCTCGTGTTAAAGTGTCTATAACATTTAGTAATATTAGGACAAAACTGAAAATTAAAGGACCAGCATGCCCAAAGGATTTAACAAATACTTTATGTTACCTTAAACTCCGGGCAAGCTGAGAGCAAAATGCTAATGATGTTTTAGTTCCGGCTCCTAAAGTACTAGCACATTTTGCTTTAACATTTTGTAATTGTAACTTTATAAGTAACTCCAGCGGATGGTTAAGGATCACTGGTGTGTGATTAATGATCAGTTGTTACTTCCAATGCACAAATTCATTTGCATTTAAGGAGGCCATCAGAGTTAAATTCTTGGTTTAGCAGCTAAAAATATTTGTATGGCGAGTATCTAATAGAATGATACCATAGCTGATGTGATGATTTCTTAACCAAATGACCAAATGACTAAATGAAATGAGTGTCGTCACCATAACAAAGGAAAAATATACTCCTATCCATTGTGCATTACAGTTTAAGGGCAAACTAAAGAAGTTGTTCGTTTGAATGGAAATATTTCTATGAAAGCATTTAAATATATATGTAACTCTTTAAATGCATTTATTTCGTTGATATGGAAATCCATATGTAAATTTTTATATGCATTTATCTCGTAATCTAAAATTCAAATCACAAAGAGAAGCTTTTAATGTGATCACTTTGAATAAATAGAGAAATCGCTAGAAAATATTGGTATTTCCGTTCCAAACTATTGACAAATCATTCAAATCGATATAGAAATATTTAAATGCATTCATCTCGTAAATTAAGACTCCAATCGTAAAAAGGAGCTTAATCTATGCTGACTATGGAAAAGTAGAGAGATCACTAGGAAAAAGATGAAAATTCTCTATGAAACTAGTGAGGAACCGCTCAAACCCCTGAAAATTGTCTACAAAACTAGTAAGGAATCGTCCCAATCCATATCTTTAAATGCACTTATATCGTAAACTAAGCGCCCAACCGCGTTAAGGAGCTTAATTTTTTATCACTATGAAAAAGTGGGGAAAACACTAGGAAGAGGTTGGAAAATGTATTTATATGAATATTCCTTTTCAAACTAGTGAGGAATAGTCTTAATTCATATGGAAATCTTTAAATGCATTTATCTCGTAAACTAAGCGTCTAATCGTGAAAAGGGGGCTTAATTTGTGATCACTACGAAAAAGTAGAAAAAGCGCTAGTAAGAGGTTAGAAATTTCCTAACTAGTCAGGAGTCGTGCCAATACATATGTATATCTTTAAATCATTCATCTCTAAGCGTCTAATCGTGAAGAGGGGCTTAATTTGTGATTAGAAATTTCTTGCTGAACTAGCGGGAAATCGTCCAAATCCATATGGAAATCTTTAAATGCATTTATCTCGTAAACTTAACGTCTAATCGTGAAAAGGGGCTTAATTTGTGATCACTATGAAAAAGTGATAAAAATCACTGGGAATAGTTGCGATATTTCCTACTAAACTGGTGAGAAATCGTTCAAAATGCATTTATCTCGTAAATTAAGCGTCGTCTAATCGTGAAAAGGGTCTAAATTTGTGATCACTCTGAAAAATTAGAAAAAGCGGTAGTAAGATGTTGGAAATTCCCTATTAAACTAGTCAATAATCGTACCAATCCATATCTATATCTTTAAATCATTTATCTCGTAAACTAAGCGTCTAATCATGAATTTCCGTATGGAAATCTTATAATGCTTTTATCTCGTAAACTAAACGTATAATAGTAAAAAGAGGCTTAATTTGTGATCACTATAAAAAAGTGGTAAAATCACCGGGAATAGTTGCGATATTTCCTATCAAACTGGTGAGAAATCCTTCACATCAATATGAAAATCTTTAAATGCATTTATCTCGTAAACTAAGCGTCTTACCGCAAAACGAGATGAAATTTGTGATCACTAAGGAAAATATGTAAAATTTATAGGAAGCGGTTAAAATTTCCCACCCATATGTAAATCTTGAAATAGGTTTACCTCCTAAACCAAGCATATAAATGCACAAACTATTAAGAAATCTTCCAAATCAATGTGAAAATTGGTATTTGTATTTATGCCCTAAAATTATCCTTCAATCGCAAAATGAAACTACAAATGTACCAACAAGCATTTTTATTGTTACCTTAAGTACTCTAATTGTACCAAAAAGTACTTTTATTTCACCACATAGTACTCTATAACACCAACAACACGTACCTTTATTGTACTAAAAAGTACTTTTATTATATCAATAAGTACATTTATTGTATAAAAAGCTACTTTAAGCGAACCAGCAAGTCTTCTATTGTAACATCAAGTACTTTTATTTTACCAATATGTACCTTTATTGTACCAAAAAGTACTTTTATTATACCAATTATATAAAAGTTTGTTGTACTACAAAGTACTTCTATTGTACCTAAAATACAAAATATTGTGCAACAAAGTACTTTTATTGTAGCCAAAAATATACTTTTAACTTGCCAAAAGGACTTTTTTGTACCAACAAGTACTTTTATTGTTCGAAAGGGTGTTTTTGCTGTATTAACAAATACTTTTGTTGTACTAAACAAAAATATTCTTATGCATTATGCATTTGGGGCATTTTTCAGTCATTAAGAAAATTAACTTAAGCTATTAGGTATGTTAGGGTTAATTGTCTTCCTAGAAAAGATACAAACATAAATAATTTATGGAAATTTTTTACCGAAATTATTCTTACAACTTGTCGTCATGTATAAAATGCTAAATACTATCTTAATTTTGGAAACCGACCTAATGTACACTCACTTTGTCATATATCCTTTTTTACAATTAACAGAATTTTAATAAATTTAAATCACATACAGAACTAAAAATAAAACAAAATCAGATTAACATAATTCGAAATATGGGACATATTGTTCTATTTATTTTAAATTATCAAAGTAGGCCAAATATGGATTATTTTCAACGAAAATATGCTTACGATTTGTGCTCCGGTCTAATGCGTTATAAACGCCATTAATTTTGAAACTTACTTTTTTCCTCAAAAACTTGGCCATATATCCTTTTTTTATTAAATCAGTTCTTTTGAGAAATGACAAGCTATTAGGATTTCCAAGAAATATTAGCCCGAAAATATGATAACAACTTGTAGTCATATATAAATTGCTAAATACTATCTTAATTTAGGTCACCGATCTTATGTACACTGACTTTGTCATATATCCTTTTTTACAATTAATAGAATTTTAATAAATTTACAAATATATCACATAATGAACTAAAAAAAAAAACAAAATCAGACTAACATAATTCGAAATATAGGACATATTGTTACATTTATTTAAAATTATCAAAGTAGGCCAAATACGGATATTTTTTTCAACGAAAATATGCTAACGATTTGTGCTTAGGTCTAATGCGTTATAAACGGCATTACATTTGAAACTTACGTTTTTCCCCAAAAACTTGACCATATATCCTTTTTTATAATTAAAACAGTTATTTTGAAAAATAACTTCAACTATGAGGATTTCCAAGAATCATTTGCCCGAAAACATGCTAACAACATGTCGTCATGTATAATATGCTGAATACTATCTTAATTTTGAAAATCGATCTTATGTACACTGACTTTGTCATATATCCTTTTTTACAATTAATAGAATTTTAATAAATTTACAAATATATCACTAAAAAAAAACAAAATTAGCCTAACATTATTAGGACATATTGTTACATTTATTTAAAATTATAAAAGTAGGCCAAATATAGATTAATTTCAATGAAAATATGCTAACGATTTGTGCTCAGGTCTAATGCGTTGTAAACGTCATTAATTTTGAAACTTACTTTTTTCCTCAAAAACTTGGCCATATATCCTTTTTTTATTAAAACAGTTCTTTTAAGAAATAACTTAAACTATTAGGATTTCCAAGATATATTAGCCGGAAAATATGCTTACAACTTGTCGTCATGTATAATGTGCTGAATACTAACTTAATTTTGGAAATTGGTCTTATGTACACTGACTTTGTCATATATCCTTTTTTACAATTAAAAGAATTTGAATAAATTTAAAAAAAAATATAACACAATGAATTAAAAAAACAAAATCAGATTAACATAATTCTAGATATGAGACATTTTGTTACATTTATTTAAAATTATCAAAGTAGGCCAAATATGGATTAATTTCAATGAAAATATGCTTACGATTTGTGCTCAGGTCTAATGCATTATAAACGCCATTTATATTAAAACTTACTTTTTCCTCAAAAACTTGGCCATATATCCTTTTTTATAATTAAAACAGTTATGTTGAAAAATAACTTAAACTATTAAAATTTTCAAGAAATATTTGCCCGAAAATATGCTTACAACTTGTCGTCATGTATAATATGCTGAATACAATCTTAATTTCGAACATCGATCTTATGTGCACTGACTTTGTCATATATCCTTTTTTACAATTAATAGAATTTTAATAAATTTACACATATATTACATAATGAACTAAAAAAAAAAACAAAAACAGACTAACATAATTCAAAATATGGGACATATTGTTACATTTATTTAAAATATGGGACATATTGTTCTATTTATTTAAAATTTTGAAAGTAGACCAAATATGGATTATTCTCAGCGAAAATATGCTAACTATTTGTGTTCAGGTCTAATGCGTTATAAACGTCATTAATTTTTAAACTTACTTTACTCCCCACTAACTTTGCCATATATCCTTTTTTATAATTAAAACAGTTATTTAGAAAAATAACTAAGTTATTAGGGTTTCTAGGGTTAACTTCTGTTGCTTTATAAGACACTTTTTAGGATAAATTTTTTCATGTGCTTTTTAGTATATGAGGCTACAAAACAATGGCCACAAAAATAGTTAAGTCAACAAAAGAACGCAATACATAATCACAATGTGATTACACGGCCTGTAAGTCACGAACAATTGCAAATATTAGTAAGTCATTAGCTATTTTTCTTATGTTCCACAAAAGATTTTAAGTTTTTGCTGTTTCATCTTATATTGACACAATTTTGTTGAGTCATATTGCTAAAGAAAATGTATCAGTCATATGAATTGCTCAGAATTTTAGCCATCAAGAATGTATGGTCGGTCACATGTGATTAATATAACAAAAGAAATTTCCTTGTGCCCAAGTAACTCCAGGGGGTCTAAGGAATTCAAATATTGCTACTATTCCGTATGTCATGATGGATAATTATGATATTGCTTAAGTTGTGAAACGTTTTAAGAAAATAATTTTTATTACAGATTACTTAAAGTTAGTTTATATTAAGACATTTGAATTCTCCTTTATAAAGTAATACAATTGTCTTATTAAACACAATTGTAAAATTTCTCTAATTACTTTGGTCATATAGTAATTCCTCGTATATTACTCCTTGCCATTGTGTGGGTTCTGTGGTTCAACGCTGGAAATTCCTATGAATTTAATCCTTCATCTTTGTGTTGTGCCTTCATCTGCTTGACCAGTTCATTGATTCAAGATAAGGCTAATATTTCAAAGAACAAATCAAAGAATTAACAAATCTTATGTATGGATTAAGAGCACAAATTGCACATGCCCTCATGTTGTGCCTGCTCAATCGAGAATTTTGGTGGGCGTGTGTCTAAAACGAATTACGCTTAAATGCCTTAGCAATTGCATCAAGGCTTGGATTTACAGCTAGGATTAATTTTTGTCAACAATGGTGTCAATTAAGCCGGTCCAATAAACTGTTTGCTAGTCGGTCTGCAACATACAAATACACACAGTCTTTCACTTTTTTTTTTCTCCCGCTAATACAATGAGCAGGTAGTTGGTTACCTTTTGTTGTTAGGGCACGTAAGACAACACATTGACAAATCCGGTAGCTTAAACGAGTTAAAGGAACTTGAACGGAACTTAAACCCATAAATGTGTATAAACTATGAGTTTAATCAGTTTGCGGCAGGTAACTAGAGCACTAGGCAAGAGTTACGTATGCAGCCGTCGTAGACGTGGGAAAGGGATTAAGAGGAGATTAACATAAATCCCTTTCGCGAACTCTTAACTAAATGTGTAAGATTTAAAAGAGGCATAAAGAGATTAGTGCGCGACATTTTAAGTTAATCCCTCGCTGGTGGCTAGTAATCCAAGGATTAAAGTTTACGAGTTTGTTAACCAGGAGAAGGATTAGTTTTACAATGTTGCTTTTGATCCATATAGACTATATACTTTTATATGGTATATGGTAATTATTGTCGTTGTTATTGCCTGAAATTTCCTTTGTTACGGTCTAACATGTATCAAGAATATGTATAAAGTGGGTTAGTATATTATTGAAGTTGTATGGAAATGCCCACCTTCTGACATCGTTGTTTGTGTCTTAAGTCTTTTGTTTATTATGCTTATGTCTTGAGCCGCAGTAAGACTAAGAAATCTAATCATAACTGTTGCATAACAATAAATAACACAAAGGCTTAAATATGAAAGGGCCGAACCTGGTTCAACCCCTTCAACTAACTCAACTTTATAATTGTTGGCACAACAAATTGTACTTTTTGATACAATAAATGTTTTTTTTTGTACGTCATCCTAGTGCGTGACTCTGCATTGACCATTTAGACCAATAATTAACAACATTATCTGATCGTTTAGACAATATTGCTGTATCATTAGAGATACACTAATACAAATTGATAACTAATCAGTATGATTGACGAACTTTTACGAACAACAAAGTAATTTTTGTTTCAACTTATGTAACAAAAGTACTTTTTGATACAAAGAAAGTACTTTGTGGTGTAGTACTTTTTGGTACAATAAAATTACTTTTTAATACAATTAAATTAATTTTTGTTACAAAAAGAGTACTTTTTGATACAAGGAAAGTATTTAGTGGAAAGTACAAGTACATTGTGGTGTAGTACTTTTTTTCTACAATGGAAGTACTTTTTGTTACAGTAAACGTACTTCTTGTTATAAATCAAGTACCTCAGGCTCACTAAAAGTACTTTCTGATACAATAAAAGTACTTTTTGGTATAAAAAAAAATTACAGTACAGTGAAAATACTTCGTATCACAGTTTATGTACTATTGTTACAATAATGTACTCTTCGGTACTACAAAAGTACTTTTTGGTACAATAAAGTACTTTTTGTCGGTATAATAAAGTACTTTTTGTCGGTACAATAAAAGTACTTTTAGTGCAATGAAAGTACTTTTTGTTATAACTAAAGTACTGCTTGGTACAAAAGTACAATAAAAGTTTATTTTTTGGTGCAATAAAAAAAGGTTTGTGGTGCAATGAAAGAACTTTTTTGTGTTACAACTAAAGTACTTTTTGGTTTAAAAAAGTTTTTTTTTGGTACCATTTAAGTTATTTTTTGGCAGAACCAAATAATTTGTTGGTACAATAAACGTGCCTCGTATTACAATTAAGGTACTTTTTGTTACAACAAAAGTACTCTTTGGTCCAAAAATGTACTTTTCGGTATAACTAAAGTACTTTTCGGTATAATTAAAGTATTTTTTAGTGCACTAAAAGTAATTTTGGTACAGTGAAAGTACTTTGTGTTACAACTAAAGTACTATTTGGTAGAAAAAGGGTTCTGTTTGGTACAATAGAAGTACATCGTATTACAATTAAAGTACTTTTTGGTATAGTGCAAATACTTTGTATTACAATTAAAGTACTTTTTGTTTCAATAAAATAACTTTTTGGTACAAAAAAGTACTTTTTTGTATAAGTAAAGTTCCTGTCGGTACAGCAAAAGTACTTTTATTACAATAAAAGTTATTTGTGGTACAATGAAAGTACTTTTTGTTACAACTAAAGTACTTTTTGGTAGAAAAAAAATTAGTTTTATTACCGTTAAAGTACTTTTTGGTACAATAAAAGTACTTGTTGGTACAATAAAAATACTTGTTGGTACAATAAAAGTACTTTGTATTGCAATTAAAGTACTTTTTGGTACAATAAAAGTACTTGTTGGTACAGTGAAAATATTTCGTATTACAGTTCATGTACGTTTTTAGTACAATAAAAGATCATCTTGATACAATGAAATGCTTTTTGATACAATGAAAGTAATTTTTGTTATAACTTAAGTACTTTTATTACATTTAAAGTTCTTTTTGGTAATAAAAATAATTTGTGACTCAATAAAAGTACTTTTTTACTTTTTCCGCTTGAGCTATCTAGGAATAGCAATCGACAATTTTGGGAGCAAGCCACCGCAATTGCCGGCTCTTTCTTCCAGCCATGGGATACCAAATTGGGTATGACAGTATGGGCCACACCCGCTTCGGGTACAGGTGAGGCCTATCTTACCACCTCTGCTACTCTATGGGTCTGTAGCACCCGGTTGCAATGCAACTCCACATCCAGCCCGAAAACTCTACCAGCGATTATGGCTCAAACCACAGCCCGCGTAGTGTTCCCACAAGCGGGCCAACAACTAACCGATCAGGCTGAAACTTTTACATATGTACTCGCAAGTACCAATGCCTACACATTAGCACCCCAAGTAGATGATGCAAGGATGCAGTACCAACAAGGACGTGTACTGAAGACCTTGCACGGTACCAGAAGAAGGCCTTTGGTGGGACATAGAAACTACTACCAGTTTCAACTCCTTGCAGTTCAACGGCTAGTGCCGCCGCAACCGACAGTGGCAGCCGTCATTAGGCAGAACAAGACTGTGGGATCGACTCGATCCAACAGTCTTGCAACCTCAGACACCCCGGAAAGACCTGCCTAATCAAGGTCAGTTGACACGCTTCAACAATTATCTCGAAATAGCTCGACGTCGCGCAAACCGTCTGGAAGCACACTCCATTGCTCTAGCCAAAGCTCCTGGAGTAGAGAGCATCTCACTCACGTCCCACTCACTTCCTACTCTGGTAATCGCTAATACCTGGAGATCCCTTATATCATTATCTTAGGGACAATCATATAATCCGCAGGTGCAAGAAGCGCGGCCGGACAGGCTTCTCTTAAGCAAAAAGGCATTGAGCGAACCATGTCCCGTTAGTAGAAAACCAAGACAAAGGTTGAAACCAAAGTCAGGGTTCTCCCCAATATTCCTAACACTAGACAAAAACCTATAAGTAGCACGTCCGTTTTCGCTCTCATCCCAATGTGTTAGCCACCTAAGCAAGACACGCTCGTCAAAGAGCGCCCTACACTGAGCCATACTCATATCACACTCTACTCCCTCAACAAGCCAGTCTAAACCCATGAGTGAATACCCTTTCCTGGACTTGAAATCCGCCGCACGACGCATGATAACAAGATCCATCACAACAGGCAGGGCCTCCGTCGATACAGTACGGCATACTGTCAAACAAGCCAATAACACCACTCTCTGACAAGAGAGGGTCTTACTATACCCGAAAGCAGTACTCACCACCTCGTACCACACAGAAGACCCATATGCTGTCATGGCAACAAAGAGTCCCTGGTAAACAGTACGGACAGCTCGTCTACTAAGACCCCAGTCGTTCCTAAGCACTCGTCTCAGCTGGTCGACAGCGCCAACTAGCTTGCCTTTCAAACTATCTAAATGCGGCAAATAGTTCATTCGTTCTCCCACGGTGACACTCAAATATGTCACTTGCATGACACATCAACAGCCTTATAACGGCCTACCTGATAATTTGCCATGCAAAAGCATCATATTAGTCTTTTCTGCTGCGACCTCAACACCGACTCGTTCCGACCATTGTCCGACAATGCTCATCATAGCCAAAACCCGCTGATCCAACACAGAGCGAGACCGACCCTCAACCATAATGAATAAATCATCGGCATACGCGCAAACTTTGCACTGATCACCTAGTTGCCATAACAAGGGATCCATCATGAGGTTCCATATAAATGGACCACAGATAAACCCTTGCAGACAACCACGAACCACATCGAGCTCCACAGAACTATTTACCTTAACTACGCTCGCATTTCTGCCAGAAAAATGACGCCTGTATAAAGCCTCTAGGTAATCCGGGACTGTCTTACACTGACTTACTGCTTTTACACAGTATCAGTCGATATTTCCAAACAAAAAAATGTCGGTTGCTTTCTAATATCCGAGACCACATTTTAAGGCTACTATCTCGCAGCATTTAAAGAACTCCCAGACTTCTTTCTCCTTAACTGACTCAGCGAAATAAAAAGTAAAACTAACTTAAATAACATTAGTTTGTGCGGCTTTCTATCCTTTTTAGGCATATTGGCGGTCGAGTCCTTGAAGATCATATAACACGTTGTATTTTTAATGTCTCAATCATTTGCCGTTAGTTTTCCTGCAGTCTTTGTAGTCTATTGTAGCCATTTGTGGATATTTGCTTATTGGCGACATTTGTTGAATGTAACCTTTGACAAAAGGCCGAGTATTTTACCGTTACACTACTCTATTGTTTGTTTCCTGTGTTTGTTTTTAGCGTGAGGTGACATTAAATTTTACGCTAGAGTACTGCTTTAACAGAGATTTAGTCAACAGTTTGCCACCATGATGATGAAGCCATTTTTAGGCTGGATTGTAAGACAGTTACTTGTGTATTTTTTTTAAATTTCAATTCATTTTCACATCATTCTCTTCTAATACCAAAATGGAAGACAGCATTCGTATTCATGTAGTTATTAACTTTTTTCCACGTAGGCAAAACATAGGATAATTTCGACGAAAGTATGCTAAGGACTTGTGGTCTTGTTCAATATTTTAAAAACTATTTGAAATTTTAAGATATTATCCTTATTCGCTACCTTCGCCATATATCCTTTTCTAATATAAATAATTTTTTCAATAAATTGACAAATAAAGTCATAATGCATCAAAGAAAAAAAAAGCAGACTAAAATAATTCCCAATATGGGTAATATTGTTTCACATTTTTAAAGTTGTCTAAGTTGGTCATTTGTGGAAATCTTTACACGAAAATATGCTAACGACTTATGGTCATGTATAATATGCTAAATAGCATTTAATTTTTGGAACTTAATCATCTCCCCACTAACTTTGCCATATATCCTTTTTTGATAGTAATTGGAATTTTCACTAAATTCACCAAGATAGTAGATAATGCTTTAAAGAAATACAAACGTATTCATATTTATAAGGAAATAAGGATCCACATGTTACATATATTTAATTTTTCATAAGTAGATCAAATATAGAATTACTTTAACGAAAATGCGTTAACGACTTCTGGTCATGCCTATTGCGTCAAATACTACACTAACTTTGGAACTTTCTCTTCTTCCTACTAACTTTGCCATATATCCTTTTTTGATTGTTATTAGAATTTTTATTAAAATCACAAATATAACAGATAATACATTAAAGAAAAACAAATGTATTCATATTTAGTACGAAATATGGCTCCAAATGTTAAATATATTTAATTACTCATAAGTAGGTCAAAAATGGAATTACTTTAACGAAAACATGCTAACGACATGTGATCATGTATCATATGGTCAATACTATTTTAATTTTGGGACTTACTTTTTTTCCCTACTAACTTTGCCATATATCCTTTTTTAGAATTTTTATTAATTTCATCAAGAGAGCAAAAAATGCTTTATAGAGATACAAATGTACTCATACTTAATAAGAAATATGGCTTCAAATGTTGCATATGTTTAATTTTTCTTAAGTAGGCTTAATATTAAATTACTTCAACGAAAGTATGCTAACGACTTGTGGTCATGTCTATTGCATCAAATACAACAGTTATTTTGGGTCTTACTTTTTTTCCTACCAGCTTTGCCATATATACTTTTCTTAAATTATTAGAAATGTTTAATAAATTCACAAATATAACAGAAAATACTTTAAAGAAATACAAATTTATTCATATAAATTAAGAAATAAGGGTCCACATGTTACTTATATTTAGTTTTTCATAAGTAGTCCAAATATGGAATTACTGCAACGAAAATATGCTAACGACTTGTGGTCGTGTATCATGTGATAAATACTACTATAATTTTGGGTCTTACTCTTCTCCCCACTGACTTTGCCTTATATCCTTTTTTAAAATAACACGATTTTTCAACTAATTTACTTATAACAGCATAATGTACGAAAGAAAAGCAAAGTTATTGATATTTATTACGATATTTGGGTCATGTTGTTACAAAAAATTAAACTTATGTCAGTGGGATATAAATCTACGGAACTATTTCAACGAAAATATACTTATGGTAATGTCCAATGTTTAAAGAACTATTTAAAATAAGCAACTGTCGTTATTATTAGCTAACTTTGTCATATATCCTTTTTTAATTAGTGGCATTTTCAATAAATTTTCAGACATAGGTGGTTGTCTAAAGGCATTTATATTAAAAATAAAATATGAATAATAACGTTATCTATATTTAGTTATATAATTAGATTATAAATTAAATTTTACTTTGAAAATATGTTAACGACTAGTAGTTAACTCTAGTCGTGTTAAATACAGCCTTTATTTTTGAATTTAGTCCTTTATTATCCAAACTTGTCATATATCCTTATATTTTTATTTAAATGCCTTAATTTCGCCGAAAATATGCTGACGACTTGCGGCAATGTCCAATGTTGTAAGAACTATTTGAAATGTTCAACTGTCGTCATTATTTGCTAACTTTGTGACATATCCTTTTTTTAATAAATGACATTTGCAATAAATTTTTAGAAATAGCTGATCATGTAAAGGCATTTATATCAAAAATGACAGACGGGTCATAATGTTACATGTATATTAACTTATTAATGCGGGCCATATAAAGGATTATCTCCCTGAAAATATGCTTACGACTTGTAGTTTTATCTAATGTGTGAAAAACTACCTTATTTTTGAATTCACACTGTTTTCCTTTAACTTTGCCGTATATCCTTTTTTTTTGCTAATGAAATTTTTAATATATTTGCAAACTTTAATCTTAAATATGAGTTATACTATTACATACGATTACACGTATTTCAAGTTATTTAAGTTTGCTATATAAAGCATATTTTCCTCAAAAATATGCTTACGACTCGTAGTCACATCTAATGTGTTAAATACAACCATCATTTTTGAACTCTCACTATTCTTCTCTAACTTTGCTGTATATCCTTTTATCACAACCACAGGAATTTTACATAAATTAACAAAAATGTATAGCTTATGATTCACTATAGACAAATTATATAGAAATATTAACTCTTTGTCCCTACTTCTATTTATACTCTAAAGTAAATTTGTTGTTTTTTTTTGTAGTAAAGGATGTGCTCCATATTTCTCTATCCTTTTATGCCTATGAAAAATATGATTTATATGCAATGGCCGGTACACCCCTTTTCGTACTTTCAACCTATCAATCAACAGAGTGTGGCCAACGTGTGCAATCAAATAAAAGGTGTCCTTATATATTAGACATTGCAGAGCAAAGGGATGTTTACACCTTCACCTAAGCCCCACACAAACGTGAACGACAGATGTGGGATGAGAAGTAAATAACATCATCCATAGAAAATAGTATTGAGTACCGAAAGGCTTCAACAATAACACATCACATCTCTTGTATATAATATAGACCACAGCAGCGAAATAATCCACCCAATCCTCCACAATGTTAATACAATGATATGACAATGGATACGGACTGCATGTCAGCCAATCTCATCGCAATTGTATGACACAAATCAGCGGAAAATATTGCAAATATCAAATACTAAAAGAAATGCAAAATTTCTATACACATCGAAATGAAATTGATGATTTTCCTTAGTTTTTTCCGCTCTCAGCTAATCTCTGTGAAAAATCTTAATCCTTTGTGTGGTGATTGTCCTTGTGTGGGTTATTATGTTGTGGCGTTGTGTTGGTCAATAGGGCAAACTGCCTATTGGTTGTAATAACAATAATTGCGACCAAATGACATTTCAGGATGTTGTCAGTGATGAGGTATTTTTGTTTTTGTAGTTGTTTGTTTTTGATTTGAAATTTTCATTGTGCATGATTGATAGTTATTGTTGTGAAATTTGTGAATTTTGAAATGGGCCCTATATTTTTTTTTCGTTATTGTTTGATGTGGGAATATTTCAGACTGGTGGTCATTCTTTTGTTTAAGGACACAATGGAATGAAAGGGTATAGTGGATATTTTGTTGTATGGGAAAAAGAATGAAATTAAATAATGCGGCTGCTATGAAATAATATAATAATAATAATAATTAAATAAAAAGGACGAAATTTTTTTTAAATAATATTTTAGAACTTTGTTAATATTGAGATGTTTAAATTTTTGATAATTTAGTAAGCAGTCGTTTCGACTTCGGAAGGAAGAAAAGTTTACCGAATTTAAATATGAAATTACTTCAACGAAAATATGCTCACAACTTGTGACCATGTCTAATGAGTTACTGACATCCTTAATATTGGAACTTACTTTGTTTCCCACTAACTTTCCCATATATCCTTTTTTTATAAGTAATAGAATTTGCAATAAGTTGACACTAAACACATAATGTACTAAAGACAAACAAAGTCATTTAAATTTAAAACGAAATATGAACCTTGTTTTGTAACAACAAATAACTTTATTTATGTAGGATATATGGAACTATTTTAACCAAAAAATATGCTAGCAACTTGTAATTATGCCTAATGCATTCAATACTACCTTAATTTTTTAAATTACTATTTTCTCCACTAACTTTGCCATATATCCTTTTTTATAATTCACAACATTTTTAATAAATTGACAAATTTAAACATAAAGCAGCAAAGAAAAACAAAATCAGCTTTATATAATACGAAATAATGGTCATATGCTTACATTTATAAAAGTAGGCCAAAAATTAAATTACTTTCATGAAAATATGCTCACGACTTGTGGCTATGTCTAATGAGTTACCGACAACCTTAATATTGAAACTTACTTTGTTTCCCACTAACTTTCCCATAAATCCTTTTTTATATGTAATAGAATATGCAATAAATTGATTTAAAAGCACATAGTGGACAAAAGAAAACATCGTCAGACTTATATAATTTAAAATAAAGGCAATATTGTAGGACTTTGTTAATATTGAAATGTGCCAAATTTCTGGTAATTTGGTAAGCAGTCGATTCGACTACGGAAGGGAGAAAAGTTTACAAAATGCAATTATCTGCAAACAAAATCTCAATAGCTCTGGTGGTCCATTTTCTCCTTGACATTATATTAAACTGTCTCACAGCCAAGGTACAGTCGCTCTTCAATTTCTCATACAAATCATTAATTTTCCAACTTTTCAATTATTTCCCACCGCCTCAATGCATCTCACCAAATGCGAAACGGTGACGATCCAACAATAGCTACGCATACGCATAATCATTATTCAAATGCTCCTAGATCAATTACATACAGACCACCCATCTATTGTGTAGTACACGGAACATATGACACTTTTCCAACATTCCAACGAGATTTAATCCCTTCGGATGTGCACTTTGTACGGTTACAAAAACAATAGTAGACATAACAAAAACCAAGTTACACCCTAACATTAAACATACAAGCACACACAGCCAAAAAGGATTCCAAAAGGACATTAACAAAGGACTGTCATTTGCATTCGTTGCTGACCACATGGTCGTGAGCCGAGCGAACTCAAGGGAAAACAAAGATCGATGAAACAAAAGATATAACAAAAAGATAAACACAAAAAATCTATATTAAAATCAGTCCACTGAAAATGGGAATTAATAACGCCTTTCGCACTATCATAATGGGTGAGAAAGATCATATTGAAATGAAAATGAAAAACAAAACAATTCAATTAAGTACTGGCACCTGCATTTCTTTTCTATGTCTCAATAATATTAGACTTTTTCAAATATAATATTTGAATTATTTATACGACTTTGATCCGTGTAAATAAATGGAAATATTTTTTCCATATCCTTAATAAAAATTAAAAATAAAATTTAAAATACTCGATGATTACAAAAAATAAGGATATATGGCGAAGTTGGTAGAGAAAATAGAAAATTTTAAAATTGAAATCGAATTTAATGCATTATACATAACCACAAGTTGTTAGTATATTTCCCGCATAAATTTTAATATAATAAATAAATCAAGAATATTTTTATTGAGTCAGAAATAAATTTTTAATATTTATATTTATTACCACATAATAAATTTTTAGTATTTATATTTATTATGTGGTCACGACAAATTTTATTTTGATTGAATAATTTACACATTTCTGACTGAATAAAAATAATCTTGGTTATTTTATTATATTGAAATATATGAAATAAATATACTGACAACTTGTGGTTATGTATTATGCCTTGAATTCAATTTAAACTTTTAAATTTACTCCTTTCTACACTGACTTCGCCATATATCCTTTTTTTATAAACAACAGTATTTTTAATATATTAATTGGAAAACTCACATTTTATTTCGATTAAAATATTTATAAATTTCTGACGAAATAAAAATAATATTGGTTATATTATTATATTGAAATTTATGTCATATGCAGGATTACTTCCCCGAAAATATGCTTACAACTTGTGGTTATGTATAATGCTTTAAATTCAACGTCAATTTTGGATTTTACTATATTCTCTACCATCTTCGTCATATATCCCTTTTATATAATACAAAGTATTTTCAATAAATTATAACGACAAACTTTATTTCGATTAAAATATTTATGAATTTCGAACGGAATAAAAATAATATTCGTTATTTTATTATATTGAAATTTATGCTATATGCAGGATTACTTCCTCGAAAATATGCTAACAATTTGTAGCTATGTATTATGCCTTGAATTCAATTTTAAATTTACTCGTTTCTCCACTGACTTCGCCATATATCCATTTTATATAATTAACAGTATTTTCAATAAATTATTTGGAAAAGAAACATTTTATTTTAATTAAAATATATATACATTTCTGACGGAATAATAATAATATAGCATATTTTTTTATATTGAAATTTTTGCCATATTCAGAATTACTTCCCCGAAAATATGCTAACAACTTGTAGCTATGTATTATGCCTTGAATTCAATTTTAATTTTTAAATTTACTCGTTTCTCCACTGACTCCGCCATATATCCTTTTTGTATAATTAACAGTATTTTCAATAAATTGACAAATATAGCTCATTAAGCACTAAAGAAATCAGATTTAATATGAGATATGGCTGACATTGTTACATATATTCAAAATAATGTATGTAAACAAATATGAAATTTCTTTAAGGAAAATATGCTTACGACTTGTTATCAAGTCTAATGCATTAAATACAAACTTAATTTTGGAATTTACTCAGTTCTCCACTAACTTTGCCATATATCCTTTTTTATGATTTACAGCATTTACAATACATTTGTAAATATAACACAAAGTTTACTAAAGAAACGCCAAGACATTCAAATTTAATATGAAATATGACTGAT
Organism: Muscina levida; assembly: GCA_964034835.1. NCBI lineage: Eukaryota > Metazoa > Arthropoda > Insecta > Diptera > Muscidae > Muscina > Muscina levida. The sequence continues at coordinate 128,706,002 of OZ035882.1, forward strand.
ACTATTGCAAATATTTAAAATTATCTAAATAGAACAAATATGAAATCATTTTTTTTGCATATATTTGTATGTATGTAAGTATGAAACTATTTCAACAAAAATATGCTAGCGACTTGTGTTCATGTCAAATGCATTAACTACTGCGTAAATTTTGAAACTTACTCCGATCCTCACTAACTTTACCATATATCCTTTTTTTATAATTACTGGAATTTGAAATAAATTGACAAATAAAACACATAATGCACTAAAGAAAAACAAAGTCATTCATATTTAAAACGAAATATGAATCAAAATGTTATATAAATATATTAAAAATTATCTAAATATGTATAACAAATATAAGATATAAATAAAATTACTTCAACGAAAATATGCTTACGACTTGTTATCAAGTCTAATGCATTAAAATACAAACTTAATTTTGAAACTTACTTTGTTCCCCACTAACTTTACCATATATCCTTTTTTATGATATAATACATTTTTAAATATAACACATAATTTACTAAAGAAACGCCAAGACGTTCAAATTTAATATGAAATATGGCTGATATTTTTGCAAATATCTAAAATTATCTAAATAGACGAAATATGAAATCATATTTTTGCATATATTTGTATGTATGTAAGAATGAAATTTCTTCAACGAAAATATGCTTACTACTTGTGGTCATGTCAAACACATTTAATACAACGTTAATTTTGGAATTTAATCGGTTCTCCATCAACCTTGTCATATATCCTTTTGTATAAATAATAGAATTTGCAATAAATTGCCTTATAAGCACCTAGTAAACAAAAGAAAAACAATATCAGACATACATAATTCGAAATGTAGGTTATATTTTTACATAGAAATAATTTAAATTATCTAAGTACCTCAAAAGTGGAATTACTTTAACGATAACATGCTAACAACATGTAGTTATGCTTTATAAGTTAAATACAACATTAAATTTGGAATTTACTCGTTTCTTCACTAACTTTGCCATATATCCTTTTTTTCTGATTGACAGTATTTGCAATAAATTATTAGATATAACACATAATCCACAAAAAACGCCAAGACATTCAAATTTAATATAAAAATTACATCATATTATTACATGCTAATATTTGTATGTAAATATGCAATTACTTTAACGAAAATATGCTTACGACTTGTTGTCATGTCTAATGTATTACCTACAACCTAAATTTTGGAACTTACTCTGTTCCCCAATAACTTTGCCATATATCCTTTTTGTATAATTAATAGAATTTTTAATAGATTGGCAAATGCAGCTCATAATATACTAAAGAAAACATTCTAAACCTTATATAATTCGAAATATAGGTCATATTATTACGTGTAAATTTTTAAAACTATCTTAGTACGCCAAATATGAAATTACTTCAACGAAAATATGCTGACGACTTGTGGTCATGCCTAGTGCGTTAAATATAATCTTAATTTTGGAACTTACTTTATTCCCCACTGCCTTTGTCATATATCGTTTTTTATAATTCAAAAAATTTGCAATAAATTTAAATCACACTTATATAAATTGAAATATGGATGATATTACACATATCTGAAATTATTAAATTAGGCCCCATGTGAAATTACTTCGATGAAAATATGCTAAAAATTTAATTTCGAAACAAACTTTGTTACTCAATAACATTGCCATGTATACTTTATTTGTAATTCATAGAATTTGCAATATATTGATAAAAAAAATAACACAAAATGCTGTAAAGAAACACAATGCCATTCATATTAAATATGATATATGGTATAAAAATATTACTACACATATTTAAAATTTTCTAAATAGGCCAAATGTGGAATTATTTCAACGAAAATATGCTAGCGACTTGTGGTCATGTATAGTATGCTAAATATTATTTTAATTTTGGAACTTACTCTTTTATCCATGAACTTTGCCATATACCCTTTTTTTGTCATTATCAGTATTTACAATAATTTGACATATACAGTGCAGAATGTGCTTATGAAATACAAAATCAGACTTGTATAATACAAAATAGGCCATATATATGGTATCATTTTCCCGACATTATACTAACGACTTGTTGTAATGTCCAATGTTACAAAAACTTTCAAAAATGTTTAACTATCGTCCTTAAACGTTAATTTTTACCAATATCCTTTTTAAATATAAATAAAATTTTCAATAAATTTACAAACATACCTCATTATGCACTTAACAAGCATATTATATCGAAATGGGTGTCAAAATGTTACAAACATTCAAAAATTTTCTAGGTAGCCAATATGTAGAATTATTTCCCTGAAAATGTGCTAACGACTTGCAGTCTGGTCTAATGCGCTTAATACAACCTTAATTTAGTAAAATACTCTTTTCTTCTCTAGCATTGCCATATATCCTTTTTTTTATAATTACTATCATTTTATATAAATTGGCACATTTAGTTCAAGATGCACTAAAGTAGCTCGTTAACATTTAAAATATAGATCATATTATTCGTCAGCCGCGTTCAGTATAGCTCACTTGGGTTCTAGTGTGTAGGTTCCGTTGTGGTAGTCATATATTTACATAAGTATGTGTAAAATTATGAAAGTTTTGAAAATATTTAACTGATAGTATGCTAACAACTAGTGGTCATGTCTAAAGCGATAAATATGAACTTCATTTTGGAACTTACTGTTTTGTTCACTAACTTTGCCAAATATCCTTTATTTGGACTTAGTATTATTTTCGGACATTAACATTTTATCTTTGAACATTAATATTATTTTCAATAAATCGTCTTATGTATTACATAATGCAATAAAAAAAACTAATATTTTGAACGAAATTTAGACTAGGTTGCTACACATTTCTTAAACTTACTTATAAAGGATATATACATGGACTCATTTTAACAAAAATATGCTAACGACATGTGATCATGTTCAATATTTTAAGAACTATTTAAAATGTTGAACTATAGTCATTATTCCCTAACTCTGCCATATATCCTTTTTTTATAATCAAGAGCATTTTCAATCAATTTTACAATTATAGCTTATGATGTAATAAAAAAAAGCAAAGTCATGCATATTTAACGCCAACTAAATTCTCTAGATAGTCCGAATGGAGGATAATTTCTGTGAAAATATGCTTAGGACTTGTAGTCATGTCTAATAAGCTGAGTACAATTTTAATTTCGGTGCTTACTCTTTTCTACTCTAACTTTGCCATATATCCTTTTTTGTAATTAATAGTTTTTTTTTTTAATTTTTATAAAAATTAAAATCACATAAATATTTTTAAGCAAAACTAAACAACAATCTCTTCTCCATTACAATTACACATCAGATCTTCACATCGGCAATAAATTGATAAAACCACCCTCTGTCACTGCCGCTCATTCACACGATAAAAAAATATTGCAACATCATTCACGATTGATTTCTCCACATACCCTCTACCAAAAGGGGCGATTGTATCATTTAGAACACCTGCTCCCTTCACTAAAGCGTGGTAGGCGTCTGCCAAACGTGCTCCTAAAGTATGGCGGTGCTCGCCGCTCTACCACTGCCCTTAAACACAAACACACACAGAAGGTAAAAAGGTTGAAACGAGACTATTGAAGTATCATGATTTCGCATTTTATTTGGGGGACTGTGTTGGCTCTTTAAATATAAATAGTAACACATTAATAAAATCATGATTTGCTATACGAAACAGGAAAAAATCTAAAGGAACAGTAAAGGATATTACTCAGATGAGTTAGAACGCCAGCGCCAGCGAAAAACTATTTGAATTGTATCTGAGTTGGGTATTCCTGCAATTGTAGGCAGTCTTTGGCACTGAATACAATGATGTCATTAGTTTGTTAATAATGGCAGGGAGTCATTTGATACCAAGGGAGATATTATACAAGGTGCGATCTCTTATGCATCACAAGAGAGATAATTGTGAGAAAAGCGGCAGTAAATACTACTGCCAATCTTTGAAATAACTTAATGACTCCAAAGAAAAACGAAAGCATTTATATTAAAAATGAAATGTGGGTCAAAATTTTACATATTTGGACTCAAAATTTCCTAAATATGTCAAATATGAAATTATTTCAACGAAACCATGCTAACGACTTGTGGTCATGTCTTATGAGCTAAATATAACCTTAATATTGGAACTTTCTATGTGCCCCACTAACTTTGTCATATATCCTTTCTTCATAATTAATAAAATTTGCAATTAATTGACTTATAACAATATAATAAACAAAAGTAAAACCAATGCATTCATAACTAATGCGAGTACTGGGACAAATTATTACTTACATTTCAAGTTCAACAAAAACATGCTAACGACTTGTGGTCATGTTAAATACATTAAATACAACTTTAATTTTGGAACTTACTCTATTCCCCACTATCTTTGTCATATATCCTTTTTTATGATTGCTAATATTTTCAATAAATTGACAAAAATAGATCATGATGCACTGAAGAAAAATAAACGCAAACACATATATTTGAAATGATCTAACTATACCAAATATGAAATTATTTTGAAGAAATTATGCTAACGACTTGTGGTCATGTCTAATGAGTTAATTACAACCTCAATATTGGAACTTTCTTTGTGCCCCATTAACTTTGTCATATATCCTTTTTCTTAATTAATAAAATTTGCAAAAAATTGCTTTTTAAGCACAAATATATCACATAATGCACTAAAAAAACCAAGATCAGACTTATATAATTTGAAATATGGGTGATATAATTATGTATGCATATTTAAAATTATGTAAGTAAGCCAAATGTGGAGTTACTTTAACGAAAACATGCTAACAACTTGTGCTAGTGTCTTATACCATACCTTTACCATATATCCTTTTTTTCTGATTGACAGCATTTGCAATAAATTTTTAAATATAACACATAAGTGACTAAAGAAACGCCAAGACCTTAAAATTTAATATAAAATTATCTAAATAGACCAAAAATTTCATCATATTATTACATATGCATATTTGTATGTAAACATGAAATAATTTCAACGAAAACATGCTAACGATTTGTTGTCATATCTAATGCATTAACTTCTATCAACATTTTGAAACTTACTCTATTTTCCACTAACTTTGCCGTATATCCTTTTTTTTAATTAATAAAATTTGCAAAAAAAATTGAGTTATAAGCACAAATATATCACATAATGCACTAAAGAAAACCAAAATCAGACTTATATAATTCGAAATATGGGTGATATTATTACGTATACATATTTAAAATTATCTAAGTAAGCCAAATGTGGAGTTATTTTAACGAAAACATGCTAACAACTTGTGCTAATGTCTTATTAGTTAAATACAACATCAAATTTGGAATTTACTCGCTTTTCCACTACCTTTACCATATATCCTTTTTTCTGATTGACAGTATTTGCAATAAATTTTTAAATATAACACATAATTCACTAAAGAAACGACAAGACCTTAAAATGTAATATAAAATTATCTAAATAGACCAAAAAATTTATCATATTATTACATATACATATTTGCATGTAAATATGAAATTATTTCAACGAAAACATGCTAACGACTTGTTGTCATATCTAATGCACTAACTATTATCAAAATTTTGAAAATTACTCTATTTCCCACTAACTTTGCCATATATCCTTTTTTTGTAATTAATAAAATTTTATATAAATTGGTAAATACAGCTCACAATGTTCTAAAGAAAACTTTCACAGACTTATATATTCGAAATATAGGTCATATTATGACGTGTAAATATTTAAAACTATCTAAGTACGCCAATTATGAAATTACTTTAGCGATATTATGCTTATGACTTGTTGTCATGTCTAATGCGTTTAATACAACCTTAATTTTGGGACTTACTTTATTCCCCACTAACTTTGTCATATATCCTTTTTTCATAATTAAAAAAATTTGTAATAAATTCAGAACTTAAGCACATAAAGCACAAGATCACACATATATAAATCGAAAAATGGGTGATATTAATAGGTATACATGCTTAAAATTATTAAATTAAGCCACATCTAAAACAATTTCGACGAAAACATGCTAACGTCTTGTGGTTATGTTTAATGCGTTAAATACAACCTCAATTTTGGAAATTACTTTATTCCCCACTAACTTTGCCAAATATCCTTTTTGTAAAATTAATAAAATTTGACAAATTTACAACTTAAAGCACTTAAGGATAACAAGTTCAGATTTCTATATTTTGAAATACAGGTAATATTATGACGTGTACTTATTTAAAATGATCTAAGGACACCAAATGTGAAGTTACTTCAACGAATATATGCTTACGACTTGTGTTCAAATCTTATGCATTAAATACAACCTTAATTTTGAAACTTACTTCATTCCCCAACTAACTTTGTTATATATCCTTTTTTTATAACTTATAGAATTTGCAATAAATTTGCAAATGTAGCATATAATGTATTAAAGTAAACCAAGATCACACAAATATAATTCGAAATATAGACCACATCATTGCGTATACATATTCAAAGTTATCTAAGTAGGCCAAAAGTTCAATTACTTCAACGAAACTTTGCTAAGGACTTGTGGTCATGTCTAATGCATTAAATACAACCTAAATTTTATAACTTACTTTGTTGCCCACTAACTTTGACATATATCCTTTTCTATTATTTTTTACTATTTTGCAGAAAAAGCCAAATATCTTTGTGTTTTAAATTCTTTAGTTTTTTTCAGTTTATTTTCTTTTTTTTTTTGTTAATACTAAATTTATGTTTTTATCTTATTTTTCGTTTTCTGCTCTTTTAGTGATTTATTTCTGTTGATTCTTTTAAAGACAATTTTTTTTTGTGTTTTTTTATTTTTACAGTACTTGCTAATTAAAATGAGTGGCGACTATGCAGATGTTGTGATTGATCTGAAAGATACGAAATTTTGTGTTTTGTTTTTTTTTTCTTCTTAGGTATAAAGATGACGACAACGTTTAGAGAGCAATGAAGTGAGGTTATACGATATAGTATTAGCTATAAATGAAGGGTATAAGTTTGTAGTTGTTACTATACTGTACTTGTTACTTTAAAAAAAAAACAATTACATTTCGCAACATTTCTCTGTTAAGTTAATGTTAATTTTTTACTAAATTCAAGTTTCTTGTGTGTGTGTGTGTGTGTGTTTTTCTTTTAAACTTATTTGTTTATACAATAATTTTTAATGTTAATGAAGATACATATTTGTTTACTAGTTATTCACTTATTAGTTGTGTTTTTTGTTCGATTTTCTAATGCTAATTTTTATAAATAGTATGTAACAGTTATACAACATTTGTCATTTGTAGTGGTGAGTGCAGTGTTGAACGATGTCTACTTGAAATGAGAATTATTTTTAATTTGCAACAAAAGGAATAAATAAATTTTAATTTAATTAAAATATTAAGTATTTAAAATCTCATGTTATTGAACTTTTTTTAAAAAAGGTCCTGAATTGCTCCACACGAAATTTTTTGTTAAAGCCTATAAGGAATTTTTCGAAAAATCGCTATTATGGAAATGTTTTTAAGGAATAATCGCTAAATTAAAAAAGGCTAAAATTTTTTATGCTGTGTTTAATAAACTTGAAAATTTAAAAAAAAAACCGTGTGATAATTATAAACATTTTTTTCGAAATTTTGAAAAATCGCCTTAATAAAAAAAACCTTAATATAAATTGTATATATAAAAAAATTCTTATTTTTCAACAAGTGTAGAGCATATTAAAATTAGTTGAAAATTAATGAAATTATTGAGAATTTGATTTGCAAGATCTGTCATTGTATTGCAATTTGAAAAAAAACGCCAAAATGAAAATCGCTAAATTTTAAAAAATCGCCTAAATAAAAAAATACATATTTTTCAACAAGTGTAGAACATATCAAAATAAGTTAAAAATTTATGAAATTATTGAGAATTTGATTTGCAAGATCTGCCATTGTTTTGCAATTTAAAAAAAAAAACGCCAAAACGAAAATCGCAAAATTTTTAAAAAATCTCTTAAATGAAAAAAATAATTTTTTTTCAACAAATGTAGAAAATATCAAAATTAGTTGAAAATGTATCAAATTATTGAGAATTTGATTTGCAAGATCTGCCATTGTTTTGCAATTTAATAAAAAAACGCCAAAATGAAAATCGTCTAAATAAAAAAATACTTATTTTTCATCGTGTAAAAAAATATCAAAATTAGTTGAAAATATATGAATTTTTTAAGAATTTGATTCGCAAGATCTGCCATTGTTTTGCAATTTGAACAAAACGCCAAAATGAAAATCGCTAAATTATTAAAAATCGCCTAAATAAAAAAATACTAATTTTTCAACAAGTGTAGAACATATCAAAATTAGTTGAAAATTAATGAAATTATTGAGAATTTGATTTGCAAGATCTGTCATTGTTTTGCAATTTGAAAAAAAACGCCAAAATGGAAATCGCCAAATTTTAAAAAATCGCCTAAATAAAAAAATACTTATTTTTCAACAAGTGTAGAACATATCAAAATTAGCTAAAAATGTATCAACATATTGAGAATTTGATTTGCAAGATCTGTCATTGTTTTTCAATTTGAAAAAATAACGCCAAAATGAAAATCGCCAAATTTTTAAAAATCGCCTAAATAAAAAAAAATACTTATTTTTCAACAAGTGTAGAACATATCAAAAATAATTGAAAATGTTCAAATTATTGAGATATTAAGATCTGCTATTCTTTGCAATTTAAAAAAAAAACGTCAAAACGAAAATCGCAAAATTTGAAAAAATTTAATTAAAAAAAATACGTATTTTTCAACAAGTGTAGAACATATCAAAATTAGTGGAAAATGTATCAAATTATTGAGAATTTGATTTGCAAGATCTTCCATTATTTTGCAATTTAAAAAAAAACGCCACAATGAAATTCGCCAAATTTTAAAAAATCGCCTAAATAAAAAAAATTTTATTTTTTAACAAGTGTAGAAAATATTAAAATCAGTTAAAAATTAATGAAATTATTGAGAATTTGATTTGCAAGATCTGCAATTAATGAAAATCGCCAAATTTTTAAAAATCGCCTAAATAAAAGAATTCTTAGTTTTAAGGAAGTGTAGAAAACATCAAAATTAGTTGAAAATATATGAAATTATTGAGAGTTGATAGGAATTATAGCAGATCTTATATTATTTTGCAATTTGAAAAAAACGCCAAAATGAAAATCGCATAAATAAAAAAATACTTATTTTTCATCGTGCAAAAAATATCAAAATTCGTTGAAAATATAAGAATTTTTTAAGAATTTGATTTGCAAGATCTGCCATTGTTTTGCAATTTAAAAAAACGCCAAAATTAAAATTTCCAAATTACGTGTAAAAAATATCAAAATTAGTTCAAAATATATAAATTTTTTAATAATTTGATTTGCAAGGCATTGTTTCGCAATTTGAAAAAAGACGAAAAAATGAAAATCGCCAAATTAAAAAAAAAACGCCTAAATAAAAGAATACTTATTTTTTAACAAGTGTAGAATATATCAAAATAAGTTAAAAATTTATGAAATTATTAAGAATTTGATTTGCAAGATCTGCCATTAATGAAAATCGCCAAATTTTAAAAAATCGCCTAAATAAAAGAATTCTTAGTTTTAAGGAAGTGTAGAAAACATCAAAATTAGTTGAAAATATATGAAATTATTGAGAGTTGATATACAAGATCTGCCATTGTTTTGCAATTTAAAAAAAAAACGCCAAAATTAAAACCGCCAAATTTTAAAAAATTGCCTAAATAAAAAAAAATACTTATTTTTCAACAAGTGTAGAACATATCAAAATTAGTTAAAAATGTATGAAATTATTGAGAATTTAATATAAAAAAACGCCTAAATAAAAAAAAAAAACTTATTTTTCAACAAGTGTAAATAATATGAAAATTAGTTGAAAATATATTAATTTTTTTAAGAATTTGATTTGCAAGATTTGTTATTGTTTCGCAATTTGAAAAAAACGCCAAAATGAAAATCGCTATATTTTGAAAAATTGTCTATATAAAAAAATTTGTATCTTTCAACAAGTGTAGAACATATCAAAATTAGTTGAAAATGTTCAAATTATTGAGAATTTGATATGCAAGATCTGCCATTGTTGTGCAATTTGAAAAAAAAAACGCCAAAATGAAAATCGCTAAATTTTGAAAAATTGTCTATACAAAAAAATTTTTATTTTTCAACAAGTGTAGAACATATCAAAATAAGTTAAAAATTTATGAAATTATTGAGAATTTTATTTGCAAGATCTGTCATTGTTTTGCAATTTGAAGAAAAAAAACCCCAAAATTAAAATCGCCAAATTTTTAAAAATCGCCTAAATTAAAAAAATACTTATTTTTCAACAAGTGAAGACCATATCAAAATAAGTTAAAATGTATGAAATTATTGAGAATTTGATTTGCAAGATCTGATATTATTTTGCAATTCGAAAAAAAAACGCCAAAATGAAAATCTCCTAAATAAAAAAATATACTTATTTTTCAACAAGTGTAGAACATATCAAAACTAGTTAAAAATGTATGAAATTATTGAGAATTGGATTTGCAAGATCTGCCATTGTTGTGCAATTTGATAAAAAAAAGCCAAAATAAAAATCACCTAAATAAAAAAAATACTTATTTTTCAACAAGTGTAAAAATATCAATATTAGTTGAAAATATATGAATTTTTTTTAAGAATTTGATTTGCAAGATTCGCCATTGTTTCGCAATTCGAATAAAAACGCCAAAATGAAAATCGCTAAATTTTGAAAAATTGTCTATATAAAAAAATTTGTAACTTTCAACAAGTGTAGAACATGTTAAAATAAGTTGAAAATATATGAAATTATTGAGAGTTGATTTACAAGATCAGCCATTGCAATTTGAAAAAAAAAACGACAAAAGAAAAACGCCTAAATAAAAAAATACTTATTTTTTAACAAGTGTAGAAAATATAAAAATTAGTTGAAAGTGATTATTAATAATTTGATTTGCAAGATCTGCCATTGTTTTGCAATTTGAAAAAAAAAACGCCTAAATGAAAATCGCTAAATTTTGAAAAATTGTCTATATAAAATTTTTATTTTTCAACAAGTGTAGAACATATCAAAATTAGTTGAAAATGTTCAAATTATTGAGAATTTGATTTGCAAGATCTGCCATGTTTTGCAGTTTAAAAAAAGAAACGCCAAAATGAAAATCGCGTAAATAAAAAAAATTGTAAATTAAAAAAAAATCGCCAAAATGAAAGTCGCCAAATACTTTTAACAATACGTTACAATTAGGGGGGAAAACACCAAGTGGTAAATATGTTTAAAAAACGTTAATTTAAATTATAAAAAAAAACATGTATTATTAATTGAAAAAAATATTTTAAAAAATGCTTAAATAAAAAACGCTACTATTCTTGAATATTTATAAAACTCCTGAATAATTCAAAATTGATAGAAAATGTATTAAAGTCTTTTACAAGATCTGACATTGTTTTGCAAAACTAAAAAAAAACGCCAAAATTTAAAACGGCAAATAGACTTTCAAGTATTTAAAAATGTCCAAGTAATAAATCTGATATAAATTGTTATTAAAGCATTAAAATATTTAAACATTGTTTATCGAAATTAAAAAAAATCGCCAAAATGATAAAGCTACCGAATAAAGCCAAAGAAAATCCTTAGCAGTGTTGAAAACTTCAAAAATAGAAATTACATCACCTTTAGGAAGTTTGAAGATCAGATATTATTTTACCAAAATTCTAAAAAAAATCGCAAAAAGGTTTACAGAAACTATTGTCAAAGCGTTAAATTTTTATTATTACGAATTTAAAAAAGTCTAATATTTACATTCGCGATATTTTCAAAATCGCATAAACACCAAAACTTCTTTCAACAAGTGTTTAAACCCGTTAAGATTACGAGAAAAAACTCCAAGCGGCAAATATAATATAAATTGTTAAAAAAAAAAATTTTCAACAAATATTAATGTTAGTTGCTAAAATTGTGAAAAATCGCCTAAACTAACAACGGTAAAAAAGTTTTAACATTTAAAAAAATTCTTTGAAATTTTGAAAAATCGCCTAAATAAAATGTTTTCCACCAAATGTTGGATATTTCGAAGTTGGTGTTTAAAACACGCAAAGATTACGAGAACAAAAACTTCAAGGGGCAAATATAATGCAAATTGCTAAAAATAAAAATTACCAAAGCGTTGACATTTAAAAAGTTTCTTGTGAAATTTTAAAAATTCGCCTAAATAAAAACAGCTGCAAAAAATTTTTCCACCGAGTGTTGGTTATTTCGAAATTGGTGTTTAAAACACTTTAAGGTTAAGGGAAATAAACTTCAAGTGGTAAATATAATGCAAATTGCTAAAAAAAATTACCAAAGCGTTGACATTTAAAAAATTTCTTGTGGAATTTTAAAAAATCGCTTAAATAAAAAACGCTAAAAAACAAATTTTCGACAAGTGTTAGATATTTTCAACATTTGCAAGATCTAAAGTATTCATACGACAAAAATCTCCAATACTTCTAAAAACTTCGCTAAAACTTCTTCAAAAGGGTAATTCAATTGTGGCGTTAAAAAAAATTTTTCCACCAAGTGTTGGATACTTCGAAATTGGTGTTTTAAACACATTAAGATTATGAGAAAAAAAACTCCTGGTGGTAAATATAATGTAAATTGCTAAAAAAAATACTAAAGCGTTAACATTTAAAAGATTTCTTGTGGAATTTTGAAAAATCGCTTAAATAAAAAACGCTAAAAACAAATTTTCGACAAGTGTTAGATATTTACAACATTTGCAAGATCTAAAGTATTCATACGACAAAAATCTCCAATACTTCTAAAAACTTCGCTAAAACTTCTTCAACAGGGTAATTTAGTTGTGACGGCTGTGAACGTGATACTCACATTTTTCTTTAGTATTGAAGACCTCGGTGCAAGAACTCCAGTCTATACCGATATTAAGTTCTTGTTTTGCTATTGCGCATCTTTTGCTACAATAATCCAACAATTACCTGTTTAGTTAGCATGGGAAAGGATTTATTTTAAAAATCTGGCAACTCCAAAGTTACCCGATTTTAGCACCGAACTTTACGTGTGTATGTTGAAAATATGATTTGTTTTAAAAAAAAAAGTGGTGTTACATATTTTATTTCCATTTAAAATAATGCAAAATTATTTTACAAGTTTTGACGGTATTTTGAAAATTTTGCCCTTTCGGGGCAAGAAACAAGCACTCCATTTTTGTAAACTCTTGTTTTAGCTTCTACAACATTAATGAAAAGCAATATCTACGTAAATATAACTTATCTAATGTTACTCTAGAAAAACTTATATTTTTTACCATAACTTCCTAAAATTTCGCGAAAATATTCTCCCTTATTACGTATGTCGTAGTCACGTCGAATCTTTGTCGTTTTTCAAATATGACATCACTGATGTCGTTTGTGTGACTGAAATACGACTTGTCCTTGCTCCAATCATATTACTCTTTATCAGATAATGAAAAATTCTCAACACTACAACATTTCTGTTAATTATTACAAATTGCATTCAAGTAAAAACAAGCAAACGAATGTTGTCGAAAGTCGACTACGACATACTACGTAATAAGGGGGATTAAACTTTTTTTTTGGAAGGAGGGGTAAATAGTAATTCTAAGTGTTACTTACTTTCCTTCTTATTCGAGTTGATTAAACCAGAAAATAATGTGTAATATTAATATATGAAAAAAGTTGTAGATATTGAATAGTTATCATAAATTGCACAAAAATACAATTAATTGTACCATAAATACAATTTATTGAATCCATATTTACAATTGAGAATTCGGGCTTAAAATCACGCATTTTTTTGTGTGTGTATTATGCTGGCATGTTATGCGCTTCGAGGATGCTTTCTTCGCACCGTTGGGAAAAGTTCTCATTAATTTTGAGATGCTTTCTTCCCTTAAGGTTTGTGATGATAGAGGAGAAGGCACAGCAAAGGGTGGTTAATGTCGAAATGACGTCATACGCCTGACAATATTAAATAATAAATAATTGCCAATAGAACTGATCTTAAACCGAACTATAACAATATAAAAAAAAATTATTTTAGAAAATAATCTTATTTTTCTTTTCTTTTTTTTATATGACGTAGCGCCGCAGGCAATAAAAAAAAACAAAAAAAATATTTTAGAAAATAATTTTATTATTATAATTTCTAATTCCCCTTTTTTATAAAAAAAACGGGTGATTGCCTGCGGCGCTACGTCATATAAAAAAAGAGAAAAGAAAAACAAAATTGTTTTCTAAAATAATTTTTTTTTTTTAAAAAATCCGCGATTGTTATTCCCTTTTTTTGAGGATTCCTCATCGGGCAGCGAAACGGAATAATTCATTTTCTATATTCTGTGTATGTAATTTTTTTAATTTCATTATTGTTTTTTGTTAATTGAAATTGATTTTTTGTTTTGATAATTTTATTTATTCAAAAGACTGAAATATAATTTGTTTACTGAAAAAAAATCTGTAACGATTTTTTTTTCTCTTTTTTTAATTCAATTTCTTGATTTTTCCTTTAATTTCAGTTTTTTTAACTTTTTAATATCTGCTCCTGCCCCAGAAATTTCGTTTTTATCGTTCGATAACTCGATAAGACAGTTATAAAAAAAACTGCTTATATTTCGATATCTCGCATTCTTGATTTTTTTTAATTTCGGTTTTTTTAATTTTTAATATCTGCTCCTAGTCCCGAAATTTCGATTTTATCGTTCGATAACTAAGACAGTTATCGAAAAAAATACTTTGTTTTCCTCTTATTTTAAAATACATATTTTTTTAAATTAAAATATTTTGGTGCCCTTGTTTAAGACTCTGTGGCCCACATAGGTCCGACGACTTATTTTTCGAATTCTCGCTTTCTTGATATTTTTTTCTTTAATTTCGATTTTTTTTTTCAAAATTTTTTGACGCCTGCCACAATAAAGTGTACTTTCTGGTACAATAAATTGTATGTCGGCATAATAAAAGTACTTTTTGGTACAAAAAATGTTATTTCTTGAACACCAAAGTACTTTTCGGTACGATAAATTTTATTTTTTGAAACAATAAATTGTACTTTTTTGATACAATAAATTGTAAATATGGATTCAGTAAATTGTACTTTTTTGTACAATAAATTGTACTTTTTGGTACAGTAAATTATACTTTCAAGTTTTTTTTGTACATCAAAAGTTAATTGGTACAAAATAGTACTTTTTGTTGCAAGAAATTTTCATTTTTGGTACAATAACTACTTAAAAAAAATCTTTGGCACTTAATGTACTTTTTGCAAAATAAAATCATTTTTTTAATGTATGTACAATTAATGTACTATTCCTTGCAATAAATTATACATTTAAAATATCTTATTGGTACACCAAAAACTTATTGTTACAAAAAAGTACTTTTTGGTGCAAAAAGAGTACCTTGTGGTACATTAAAAGTAATAACAATAAAAGTATTTTGCGGTACAATTAAAGTACTTACTATTGTACCTTTACAAAATAAAAGTTATCATAAGCTGAGACTTCAGTACGTTGACGCCTACCACTCGCACTAATCTTAAGAAAGAATATCTATCCTTTCACTAAGTGTGAAAAATGCTTTTTGCACTTTTTTCCATTGAAACATAAAACTACAACATTTTTTGGTACAAACCTTCAAGGCGAAATTATTTCCAAAAATTTTTCATGAATTTTATCCTTAATTTACATTCGTGAACCTATTTACTTCCTTGGAAAATTTCCTATTTTCGAAATTTCTTATAAATACAATGAAAGAGAAAAATTACCGAGGATATTTTATTTAGAATAGAAGAACAAGGAATAGTGAAAAAAAATATGGAATAAGCCTCGTGTCGCCTCATCAGCTAGATTTTTATTTCCTAGACCTCATTTTCCTTCATATATTTGACTACAGTGTATGATTTAAGGACACTCGGTTCGATACATGTTGTTTGATAAAGAGGCCAAATCGAATCCATCACACAACTGTGTAAGAGTCGGTCCAAAAATAAATGTTGTCCATATTTTTAATAATTCTTTCTTACTTACTTCCATTAAAGCCGCTTGCAGCATTGCAGCTGGTTTGAAATTTTTATTTCTTATCTGAAGAGTTTTAAGAGGAAACAGCTGAAAAATTTGTCTGGAGCGCATACAGTTTGTAAAGCTCAGAATAGTTACCGACTCAAAATTTCTCTATAGCAGGTAGAGTCCCTACAGTTAACGCTCTACTGAAAGGAGCATAAACATTTGCAAAACATTCCAGTTTGTAATTCAGAAACTAATGCAAAATTAGATAACATTTCAATTTATGCAATTTTTTAATTTAGTTTATTTTAAAATCTAACAATGGTCTAAAATTTGTGTTAAGTTTAATATATTGCTTTTCATAAGTTCACCCTTAACTAAGGTCCAGATTTGTCTGTGACTTTATCATAGCGCTTAACTAAACATAAAAAAAACTTGTGGTTGATATATTTTGGTATTTTTTTTTCTAAAATTTATTTTATTTTTTCTTCGAATTTTATTTATTTTTATTGGTGTTTGATTTATTATTATTAATAATATTTTAATTATTGTATATAGTATATATATATATATAATTAATAATTAAAAATAAAACATTAATTAATATGCTACATTTCAACTTCTTCTTCAACTTCAAAATCACGCACAATGTATTTCATTGATGATATAAACGATAATAAAATGAAATTAAATAATCATTGAAAAATTTAAAAAAAAAATAATAAACTTTTAAATCATAATAGTAATAATAATTAATAAAAAGAAATGTTAGTGTTTGGGTCGACAAAAACTTGCACGAGCAAATGCAAGCTAATGTGTGTATGTATGTAAATTGTATAAGTGTTGGTTGAATGTCATCAGCCATCATTCATTCAGATGTATGTATAAATGTGGCGTGAGTGTGTGTAAAGTATGATTTTTGTGGTTGTTGTTGTTGTATAATAGTAAGAAGTAGGTTTAATAATATGTGTTGTTGCTGTATGTGTTATCCATTCATCCTCATACTATATAATAGATATATTTAATTGGGCTTTTATGTATTCTAATCCGTTTGCAATTTAAAGTTATAGTAGTTGTAGTAATAATTACAAGTGTTGTTATTGTTGTTGTTTTCTTTACCTTCTCTTTAATAATAGTAATAATAATATAATATTACAGTAAGTAGTTTACTACTCTAATATATATATATATTTATTTATTTATATATATAATATTTATTATTTATTTCTATTTCTATTTTTTTTTTTTAGTTTTGTTTATTGTTTAAGATAAATTATTTAAAACTAAAGCAAACTGTATGTTTTTCTATTTTATGCTTAAAATAAAGTTGGAGGAGGATGGGACAATATAATAAAGGAAATTATGCCATTAATTTGTTTCCATTTTTATCTTTTTTTTAAATATTGTTCATCATCTATTTGTTGCTTGTTTGCATTATTATAATTAAATAACGATTAATAAAAAAAAATGTTATAAAAATAATATTTTTTAGGGTATAAAAAAATAAGAAAATTGCTCCTTAATGTGACTGCTTCTTGCTTCTCATACGTTTAGTTAGGAGCAGGGGATGAAGGAGAGATTTTCTTCATTGTGAATGATTTAGTTATTTATTTAATTATTTCGTTGACCTCATCTCATCATCTCTTCTCTTCTCACATACGTGCCTATATATTTTGTTGAATATTTTGTTTGTTTGTATTTTACTAAACTTAGTAGTGATTGTTTTTTACTGCTGCTAGTTTATTAGCGCTTCCTTCTTAAATTATGTTTATATAATTGTTTGTGTTTTTGTTTATAAATAAATTACTTGTGTAAATTTTCACTTATATTTTACCAATTGGTTTTTTGTTTCTCTCTACAATATATAGACTTAATTCACGTAGATGTTGGGGTTTTGTTTTTATAACTTAATATTTTATTCTCTCTTTTTTTTTGTATTGTTTTGTGTGTTTTCTTGTTTTGTTTTTATATATATAAATTAATTTGTAAATCCAATATTTATTATGACAACAAATAGGAGATATATTTCAACAGATTTTCCATATGGAAGTTATTTTGCCATATATTAAAGTGATTCTTCGAATGCTGCCATTAAATCACTTTGCATATTCATGTCTATTTGTCCGGCTCTCTAAAAGATAAAAAAAAGCACAAGAAAAGAGTAGGATTAAAATATGAACAAAATGAACAAGTAGAATTACTGTCTCTTCTCTTCTCAATAAAATATCATACAATCGTATTTCCAATACAACTTATAAACAAATGTATGTTTCTTAAAAGGCAACGGTGAAATATTTATTCAAAATTAATTTTAATTTGACCAAATAAACGGAAGGGATCTAAGTAAAAGTATTAAAAAGTTGCCTGATAGCAAGGAAACGTTAAGTTACGTCCCATTACAGTACAATTATTTATTACTCATTTCTTCCAAGGACTTGGTTAAATTCACTTTTTTTCTATTGTTTTTCCTTTGTAAATCTATATATCCCTGTAACACTTACCGCTTCTCGTCGCCTTCTTTCCTGTTCCATACGTCTTAATTCTGCACGTTTTGCCGCAGCACGATCCTGTGGTGATTGTTGAGCAGCACCCGCTGGAGATACACAACCTTGAGGTGAGGCTTTTAATTCATCGACCACCCGCGACATTGAAGGTTGCACATCATGTACACTTTTTCTGTTAAAGAATAAGAAAAAAAATTAACATAAAAAATTAAATTATTATTATTTATTTATAATTTTCTAATAATTTTCTATTAAAGGCATAATTTATATTTTTATAATTTAATTTATTTATTTATTTATAATTTAATTTATTTATTTATAAATTTTTTATAATTTATTTATTTATAAATATTTAATAATTTATATATTTATAAATTTTCAATAATTTATTTATTTATAAATATTTAATAATTTATATATTTATAAATTTTCAATAATTTATTTATTTATAAATTTTTAATAATTTATTTATTTATAAATTTTTAATAATTTATTTATTTATAAATTTTTAATTTAATATTTAATTTTTAATGGTATAATTATTATTAATAATTTCTTTATTTATAATTTTTAATATATTATTTATTTATTTTTTTTTTAAATTTAGTTATTTATATTTTTTTTTAAATTTAGTTATTTATATTTTTTTTTTAAATTTAGTTATTTATAATCTTTTTGTGATTTTAAATCGTTTTTTGAATTTGAAATACTAAATTTAAAATTAAGCATTAAAAAATACAATTTCAAATGTTAAATATATTTTTTTTTTCAATTTAAAAAAAAAACTTAATTTCCCTTTGCACCCCATGAATGAGGTATGGGATAGCTTCTCGCGTTGTTGTGAATTAACACGCTTTCTATTTTTAGATTCACAACTAACGGCACCTACTTGTTTATCGACGAATGCGAACGTCACTGTTTGAGAAGCTCTTACTAGACACGACGATTGAATCGACGCTTAATACTGCGAAGTTGCTGTCAACAACATTCGAGGGGAGCCGGCATGAAAGAAAATTTTATTTATTTTTTTTCTTTTAAGATGACTGGAGCCAGGTTTGAACCTGCGATCTCCCGTATTGTAGTCGCGTGTTCTAACCACTATGCCACGGCCGGTCCCTTTCAATTTATTTATTTTTTTAATTTATTTATTTTTTAATTAATTTATTTTTTTAACTTATTTATTATTCTTAATTTATTTTTTTTGTTTATATTTCATTTATAATTTTATTTAGTTTATTTATTTATATTTTTTATTACGTTTTTTATATCTTTTTGTTTATTTATTACGATTTTTTTATTTTATTTATTTATTTATATATTTTTTAAATTATACAATTTGTTAATTTATTTATGAATTTTATATTTTTTCATTTATAGTTTTTTATTTTGTTCATTTATATTTTTTTATTAATTTATAAAATTTTTATTTTCTTATTTTTTACTCTTTTAATTTATTTATTTACATTTTTTAATTTATTTAATTATAATTTAGTTTTTAATTAATTTCTTTATATATTTTTTTTATTATATAATTTTCTTTGATTTATTATTTATTGGTAATAATTAATTTATTTTTTCGACTTATTTATTCATTGTTAATAATATATTTATATTTTTTATTGCTTATATACATTTAATATATTTATTTACAATTTTTTAAATTTATTTATTTACAATTTTTTGAAATTTATTTAGTTTTATTTTTTTAGTTTATTTATTTTAATACCTTTCAATTTTTTTATTTAAATATTTTTAATATCTTATTTAATTATTTAATTTTTTTTAATATATTTACATATTTATTTAATTTGTTTAATGTATTTACATATATTTATTTAATGTTTATTGTAATATTTATTTCTAATTTTTTTATAGTTTTTTATATTTTTTATATTTTTTTATATTTTTTTATATTTTTTTATATTTTTTTATATTTTTTTATATATTTTTATAAATAATTTTTTTTAAAGTATAAATAAATACTTTTTTAAAGAGTTAATAAATACTTTTTTAAAGTATAAATAAATACTTTTTTAAAGTATAAATAAATACTTTTTTAAAGTATAAATAAATACTTTTTTAAAGTATAAATAAATACTTTTTTAAAGCATAAATAAATACTTTTTTAAAGTATATAAATATAAATAAATACTTTAATATATTCCTTTATAATTTTTGTTAATTAATGTTTTTTTTTTTTAATTTAAAATTCTCTATTAATTAATATTTTTAATTAATTTATTTAAAATTGGTTTTAAGTAAATATAAATATTTATTATTTTCATAATTTATTTTTTTATAGTTTGTAATTTTTTTTATTTATATTTTTTAGTTTATTATTTATATTTTTTTTCTTCAATTTATTTATTTATATTTTTTTAATTATAAATTTATTATTTTTTTTTTAATTATTTATTTATAATATTTTTTTTAATTATTCATTTATAATTTTTTTTTTAATTTATTTTTTTATAACTAAGTGGTATTTTTTGTATTGTTTTTATAATATATATTTTTTATAACTTTTATTTTTTAATTGATTTATTTATAGTTTTATTTGATTTATTTGTTTATAGTTAATAATTTATTTATATTTTTAGTTTATTTATATTTTTTACCTATATTAATTTATATTTTTTTAAATTCATTTATTTAAAATTTTTTATAATTCATTTATATATATTTTTTTAATGTATTTATTTATATTATATTTATTTATTTATTTATAGTTCTTTTCAATTTATTTATTTAATTTCTTTTATTATATTTGATAATGTATTTAATTTGCTATTAAACGAGCCGCGGACGTGATCAACGTGAGGAAGATATCACAGGAGGATATTCTCCTGTTCACGGATAGTCTAGCGGCGGTAAACTCGTTGAAGTCCTGTGACATCAAATCGAAAGTGGTCAGTGCCTGCCGGAAATCTCTTAACGAGATATCCAGGAACAACAGAGTTCTGGTTACGTGGATTCCCGGACACAGCGGAATCGAGGGCAACTGCAGAGCGGATGAAGAGGCCAGACAGGGCTCAGCCCTGCTGGAAAGCGACGTTGAACACGTAGCACTTCGCCCTATATCCACCTGAAAAAGTACCATTGAAAATCTAACGTTTAGAATTGCAAACGACAGATGGAAGAATGAAGAAACCTGTAGAAAGGCCAAAATGACTTGGTCAGAATACAACGCGAAACGTGCATCGTACCTGGTAAGTCTTGAGAGGGACCAGATAAGGAAGATTATTGCCTTCCTGACGGGACATGGACCCATAGGCAAGCATGCGAAAAGAATGGGATTCGCAACGAAAAGCGAATGCTACTACTGCGGAAACAGTAGCAGTGAACCATCCACCGACCACATTATTTGTGATTGCCCAGCGCTATACAGAAGGAGACTGGAAACCCTGGGGAAACCCTTTTTAAATGGTGTAGAAGAACTTGCATCGTTGGACATCGGAAGGATTAACAACTTTTGCAAAATTATCAACTGGACGGATTGGATCGAAACTCCGGATTCCCAATCGACAACTGGCAACGCGATCAGTCAGCACACGCGCTGATAGCATAGGTTGAAGGGATGGCACAAATGCCCAACGGGTGTCACAATGGGTCCATAGGGACCTAAGTGTTCTCCTTTGAAGAAGGAGATGCCTGCATACCAACCAACCAATGTATTTAATTGTCATATTTTTTATATATTTTTTTTAAATATATATACTTCTATTGATACTTTTTTTATAAAGTATAAATAAATCCTTTTTTAAATTATTATATACTCTTTTTTATTGAATTTATATTTTTATTTTTTAATTCATTTATTTATATTTTTTAATTAATATGTCTAAAAATTGTTTTTTTTTTTGTAAATTTTTAAATGATTTTATATATAAATGTAAAACTTTATGTATTTTTCCCCTTACCTTCCACTTTCCATAACATCCATTATGGATGCCGCCAAATGTGCTGATCCCACACTTCCTCCGTGGGCGTGCGGTGGCTGCACTCCTGCGCCCGGCACATTCACTGACTGATGATGTGAACCGCCGTGACTTGAGGCTAAGCTATTGCCACCTGTGCTGCCGTTACCGTTGCCACCGCTGCTGCTGGAATTTGAGCTGCCGCCGACCAAATGTGACGGCGCTTTGGAGTGCTGTTTGCGCTGTTGTTCCTTCTCGGCCGCCTCCTTTTGACGCTTCTGTTCTTTTTCCTTTTCGGCGGCCTCCAGTTGTTTTTGGCGATCTGCCTTCTCTTTGGCTTTGTTGCGGAATTGCTGGAATGAGTCCATGGCAGGTTTTGTTTTGTTCGAAGTTGGGGTATTTTGCGGCGAGCCCGCCGATGCGAGTATGGACCATGAACTGGGATTTTTCACATTTTGCTCGTGCGTCTTAAACGCTTGGGCAAAATTCGCTTGATTGCCAGCTGCGCCTGCAGCTGTTGTTGAAGGTATTTTTAAGTCGGATGGCGATTGTTGAGGAATTGGCACCACTGTGCCGCCACCCATTGTCTGTTGTGATACATGGGGATTCTTTTTCATCTCTGGTGGACTGGGCATCATGGACTCGATGGGTTTGGGCGTTATCAGTAGTTTATTTGTGTGTTGTACCGCTTGATCTAAACTACCAATCGACGAGTTGGGATCTTTTTTGCCGCCGCCGACGCCAACACCAGGTACTGTCGGGCCTCCAACTGAGGGTCCTCCCAGCGACAAGTTACCAGGCATTCCAGCTGCTCCGCTGCTCATCATCATGGCCAGCAAATGATTATCGTTTCTTCCAGGCAGCTGATCAAATATCGAGGATGCTCCTGCACCGCCACCATGCGTCAGACCCAATCCCAAACCCAGACTATCGAGAGCATTAGAAGCTGCTACGTCGGCCATGTTGTAGCCGTTATTGTGCGCGTGTTGGTGGAACTGTTGTTGCATCATAGAATTCAGGCCCTCCATCAGGCCAAACTGCATCAGAGGGAAGTGATTGCCATTCATGCCAGACACATTTTCCGCCGCTGCCGCAGCAGCACCCTTGGACAGCAACTCGTTCATGAATTCCACATGATGCTGATTGTTTGCGCCACCATGCGGATGACTCGACTGCGCCACTTGTTGGCCACTTCCGAACACTTGCTGCTGCTGTTGTTGCGTCGTCTGTTGCTGCATTAAATGAGCCGCATTAATACCAGCTGCCGCCATTAGGAAGTTATCAGCAGCACTTTTGCTGGTTGGTGGCGGCGCCAACAGTGACGGCTGCTCCAACGAAGCAAGCGACTGTTCGACGGGATCATCGAACTGAGGAATTTGCTTGAGGCCGGCAGCCAAAGAGGCTGTGGACGTAACCTGTGATGTGGCCGCGGCACCCCCGATGCTAGCCGGCGTGTCAGCCACATCAATGGGTGGCAGTTTGTGTAAATTGCTAGCAATGCGGATGCCGCCACCAGGACCAACGCCGCCGCCTCCCGCCGTACTGCTGCTTGTGTTGGTAGTAGCACTGGCTCCGCCAGCGGTACTGGCCACAGTGGCAGCAGTACCACCACCGCCGCCGCCGCTGCCACTCAACGCAGTGGTAAGAGCAGTAGCAGCTGTGGCGGCATTCACACCGACTCCGGCTGAACTGGGTGGCATTGTCAAGTCACTTGGTCCATTAGTGCTGCCACCGCCGTTAGCCCCACCAAGACCACCACTATTACCACCACCGGCACTTCCAACCACAGAACTTACACTACTGAATAGACCTAGAGTAGAGGCGGCCACTGTCGTTGGAACGGATGGAGTTGCTGCTGATGTTGGCGTTACTGAAGGTGTTTTATTAGGATTGATGATATTATTGTTATTCAAAGCTGCAGCCGCGGCTAAGGGGTTATTAATGTTATTAGCTGCCACTGTTGCAGCTATTGACGTCGCTGTGCCTACAACCGATGTGGGTGTTGTTACCCCCACTACAAGTGTGCGTTAACAACATTTAACAAAACACATTGGACAAAATCATCGAGGAAGGGGCGAGGGCGAGACATTGATAGAAATAAAACAAAGAAAACATATATGAAATTAGTAACTTGTGATGTTAACATACAAATGTACATTTATAGAGAAACTGATTGTCCTATAGAGAGGAGTGATAAAATGGATAAGAGATGTTTTGATACATACAGATAAAGAAATTTAATAGTTATGCTAAATGATTGTAATATGATCTGTTAAAAGGTAAGAGTCTAAGGGCAAACAATTGATTGAAATCGAATTGATCGGAGTTATTATACGAAAGAAAGAAGTGACCAAAGAACAAGAAATAAATATAAATTTTCAGGCAGGAAAAGAGCACTGATTTAAAAAATGTGTTCCAAATTAATCTAAGGAGATATAAGATTCCTTTGCTAGTGAAATATAAATTGTCAAAGATAAGACTAAAGTGGCCAAAAAGCAAGAGATTGATATTGATTTTTTAAGGTAGAATTTTAACATTTTATCAATTTTTCTGTGAGAGAAAACCTTGCTGCAAGACCGGCATAACTCAAAAAACGTGATGTAGAATTGTTCATTTCATCATACTCCATGTTGTGTAAAAAAATGCATGTTAATATCTTTTATAAACTCCGCATGAGAGCTATTAAAATTCCACCATTTCGTACAAGTTGGGTGTAGGTTAAAAACTTTAAACGCGTTTAACTCGGAATCGATTTTTTGAGTTATGCCGGTCTTGCAGAAAATGAGCGATTTTGTCAAAGGTAAGACTTAAGTAGCCAAAGGGCGAGAGTAAAAGATTTCATTTTATTTGAAGGAAAAATTTTAGGATATCTAATTTTCTGTGGGATCAAATTTTCTAGAGATAAATATCAATCTTTCTGCAAAAGAAAAAAGACACCCTTTGACCAGAAGCTTTGATATAATAAAAATAGGAAATTTCATAGATTGCATAGCAGATGAAATATGAATTCTCTATTGTAAAACTAATAAGATCAAAGGACAACAAATTTAAGGTTTGGGTTTTTTGTTTTTGTTACTAGGTCTCTCTTCTCAATATTTTAGCAGACAAAAGGAAACGCATTGAAATGTAGCTTCAAAATATTGACAAGTGGAAATGCCACAAAAATGTATAGATCCTTATAAGATCTAATTTGACAATGGTAAATGTGAAAAAAAAAATATCTAAATGGTTTATATTAAATCAGAACGGATCTAATGACACCCAATTAAGTCAAATTAGACTCTATTTGACTATGGCAGATATGAAATATAATTATCTATTTGGATTGGGTTAAATCATAAATATCTAATTGTATCTAATAAGACCAAATTTGTTTTAAAACTTTTATAGATCTTATAAGACACAATTAGACCAGAGGTGCGAATCTTATCTCTACCAATCGAATTGGTATGAAATTAAGTTATATCCGGTTTAATTTTCATAGATATTATAAGACACAATTAGACCAGAGGTGCTAATCTTATCTCTACCAATAAATCTTATTAGTGTCACTATAGAGTGGTTTGCATAGATCTATACTAGGAAAGGTACTCTTATTTCCAAATCTACAATATATATTTAAGTAGTGTATCTTTATCCATATCACTCCTAATGTTTGGACCAATTTGTAATGGAGTTTGAACTTACTCATTCCGCTTAATTGCTGTTGCGTTGTTGGTGTCAACGCTGCTGGTGTATTTGCGGCAGATGCCGTTGTTGCATTACTATTGCCACTGCTGCCACCAAGTGGTCCGCCGACTCCTGCCAAAGTGGCCACATTTGTTAGTTGACTATTTCCGCTCGTTAGTAATGGGACATTACTTAAATTCGGTGGAAGGACACCAGAAGCCGATGTAGTTGATGACGTCGACATTGTATTGAGGGTTGGCGGCGCCGCCGTAGTCGTTGCTGCAGATGATGTCGCTGTTGTTGTAGTGCCAGTGGCAGCAACAACACCGCCAACACCACCGCCACTCACACTACTCACACTAGTTGGAGTGGTTGTAATTGTATTATTTACCTATAAAAGTGATGTTGATGATAACAATGAGGTTGGTTAGAATATATGTAAAGGGTGATATATAAGGGAAAGTAAACATTCTCAAGAGACTACATATAAAGTGTATACACAAAGAAAAAAATTATAAATTTTACAGCCAACCAAATAGTTATATAAATAAAAAAAAAATAGTTTTTCTAATACCCGCAAAATTAAAAATGTTTAAGTAACGAAGCCCGCTGAACTGCTTTAAGTTATTTTTTACAAAATTTTCGAAATTCTTATACAAAACACTAGGTTAACTCGAGAAGTAAATATTAGCTTAGTCACGCTTACTGATTTCTCTTTAACATCAGAACATTACTTTGGATTTATTCGTTTGGGGTTTTAATGAAAATATCCCATGACTATGACCTTTGTTAAAGCTACTGGTATTAGTATAACAACTCCCAATTCTCTATTAATTTTTTTTCCTATTCCATGCTCTCCTATTATAAATAAAATCTTCCTTTGTCTTAAACGAATTTCGAAAATGGCAAACTATTTACCGGGAAGAAAGTAGGTTTAAAAATTGAAATAAAAGGAAGAATTTGATGACAAATTTTGGAAACAATTCCCGTCAACTAATTTTAAGTACGTTTGATGCTTCACATAATACTTTTGTTGTACTAAAAAATACTTATATTATTCCAAAAAAATACATCTATTGAACGAGAAAGTACGTTTTTTGTACCAAACAGTAACTTTATTGTACCAAAAAATGCTTTTGATGCAACACAAAGTAAATTTTTTTTTGTACCGAAACGTATATTTGTACCAATAAGTACTTTATTGTACCAGAAAGCTCATTTCTTGTACCAAAAAGTACTTTTGAGGCTGGTAAACCCGTTCACGTCTCCCCAAAAGGACTACAGGCCAATTATACTGTCATCCTTTCTGCTGAAAGTTTTGGAGATATTGATGTAACATGCATTTAAGGACATCTTTAAGTTCTCACATTTTGAGCATTTCTCCGCACGTTGTGGGTTTTGCAAAGCACAATCCCAGTTATGTTGACTTCACTTTAGCTGCCATTCTGAATAAAGAAGGGGCTTTACATAATGTGACGTCCAAAACAAAGAGAGACTGGCGTTTACAATCTACTAATTCTGAACAAATAAAATTTCGTGAGGAACGGTAAAGACCGCTGAGAAAACTAAAACCTCTTTAGATCAGCATCTGTTGGCTTCCGGGACACTGTAGTATTCCTGAAAACGAAATGGCAGATTTCCTGGCTAGGGAAGGCTGCACGATGTCTGATCATGACTCTGTTCGCCCATGTTTACCAGACCATATGTTACCTCTTCGTCTGATTGGTGGCCTAGATGTGGAAAACAGCTACCAGACGTTGGAGATTCAGAGCCGTCTGTATAACTGCAAGATCACTTGTGACCCGAATACAGCAGATACCGATCGATCGAAGTGGTTGGTCTGTGCAGCGATGATTTATGAATGACCAGTGGAATTATAATTGGCCACTGCAACAACAGGCAACTAGCAAGCAAATATGATATTGCCTTACGAAACTACAAACTAGCGAACTAGCGTACCAAAAAGTACAATTTTTTGTACAAAAAAGGTATTTTATTATATCAAAATGTACAAATTTGTGTATCAAAAGTACAATTTATGTACAATAAAATGCAATTGAATGTACAAAAAGTACAATTTATTGTACCAAAAAGTAAAATTTATGGTACCAAATAGTTCTTTAATTGTACCAAGTAGAGCGATTTAATGTACGAAAAAGTACTTTTATCGTACCAAGTTTTACAGTTTATTGTACCAAAAAGTTAAATTTATGGTACCAAATAGTTCTTTAATTGTACCGAGTAGAGCGATTTAATGTACGAAAAAGTACTTTTATCGTACCAAGTTTTACAATTAATTGTACAAAAATTGTACTTTTATTGTACAAGTACAAAGTAGTACAATTAATTGTACCAAAAAGTACTATTGATGGTACCAAGTAGTACAATTTATTGCACCAAAAAGTACTTTTATTGAACGAAAATATAAAATTTATTGCATCAAGATGAAATTTATCGTACTAAAAAGAACAATGTATGGTAGAACAATTTAATGTACGAAAAAGTACTTTGATGGTACCAATTTTTACAGTTTATTGTACCAAAAAGTACTTTTATTGTACAAGTATCAAGTAGTAAAACTAACCAAAAAGTACTATATATGGTACCAAGAAGTACAATTTATGCACTAAAAAGTACTTTTATAATACAATTGATGGTAACAATCAGTACAATGTAGTATCAATGCGTACTTTTTTTACACCAAATCGTAAACAAAAAGTACACTTAACTGTAAAGTAAAACTTTTTGTAACAAAAAGTAATTATATTGTGCCAAGTAGTACAATTTAATGAACCGAAAAGTACTTTTACTGTATAAGTACCAAGTTGTAAAATTTTTTGTACCAAAAAGTACAAATTATGGTAACAAGTTGTACAATTTACTGTACCAAAAAGTACTTTTATTACACAAGTACCACGTAGTACAATTTGTTGTACCAAAAAGTACAAATAATGGTACAATTTATGGTACCAAATACATATAACTATTTTTTGCACTAAAAAGTATTTTAACTGTGCCATAATGTACAATTTTACCAAAAGTACACTTAATTGTACCAAAAAGTACTTTTATTGTACCAATTAGTACAATTTATGGTACCAAATAAAACAATTTGTTGTGCTAAAAAGTACAATTTGTTGTACCAATAATTAGATTTTTTGCATCAAAAAGTACTTTCGTTATACCAAAAACTACTTTAATTGTACCAAAAAGTAATTTACTTTTAATCAAAAATTCTTCTTATTGTATCTAAAACAGGGACCGGCAAATGCACTACCCGGCGTTTTTGCTCTCTCACATTGTTCACACTTTTTGCGCACTTATATTGCAGAAAAGCAAATGAAATCATTTAATTTTTCTCCAGCAGCCGATCGTTGTGGTTGTTTTAAGTTATTCAGGCTTTTTATGAAAATGGGCGTTCAAATCAAAATGCATGTCGTGCACTTCCGTGATTTTTTGGTCAATTTAATCGTCCAAATGTGCGTACAATCCCAAAAATCGTGCAAACATTTGAGCAAACCGGGTCTGAAGGCGATGTGAAAACACCAGTGCATGCGCGTACAGCTCGTACTGCAGAAAATATTGCCGCTGTTCGCGATAGTGTGGCTGAAGAGCCGTCCGTCCACCTCAACTCGTGAATGGTGTTCGCTATCGTGAGATGATAACGAACTTTTTATGGCCCGAATTGGAAGATATGGATGACGACGATATGTGGTTTCAACAGGACGGTGCGTGGCCTTCGATAGCTCAGTGGAAGCGACGTAGACTAGCAATCCGAAGGTGCCGGGTTCGATTCCCGGCCGGGGCACTGGCTAAATCAACATCGATGAAAAATTAATTACTTTTCAAATACTTTCGAGTTCTCCAGCCAACAAAACTCATCCTAGACGCTTCCACTACAAAAATCCAGATTGCGCAAGGACCAAGGAAAATGATTTATCAACATCTCATATAAATCAACAAGCCAGCTGGCGCCATCTCTGGTGGAATTTGGCGGTTAAACTCACAACAACACCTAACAATCCTTGACACAAACCTTGTTATCTACAAAGGAATGAAACAGAGTTGCCAACAATGATCGTATGATAATCGGATTATATGCCCGATCGAGTGCCGATAAATTGAAAATCGGTATAAAGAATTATCACCCCAGCTAACCACCAGCTGTTACAACAACAACAACAACAACAGGACGGTGCCACTTGCCACACAGATAACGAAACAATAGCTCTTTTGCGCGACAAATTCAATGGCCGTGTTATCTCATGTGGTGGCGATGTCAATTGGCCGCCAATATCATGTGATTTGACACCGTTGGAATTCATTCTTTGGGGTTAAGCCAGCAACAATTCAAGAGCTAAAGGATGAGATATTTATAATTATGCCTCATCTTCATCGAAAATTTGGACCATCGAATGGAGGTGTGCCGTCGAGGTTGCGGCGGCCATTTGGCCGATATTTTTTTCCATACATAATTGAACCATACCAATATTATCATAATAAAAAGAAATGACAATAATTTGTGCTTAATTCAACATCAACATCGGTCCTTAAAATTTAACCACCCTTTATAACTGTTATTTTGATCGCGAATGACTTGCAAGCATTGCTCACGGCCGAGAGACGTTTGTTTACATAGTTAGGCAAATGCATTTGTGTAGGGCTCTAGTATACACCAAATTAACTAAACTCTTAGTAAGATTATTATTGATGTTAATGGCCAATTCATAGTCAATCACTAGACAAGTTCGTTCATATGTAACGAGTTGGTACTTTCTGATACATCATCTTCTGGCCAGCAGGAGGCAGAGGCACCGAGCAAAAAAAAATTACATTTCATTGGAAGCATATTGTCATATAAGCTAATTACTTATCTGGTTACCAATTTCTATAAATGCATTACAAAACACATTCTAAAGAACAAACACAAATATTTACGATTACTCGATCGTTACTTTAAACACGGAATAACATCTAAAAATACAAATGGATGTGACTCTTAATGTATTTTTTTCTTTTCTCTACAAATTTCCTAACAGTATTTTCATGCCCTCTTTTTATTATACATTTATATATTACCATATTACCATTTCTTAACCTACAAAACTCCTTTCCTATTAACTAATCTTTATACTTCAAATATCAAACCCATACATCGTTACATAGCTGCAGCTTATTTGTTAATACATTGTGTTACATGTTTTATGTTAACATAACACATAATTTCTTAAAAAAATCAAATATGTATATAAATATAAAAAAAGATGTTTACTTACATTACTAACATTTGATTCGCGGGTTTTTTTCTTTTTCGGTGGACCTTCGGCTTCGCCTGAAATTTGATGCAATAAATAATAGAAAAAAAGAAGGCAAAATATTAATAATTATGTATAGTGTTAATAATTAAACAACTTAATAGTTAAATACCTGTTAATACTGGTATAAAAACAATAAACATTACGATTATCGCGTGTGATACTTAAAGAAAATCGAGAAGCTTTTGTATGTTGAGGGGTTCGTTCGGGGGGGATAGGGCAGCCAGCCTATCAGCAGCCACAGCATTAAAATCAACAACGGCAACGACAACGATGGACACACACCTTAAACTATATATAGCTAAACATAAAGCCCACATTCGTTTTTGTTTCCCCAAATATCCTGAATTGTTTGAAAAAGTAGCAGCACTTTTGTAAATTTTCTTTTTATTGAAAACACGTTTATTTTTTGTATGATTTTTGTTGTTGTTTTTTTTTTCTTTAATTACTATTAATCATTAAACTTAGATTTATAATTTATTTAATTTTATAATTAAATTTATGGATTTTTTTCTTTTGCTCATATTTTCTTGTCAGTTGTCAGCCATAAATATACGAGTAAATGTTTTTGTTGTTGTTGTTATTCATATTAATGGGGTCTTCTGTCTTGTTTCAATTATTTTTTTTTCTTGTTTAATGTTTTTGATGACGAACTTGTTTGTTCTATGTTTGTTTGTTTTTTTTTTAATTGTATGATTTGTTTTTAAGTTTATTGGTAATTAGAGGTTATTTTTTTAATGATAATTGAATAATATACTTGTTTATATTTTAAGTTTTAATTTTTTTTTTTTCGTTAAAAAAAGTTTAAAAAGAAAATGTTACTTTTACATATATAAAAAAACATAATATTTATATAATTTTTAGAAAATATTTTGTGTTTTTCTTTTGCGTTCTTTTTGTATTTAATGCTAAACAACAATTAAAGTATTAAAAAAAATTATAACCTAATTTTAAAAAAAATAATCAAAAATACATATAAAGTATTAAAGTAAATCATGGTTTTAAACACTTTTTTTGTCATAATTTTTTTATGTTTTTTAACATTTTTTTCTCGTTTGTTTTCTTATTTTTTCATAACACTTATAAACTAAAAAGTTTTGTTTTTGTTGTTTCTTCTGTTGAATGATTATATTTGCAAACTTAAGTTTACGATAAATTTTGTATTTTTGTTGTATAATTATTTTCTTATGGAAAGTGTAGCTTACAAAGATTTGTTGGATCGTCGCATAGAGGAGAAAATTTTGTAATGAAACTCAAAAGTGGCGGAAGGAGGCGTTGAAAATGAAAGTTTACATAAGACGAACTTGAAAGCGTTATAAACTCACCGACTTGAAACTGTGATCTGTTTGTTTGAATTTTAGACACAAGAGAGTCTTGTAGGTGGCATAGGGTAGAGAGAAAACAACTAATTGTTTGAGAATTTGTGTACGGATACAATTTCGAAGTATTTTGTTTGTTTAAGATGTAAAACTTGTTTAGGTCATTTTTTTGAACTTGTATGACAATTTTCTACAGGGTATATATAGAAAGTCCCTTGTAAAAGTCTAACATGGACAATAGTTAATGGGAGAACCTAGCAGCACAAAGTACTTTTATTGTACCAAAAGTAAATTTTGTATACCAAAAATAGAAAATTTTCATACCAAAATGTACATTTATGGTATCAAAACGTGCTTTTTTTTTGTACCAAAACGTATTATGATTCTACTAAAGTACTAATATCTTGTCAAAAAATACTTTCGGTGTACCAAAAAGTACAGTTTATTGTGCGAAAAGTACATTTATAGCACAAAAAGAAAATTTTTGTATCAAAAAGTAATTTTATTTTACTAAAAACATTTTGTCGTGTCAAAAAGTACATTTTATTGTACCAAAAAGTACATTTTATTGTACTAAAAAGTACATTTTATTGTATCATCAATTATTTTTATGGCACAAAAAAACTTTTTAAATCTTTATCGTGTCAAAATGTGATCTCGATTTGCAAAAAAGTACATATTATTGTACCAAAAAGTACTTTTATTGTGCAAAAAAAAATAGTTTTGGTACCAAAAAAATATTTATTTTACTAAAATAATTTTATCACGTCTAAAATGGCCTTCAATATACAAAAAAAAATTATTTCAACAAAAAGTACTTTAAAGGTATCAAAAAGTACATTTAAGGTACCAAAAAGTACATTTTAGGTACCAAAAAGTACATTTTAGGTACCAAAAAGTACTTTAAAGGTACCAAAAAGTACATTTTAGGTACCAAAAAGTATTTTTAAGTACTCTTATTGAACAAAAAGTACTTAATTTTCGCAAAAAAAAAGTTCTTTAATTGTACAAAATGTGCTTCAATTGTGCAAAAAGTACTTTAATTGTACCAAAAATAACAATTTATTGAGCAAAAAAATACTTTAATTGTGTCAAAAAAGTACTTTTAATGTACCAAACAGCAAGAACAGCAATGGTTTTTCTTATAATTTCTTGAAATTTTTAAAATGTTATTCTAAATTTGTTTTCAAAACAAAGTAGCCGAAGCTGATTACAAACACTTGAAATTTTTCCCCTTCGGTATTTTTTCTCTTCTCCGACTGTTTTCAATAGAAGGATTTAATACACTGAAAAGAGTATCTCAGAGAACTCATTTCATTTGGAAAATTACACAGGTGGGGACAAAGCAGACCAAATTAGTTGATGACTCACATGTCTTCACAGATAGCAGTGAAAATTTAGCTTAAGGATTTTGAAATGTTCATATGCCACTTGAGCTATTAAGCTATATTTTTTGTATCAAGAGCGTTTTCTAATTTTAAAAAAATGTACATCCAACTGGTAAGTTTTTGAACTTGTATGCCTTTTCCATACTAGGATGTTTTTTCGAGTCCGTCCATCAATAGTTACATCTGCATATTAGTGCAAGAGCGAAAAATGCCATTTATAACAAATTGACTTTAAAATCAACAATGTTGTCTGAAACAACAGTGAAATTACATAAGAAGATCAAATGTAATTAATGGGCGATATAAGTTTAAGACAATAAAATAGACGACTTAGGACTTAGGACAAAATAAGGACTTAGCGCTTTTGCGGATGAAGCAAACAATATTAAACACATTCTATTATAATAATAATCCAAAAATATTCGACATTTCAATCTAGCAAAGGTTTTAAATTCAAACCGTCTCTTTTTTACTTGTATAGAACTAGTTGAGAAACTTTTTTAATAAGTTTTTAAACTAGTTTGCACTTGCATGACTTTTTCACTACTAGGATGTGTAAAACGACCAGATTTTGTATAACTATGCCCTGGGAACATTTCTTCCCTAATTGCTTGTTTTCTTATTGTAAATACAATCTCTTTTCCCTTATTCTAAACGAACTTCGAAAATGGGAGACTTATCCATGAAAGGAGAATTTGATGACAAATTTTGGTATCCAACAAATTTCAAGGGATTTGTACTTAAAAAAAAGCAAGCAAAAAAGCAAGTATTTCATATTTTAATGGTAAAAGTGGAAAACATTTTTCAGTTTTTATGAAAAGTACTGCACTAAAAAGTACTTGTACTGTACTAAAAAGTACTTCCATTGAACTAAAAAGTACTTCTATTGTATTAAAAAGAACTTCCATTGTACTAAAAAATACTTCCATAGTACTAAAAAGTGCATTTATTGTACTAAAAAGTAAATTTATTGCATTAAAAAATACATTTATTGTACTAAAAAGTACATTTATTGTACTAAAAAGTACATTTATTGTTTTAAAAAGTACATTTATTGTACTAAACAATGTTTTTATTGTACTAAACAATGTTTTTATTGTACTAAAAAGTACTTCCATTGTACTAAAAAGTACTTTTGTCGTATCAGTAAGTAATTTTTTTGTACCAAAAAGTAATTTCATTATACCAAAAAGTACTTGTTGTCACTATTAAAATTACTTTTTGGTACCAAAACGTACATTTTGTCACGAATAAAATTACTTTTTGGTACCAAAAAGTACTTTTTGTCACGATTAAAATTACTTTTTGGTACATTGAAGGTACTTTTGTTACAATTTTGTTTTTTACATTTATTTTTAAAAAAATTATTTATTGTACCAAATAGTACTTTCATGTGCAAAAAACGTACATTTGTTGTACCAAAAACTAAATGTTATTGTATCAAAAGGTACATTTATAGTACTAAAATGTACAATTTTTGTACCAAAAAGTACAATTGTTGTACCAAAAAGTACATTTGCTATACCAAAAGGACTTTACAATAAAAGTACATTTATTATACCAAAAAGTACATTTTTGTACATTGAAAGTGTAAATTTATGTAAGTTTATTATAAAAGTACAATTTAATGTACCAAAAAGTACTTCTATTGTCCTTTTTGTACAAGTGAAGGCACCAAAAAGAACTTTCATTGTGCAAAAAACACAATTTATTGCACCAAAAATTTCTTTTATTGTACCAAACAAAAAGTACATTTAATATACCAAAAAGTACTTTATACAATAGAAGTACTTCTTGTGCAATAGAAATATTTGTTGGTACATTGAAAGTACTTTTTGATACAAAAAGTACTTTTATTATGCAAATTATTACAAAAAAGTACTTTGATTATGCAAAGTATTACCTTTTTGTACAAAAAAGTACTTTCAATGGAATAAAAGTACTTTAAAAATTTCAAAATGTACTTTTATTGTACCAAACGGCACAAAAAAGTACTTTCTATGTACCAAAAAGTACTTTAAATCTTTCAAAATGTACTTTTTTTGTACCAAACGGCAAGAACTGCAATGTTTTCTTCTTTACATATCGATATTTTTGATTTATCTTTTTAAATTTTTAAATGTTTTGTTAAAACAAAACATCCACAGTAAAACAGCTGATTTCAAATATGTCTCTTCCTTGTCATTTCCAGCCACGACTGTTTAAAAAAAGGATTTTATATCCTGGGAATATTTAGATTTGGGTTGAAGAAAATCGAAATTTTGGAAAAAAAAAAATCTCCAATAGATATTTGTACCGATTTTACATTGTAGGAGAGTAACCACCACAAAAAGTTGTTAAGAACTTAGATACTATTGTTCAATAGAGTTCTCTTCTTATATTGCATACTTAAGTCCCTTGACAATATCCAAATTTTGAAACTGTTTTTAAAACTTAATTCTTATATTCTTCATTCCGTTTTATTTTTACTCTGGTTTATGCCTTAATTTTGATAATTTTCAAAACACTCATGTCATTTTTTTAAGAACTCTTTAATGGATAGTTCACAATTACAAGCCTGCAGTAAGATTTATTACAGTTTCGAAATCAACCAATTTATTTTTTTTTTTAGAAAAATTTTGTAGAAAAACTATTAAACGTTTTAGCCAAAGTAAGTTTTAACGCTTTAACAAGTATTTGTAAATTTACGGTAATTTTTCAGAAAATGTTTTAACCGTTTGCCTAGATTTTGAAAACAAAATATTATATGTTTGATCTAATACAAATTTTCTCCTCTTTACTTTAGATTTGCAGCTGTTGTTTATGGTAAACATTTTTGTTCGCTGCCTTTAACACAGCAAACAGCAAAATATTGTGTGGTGGCCTTTGAACAGACTTTGAATTATGTATAGATGTGTTTTACCGCCCCTTTTTAATATTTTGTTAATTTATTTTCTATTTCGAAGACCTTGAATAGTCTTTTTCCTCTTTTGGAAAAATTTTCATATCCTTTGCAAATTTTCATAATGTTAACTAAGTGTTGTTGTTTTTTTGTATTGTTTTCAAATGTTTTGTGTTCACTAAAATGTCTCCCGTTATTATGAGTTATTTTATGAATGAAATTAATTAGCTAATCTTGAGATGAGTTCTATATTATATATTTGCTGTCTTGAATTAAGAATTCCCCAAGAAAATTCCGTGATTTTTTAAGTGTTTTTTTTATAAATTGGTCACAAATAATTTATGTTTGTATACTATATATAATTCGAGCCATAGGACGCTTTCTTATGTCATTCAAGTTTGTATGGAAGGAAATTTCATTTACAACCGCCGTTGAATTGGTTGTATAACTTCCATGCAGTCATCGTCTGTAGTAGAATTTTCGTTTACCGTTTAGCGGTAACTAATGGAAGGTTGGTAGCACGGCTTAGGTTCGTTCCGTTTAAAAGAAAAAAATTTGTAAGCTTTTACAGAACCAAAAAAACATGATACACAAATCTCGTAATCTTTTAAGCTGCAAAAACTAAAGTTAATAATCATATAAATACAAAAAAATTATGCATAATTTCACAAAGTTTACAATAAACAAAAGTTTGTTCTTGTGGTTTCTGATGGGTGTTATTTTTTCATTTTTTTTTGTTATCTTAAAAAAATTACTCTCTTGTAGGTTTTTTTCTGGTATTATTTAATTAATTTACAATTTCAAAATTGTACGTTTTCTTCATGTATTTGTTCAAGTATATAATTATTTAAAATGTATTTTCTTTTTTTTTTTTGTTGTTTGTTTTGTTTTCTTTTATTATTATTATTTTCTTTTTTTTTCTTTTTTTTTAAAGGAAAAAACGTGCAAACAATGTGTAAAGGGGAAAGCCGACAGCCGAAAAAATTAAATCAAACGCGTTTCGGGGAAAAGCGAAGAAGTATTGAGCTTAACGTTAGTTAGTTTATCTCTCTCGCTTCATCAACATTATTAGCATTATCATTATCATCACCATCATCATCATTATTATTATAATTATGATGGTTCTTTCTTCATATACTGTTGTATCCCGTTTACATAACCTTAAGTTTTACAAATGTTGTACATGGGTTGCTAGGTAATAGCAACTTGGACTTTTGTTGTTGTTGTTAAATTATTGAAATTTAGATTATGTGTTTTAAATAAATACATTTTATTGTTGTAGGGGGAGTGGGGGGGTTGGTAGGGAAGTAAATTCAATGAAATAATAATATTTTAAATAAAATAATAGTGTTTACTAGGGGGAGAGAGACGGAAGGGTTTAATAAATGTATGTCTTGATATCAAAATTTGTAATACTGATAGAAAATTACAAAAAAAAAACATGTTTCCAGTAGGATTGTTAAATACTAGTGCGAAACTAATTCCGTACAAGTTCTTCATAGGACAATGAACTGGTACAACTTCCATACAAACAACTGTCTCATTTAACTTGGGAGGTGTCCTAGGCTTGGGGGGGGGGGGGGGGGGGGGATTTGTGACTTTTGTACTAGCATTCTCCACGGGACAATGAACTGGTAAAACTTCCATACAAACAACTGTCTCATCAAACTTGGAAGGTGTCCTAGGCATGGGGGGGGGGATTTGTACCTTATGCACTAGTAATCTCCAGAGGACAGTGAACTGGTACAACTTCCATACAAACAGGTGTAATAGGAGGGGATTTGTACCTTTTGTACTAGTATACAACTAGTTTAGAAATTTTGTAACCAGTACGAAGAAATAAAACATTTTGGAACTAGAATGACTAGTGGGATGTTGATACAACGAAAATAATGAATGCCCTGTAATATTTCTTATGAAATTTCAAAAATGTTTGAACCAAAGTTACATAATCTGGAAAGGCGGTTTTTCATTGGAGCTTAAACTTTTTCAAACAGTCGGGGAAGGTTATAACAAGGGAGAGAACCTGCAAGTATTCGAACAAAGCTGTTTTGCTTCGACCATTTTGCGTAGAAGTACTTTTTGGTACAATTAATTAAAGTACTATTTGCCACAATACATTAAACTTTTATATACAATGAACTGTACTTTTAGATAAAATAAATTGTACTTTTTGACAAAAAAAATTTTACTTTTTGTCAAAATAAATTTTACTTTTTGGCATAAAAAAAAGTACTTTTAGGTACAATAAATAGTGCTTTTTGGTACAATAAAAGTATTTTTAGTACAATTAATTGTACTTTTTGGTACAATAAAAGTATACTTTGGTAAAATAAACTGTATTTCAGACTTCGAACAAAGTCTTACAAATGTACTTTCAATGTACCAGAAAGTACTTTTATTGTAATAATAAGTACAATTTTTTGTACCTAAAAGCAATATTGTTGTACCAAAACATTTATTGTCACAAAAATCAAATGTTTAGTCAAATAAAAGTACTTTCTGGTACTTTGAAAGTAATATTTGGCACAATAAAAGTACGTTTTAGAACAAAAAAAAGTACATAGTGTACAATAAAAGTACTTTTTTTGTATTATAAAAGTGCTTTAAATTTTTGTACCAAAAAGTACTTTTTTTGGTAAAAGTATACTTTGGTACATAAAC
Source organism: Muscina levida (assembly GCA_964034835.1). NCBI lineage: Eukaryota > Metazoa > Arthropoda > Insecta > Diptera > Muscidae > Muscina > Muscina levida. The sequence continues at coordinate 128,745,734 of OZ035882.1, forward strand.
TGTATTTCAGACAAAAAATCAAATACATTAGATGTACCAAAAAAAATATTTTTTTTACCAAAAGGCACTTATATTATCCAAAAAGTACAATTAATTGTACCAAAATGTATATTTACTGCACCAAAAATTACAATTTATTGTACCAAAAATACAATTAATTACAAAGTAAAATTTTTTGTACAAAAAGTACAATTATTGTACCAATAAGAAATTTTATTGCAACAGAAAGTACTGTTATTGTACTACAAATTATAATATGTTGTACAAAAAGTACATTTATTATACCAAAAAGTACTTTTATTGTACTAGACAATGGTTGTATTGTTTTGATGTCTCTTTTAGTAAACCATTCTACAACATTGAGGTTATGACTAAATATTTGGACTTGATTTTGAAAATTTGCCTTTGGACTGTTGCAATCATAGTCTGCTTTGGGATACACAAATATTTTGTTGTTTTTTATGTGTTATATATATATTTACACAACAGATGTAGAAACTAATTATATAATTAGAAAAATCTTTAAATACTGAGATGCTATCATGCTGAAGTGTTATTATAATCTTTCAACTACAATCTTCAAACTATTGCCGTTTAGCTAAAAAAAAAGTATCCTCGGTTACTAATGGCTAAATATGACGACGGGAATCAAAAACAATTTGATTTCTAAAAATCTTTTGTCTCGTTTGGTTTTTAAACTTTAATCAGTTCAAAATGATTAGGTTACTTTAGAAATGTTGGACCATTTAAAAACTGTTGAAAAAATTTATTGCAAATGTTTTGCAAAGTTTTGTAGTTCAACAAAAATTAATACTATTACAGCCTAAAACCCTAAAGAAGTTTGAAATATTGAAAAATAATATTATACAAATTGCTTTTATAAAGTAAGTCAACAAAAAAAAAATTCTGATGTTTGATTTAATTTCATACGTACATATTAAAATGTATAAAAGCAGAAAGATTTCACATTTTTTGAAATACGACAAGACTTTGGGCGGCATTCATTATACTAAGAAAATATGTGGAGCTAACTACTTAACTAAACCTCCAACTGAGACAATTGGACTGTTAGTTGACAAATATGTTAATATACATTTTTCATGTTGTTTGAATTTGCAAATAAGGTAGCACACTCTCTAAGAAATATGTATGTACGTAAAAACATTAAAAATACCAAATGATTTTCAATAAATTTTGTTCGTTGCCTAAACATAACAAACAATAGAAATTAACCGTCATATTTTTAATAATGATATTAAGAGTTCCAAGCGTAGTTTTTTTTAACATATCCCCACACATAAAATAACGTAATAATGTAGAAGAGAATTTTTTGGTGCTACAGTTTTTTTTCTTCTGTTTTAGTTTAGGTCTTTTTAACAACTTGTTGATTGGATGATATTTTGTCCTCGTATACATATATATATAATATGTATATATATTTATATTAATTATATGTTATTAACTTTACACACTTTTTACACATTGTCTGCAAGTGTATTATAAAAATAAATGTTACTTTTTTATTCATTTCAAACACAAAAAAACGCATGATTGTAATACAATTGCAAAAAGAACATTTTTACAATTTTGAAATTGATAAATTGAAATTGTTTTCGCTTAACAGAAAAGTAGAACAACGTCGCGCATATAAAAATTTAACCTGCGATTGTTTCACTTTGAGTGTTGTTTCGTAGCTATATGATATATTGGAGAGAGAGTATAACAGTTATGGGATAGACTTCTTTTTTTTTTGTTTTCAAATAAACGTTAACGTTGTCGTGTCTCGTTGTGTTGCCACGTTTAAATTTTTATTATTATTCTTTTTTGAATTCTTTGTATTATTTGTACTAAATTTTAATGGTGGTTTGTTGTGGTGGGTGGGTGGCGGTAACTAAAATCAAACGTAAAAAGATATTCAAATAAATTTGAGGTCTTTCCATATAAGAGTATTTTATTTTAGTGAAACGTAATAGAAAAAAAACGTTGTTTGGAAACGTTTGCTAGTTTTAGCACCTACTAGTTCGGAAGTAGTTGCATACTAGTTCAAAAGAACTATTAGCATTATGCCAGTGGTAGCAAAAAAAAAGGAAAAAATGAAAACTGTAAACGACCATTAAACTTGACAGTACCTACACTTGTTCCCCTTTTATACATAATATATAACGAAAAGTACATTTATTATTTTTCTTACAATTAAAGTACTTTTTTTTTATAAGATAAGTACATTTATTGTGTCAAAAAGTACTTTAATTGTACTTTATTGTACCAAAAAGTACAATCTATTTACCAACAAGTGCAATTTATTGCAGCAAAAAGTATAGTTTTTTGTACTAAAAAATACAAATGATGCGCAAAAAGTATAATTTATTGTACCGAAAGAAAGAATTTGTTGTACCGAAAAGTACAATTTATTGTACCAATAAATACAATTTAATTTAACAAAAACTTATATTTATTGTACTAAGAAGTAAAATTTTATGTTCTGAGAAGTACCAGAAGTTTATGTACCAAAAAGTACAATTTATTGTACCAAAAATACTTTTTTGTATTGAAATGTACAATAAACTGTCCTTTTATCAATCAGTTGTACTTTTAACAGTACAATTTTTTGTATCGAAATGAACCATTTTTTGTACCAATAAGTACTTTTATTGTACCAAAAAGTACAATATATTGTACCAAAAGCACTTTTTTGTGTTAAAAAGTACAATTAATTTTACGAAAAAGTTGAATTACTTGTACTTTTTAGTTTTTTGTACTAAAAACTACAACTGATGTGCAAAAAAGTACAATTTATTGTATCGAAAGGAATAATGTATTGTACCAATAAGTACTTTTGATGTAACAAAAAGTACAATTTATTGTACCAAAAGTACTTTTTTGTATTAAGAAGAATTAATTATACCAAACAGTTCAGTTGATTATACAGTACGAGCTCGATTTTCGCAACCGATAGCAGCCCAAGCCGGTTGCAGTTACCGAGATTGTTGCGCTTACCGAACCTTTATTGAAAATTGTTATTTTACTTTGTGCAAAATGACTCACGTCACTAAAAAAAACTGTACTATAACAGTCATTTGCTCACTCACATTGAACAATGGCGGAACATTGCATGCAAATAAAAAAAAAACATATAATTTCTGCGAATACATTGAAAAGTTGCGCTCATCGAGACTGCTTTTTTGAACGTGTTGCACTTATCAAGACTCATTTGTAAAAACAAGCGGTTGCGCAAATCGGGGTACAAGTAATTATACTAAAAAGTAGTTTATTGTACCAAAAAAATACAAATTTCTATACTGAAATGTACATTTAATGTACCAAGAATCACTTTTATTGTACCAAAAGTACAATTTATTGTACCAAAAGTACAATTTATTGTACCAAAAGTACTTTTTTGTAAAATTTATTTTAATACGAAAAGTACTATTTTATAATTTAAATTAATACAAAAAAGTACTTTTTTGTAAAATTTATTTTAATTCAAAAAAATACTTTTTCGTAAATTTTATTTTAATACAAAAAAGTACTTTTGGTAAAATTTATTTTGTAAAATTTATTTTATTACAGAAAACTACTTTTTTGTAAAATTTATTTGAATACAAAAAAAGTACTTTTTGTAAAATTTATTTGAATACAAAAAAAGTACTTTTTAGTACTATAAACTGTCCCGTTTACAATCAGTTGTACTTTTTAGTATAATAAATTGTACTTTGTAATTCAAAAAAAGTACTTTCTGGTGCAACAATTTGAAATCAAGTGAAAATAAAAATACAGCCGATGTAAAATTGTTGGCTTCGTATACTTGAAATTTCTCTCTTCCAGCTTATACTCTACACTGAATGTTTACAATAGGAGAAATTTTTGTTAATTTCAAGGGAATTCATTTCCTCAATTTCCAGAAGAAAATATTCAAAAATTTAAAAAAAAATCTTTTCTTAACCTTCGTTTTTTCTCTAGTCTAAACTGGATGCTTTTTAAAAGTTTGGGGGGATAACTTAAAAAATATCTATTTTCTGTTTTTTCATAGAAGTTGTATGATTTTTAAAGTTCAAACATTTGAGTCAACTTTGGCTCCAATGGTTTATTTTTTATCTAACTGTATAGAATTGCTTATGTTAGGAAAATCTCCCTCATTTTAACTTGGCATATTCGCAACAACACTCTTTTTTGTTTGTTTGTTTCTGCTTGTTGAGTTTGTCGACCAACCACACACACACACACGTACACACAATACTACTTGTTTTTTGTTGTTGTTGTTGAAGTCGTCATGTAAAACCTCCAAATAAAACTTTGAAAGTCTCTCACACATTAGGTCTTAATTTATACATTATTTTCCTTTTTTGTTACTTATTTTTTGATTATTCTAAAGGACATTTTTTCATATTATTATTGTATTGTTGTACAATAATAATAATTGTTTAGCTATAGATGTTGTTAACGTCGTATATTTTTTGCTATCCTTGTTTGTTGCATCTCTTTTTTTTTGTTAAGTTTTAAATTTTCATATTGTTTTTGTTATTATTGTTTGATGTTGTTGTTGTAAAAATAAACGTGTTGATTCAATTTGAATTTGGATTTTTGTTATTTGTTTGTTGTTGTTTGTTTAGATCTTATATAGCTGCTGTAAATTATTTTTTTGTATTAGTTTGGAATGATTGGCTGCCCCCAATACACAATTGCTTCACGATTTTCTTAGAATTCACATTGGATTTAAAAAAAAATATAATAATAATAATTTAAATTTGTTGCTACTTCAGAAAGAATATATCAAAAAAAACTTAGTAGGTATAAAATATTTTAATAAAATAAAAATACAAAATAAAGAAATAAATGTTGTTGTTGCAATGATTCAAGCATTTTAGCACAATTAATTAATTACATTATATACTACATTATATATACGTATATATATAAATGTAGATCTACTAGTTTTTAAAAGAGGGATAGAGGGGGTCAATGTAGTTTAGAATACTCTTTAAATTATAATAAGAATAAGTGTTAATTAACCATAAAGGAAGAGAACTAAACAACTACTGATTTGATAGACAAGGGGGAGGGGGCTTGGATAACAAATGTTGGTTTTACTACAAGCAAAGTTTGGGGATCTAGAAATAAATTTGGCGTAAACGCAGCAAAAATCCTTATTGTTTAACAATTTAACAATTTTTGCCGAGCTCTCTACCATACACACTCCTCTATACATTCACACGATCATTATAGTTATTAAAGGCTGTCAGCCTAAAAATATGCCTTTATCATGAAAAACTCTATTATTTGCCGAATTTAGTAGTATTATTATTATCAAAATCAAGAGATTAATTAACTGAAGGAAACATCAAAATATTGCACTTAAAAGTTAGAACTTTGTTCCACAGAGAGAGAGAGAGAGAGTTTTTAAACAAAACAAAACACAACCTATCATTTAACTCATTTACTTCATAAAAATATTTCCCTTTAATTTCAAAATTTCTTTCATAAATTTGTATATAAGGAAAAGCATATTTTTTAAACTTGAAAAATATTAAAAAAAAATCATGTACTTTAAACAACACTCAAATAATAACCACGCCAAACTTTACTTATAGCAAAAAAAAAACTTGAGAAAATTTAACTTAATTTACATGGTAACAAATTTTTATAAAAAATCTGTAATCAAAAATTTTCTTTTCGGTTTGGAGAGGAGGTTGGGTTTTTTATAATTATAACAAACGAAACTACTAAATTATAATAAAAAACTAAACTAAATACAAAATTATAAAGTGTTCACTAACCTAATTTGTCAAGTAAAATTATAAAAAAAAACAAAAAAAAAACTAGGGATGGATTAAAATGAACCAATGTTCATCTGAAATCTATACAAAAACACACACGTTACATACAAGTCATTAAGAGTTTTGTATGAAAAAAAAATAAGATCGTCATCAAATGGATGGATAAAACTCAGGCAGCGCGCAGGAGAGTGGCAGTGCAGTGCATTGAAACTTTAAACAAAAATTGGTTAAAAGACTATGTCAAACATAACCATAGGAGACCACTCCTCCTCCTTCCTTCTTTCTGATATAAAGCATACTGCTGGCTTTGTACTTCTTGCGCTTTGCCCGTTGAACTTCTATGCTAATATTAAACAGGATCAAAGTATTTTTAAATCATACTCAAGGCTTTGTTTTTGTAATTATGTTTTTTTTTTCTTTAAACTGCGTGTATATATTTTATATATATCTCAACTTATAGTTAAAAATTTCATTGAAAACAAATATCTTCATTTTTTATTTGTTGTTGTAATTTTTTGTGTATAATGCTTGCAACCATTTAGAACTAAACTAAAAAAATAGAATAAAGTTATCGAGAGTGAGAGAGAGAGAGAGTTGAGGGGGAAAAGTTGAGTTTTGTTAGAAATTACTAAAACAACAAAACGAAAATAATATTAGCGGAAGGGGGGTCAATTGAAGTAGGTAATAGATACGTAAAAAAGTAAATATAATGTTAAATATATATATAGTGATATTTCTTTTTTTGTGTTTTGCTTTTCTCTAGATTTTTTTTTTCTTTTTTTTAGGATAGGTAGGTAGTTATAGTATTTAAGATAGGGTTGGTTGAATTTTTTTTCTCTGTTTTGCTTTGTTTTAGTTCGGTCGATAATAGTAAAAAGTATTTATAAAACAAAATAATTATTTTAAATAAATAAACGCGTCCTAACCTGCTTCACTGTCACTTGAATCGCTAGAACTACTATCGCTTGAACTGGACGAGGATGAATCGCTCGAGCTGGAGCTAGATGATGGGCGATTTGTGGGTTGAACAGCTTCAACTTTATTCGATGATGATTCGTCTAGAAGATAAGAAAAAAAAAGAAAAAAAAAGTCAAATAAGTAAGTAAGTAAAGGAGCCAAATAAGTAAGAGATATGAGTAGAAAATAGGAGAGAGAGGAACCGAAAAAGGGTTTATGCAGCAAATATAGTTATTATATTCCCGAGTTAACTTAAGTTTCTAAGTAATAACGATAATTTTTATGTAGATAATGTGAGTCATATAGGAATCCGCAGAGAGCTTATTGGGCGGAGTTCCGGGGCCAAATTGCTGCTGCAGTTAACATTCTGGAGGAAACCTGTAGTTCAATTGAGGTGCAAGCCCTGATTAAAGCTCCCAACCTTTGCCTTGCTGAGTCTTGCCCTCTCACTTTCATAAGCAGTTGAAAACCCTGCGCAAAGCTGCCAGAAGGCTTTTCAAAAAAGGGGAACTGGAACCAGTATCAACGGTTACAAAAAAGCCATTAAAAAGTCAAAGAGAGCTACGTGGATTAAGTACTGCGAATCCATACTCGGTGTCAATGAGGCCGTTCGATTCAAAAATGTTATACCTAAGGACCCAAAAAGATTGGGTTTCACTCGTAGACCTAGGGCCGAGTCCAGAAACCCCGCGCAAAGCTGCCAGAAGGCTTTTCAACAAAGCGAACAGAACGGGATTAGAGGGGACCTGAAACCAGTATCAACAGTTACAAAAGGGTCATTAAAAGGTCAAAGAGAGCAGCGTGGATTAAGTGATGCGAGTTCATACTCGGTATCAATGATGCCGTCTGATTCAAAAAAGTTTTATCTAAGGACCCAAAAGATTAGGTTTCATTCGTACGCCGAGTCCAGTGCTGAAAATCTGAAGATCGTTATAGATACACACTTCCCGGACTGTTTAGATGCAGACAATGCTGTCTGTAGTCTGATCCTACTCACGTCGATCAACTATATGGACTTGGATGCTGTGAAAAATATGGTGGACGTTAAAAAGGTGAAGTGGTCTATAAGGACTTTTTGAGCCCTACAAATCGCCTAGTCCGGATGGCAATATACCAATCATGCTGCCGTGCATGACATAACTGCGGTTTTGGTATACATTTTTAAAGCTTGTATCTGGCTATGTTGTGTACCAAAGATGAATGGAGGGAGGTGAAGGTGGTTTTTATACCCAAGGCGGGTAAGCCCATTCATGCCTATTGTCCAAAAGAATACAGACCAAAGTCTCTCATCCTTTATGCTGAAAGTTTTGGAGATTGATTGATATGTATAAAAGGACATCTTTCATCCCTCACACTCCGAGCACCTCTCAATGTGCGTACATCGCTGGAAGTTCAGTTGTGAGCGCTCTCCTTGACATGGTATACTTTACAGAACGCAATCTAAATACAGATGCCTTCACATTAGCTGCCTTCCTTGGCTATAGAAGGGGCTGTGACGTCATGTGCATTAAGGAACATGTGCGGAGAACATTAATGTATCAAGACCGCTAGTAAATTAGGTGGATTGTATGCTGGGAAACCGTGTCGCCAACTCACTACTTTGTGGAAGCTGCGTGAAAAAGATAGCTACTAGAGGAACACCTCAGGGGTGAGTTATGTTCCCTCTTCTATGGCTGCTGGTGATAAACGGAGTACTTAAATAATTTAAACAGGAGCACCTCACAACATGCGTACATCGCTTTAAGATCTGTTGACAGCGCTCTCCTTGACCTGAATACAGATGACTTCATATTAGCTGCCTTCCTGGCTATATAAGGGGCTTTCAATAATGTGACGTCATGCGCAATAAGGAATTCTGCGTTGAACATTAGTGTATCACGACTGCTAGTGATTTAAGTGGGTTGCATACTGGGAAACTGTGTCGTCAACTCAGTACTTTGTGATAAACGGAGTTCATAAATTATTCAAAGAGGATAGTACGAAAATTTTGGTATACGCGGACGACGTGGTTATCTTGAAAGTTAGGAAGTTTCTACCAATGATATGTTGCCCTTGCAAAGCTGCTACGTTCGGTAATGGCCTGTGGCTTGGGGGGTGTATCCTTTGAAAATGAAATTAGTTCTCTTATAAAGTCAAGGGCTTCCTTCAGGCGGTCTGAACAGTGTGAAACTGAAGCTGTCAACGGGGGCCAAGTATCTAGGTGTTGTTTTCGATTAGAAGCTAAATTGGCCAAGAAATATCGAGGAGAGGTTAAAGAGGGGTGTCAATGTCCTTTTAGCGTGCCGGAACCACAGAGCAATGTAATAGATAGAGGCCGGTGCCTCGCTCTTTAAAATTAGATTCCATATGCCGATGGGAACTTGTCCGGTTTGAGGGGAAAATAAACAAAAATGTGGAAAAATGTGCGAGAAGAAAAAGCATTTTATGTGTAATTTGTGGAAGAAAGTAGGTTGAAAAAAAAACATCCCCTTAGCGCCTAGTGAGCATAAATTCCACTTTTAAGTAAGAGCGAGTTGGTAGGACATTGGTCAGAACTCTGTAGGTAAAAGCAGGGTACTTATCCCTAAGGTAAAAATGTATCTGTATACTGCAAAAGTCCGGCCAATCATTACATATGGATTTCTAGTTTGGTGGAAGAGCGAAACGTGTGGGATTCCGTGGGAGTAAACGAAAGACGGCAGGACACTAGACTTTACTAGATATATCCAAATTTTTGCCCAGGAACTTAACCGTTATTTGCTGTTAAGCCTTAACTTAGACACACAAATTCTCTTAAAATCTTACCTTTTTTGGCTGTCTTCTTGCTGGTGCCTAATTGGCCGGTCACATCTTGTAAACGTTTTTCCAGTTCTTGTTTCTTTTCTGCCATTTGCTCATCTTTTGATTTACCAGAAGGCTTTTTATCTGTATAAAGAGATTAGAAAAGGAAAATGCAAGCGGATTTATAGATTATAACATTAATAATTACAAAAATTATGTATATTTGTGTACTTTTTTTTATCGTATTTTAAAAATTTTGTAAACTATAACTCAAAAAAGAAGAAATGTTAATTGAATAAAATAAAATTAATAAGCAGCAGTTATTTAGAAAAGAAAAAAAGAATTAAAGCCAATTATATATATATATATATTTATATACAACACAGAAAGATAGGGGAGACAGAGAATTCTTACAAATCATGCAAAAGAAAATAAATGTTGTTCTTTATTTCATACTTAAAAACCAGCACCAAAATTTTGAATTTTTTCAAATCGTTGTCGTTAATACCAAAAACAAAAACAACTAAATAAATACAAAACAGTTCTATAATTTTTTTTTTCAAATATTCGAATATTATGTGAAAAGAAACTTAATAGATTGTTACCATTATACAACTCTACAATAATATATTTTGCCAGTAAAAAAGAAAAAGTGAATATTTCAGATTGACATATTTAGAAATATAGGGTGTGTTGCCACAGTAGTTGGTGGTAATAATAAATAAAAAAGAAAAATATATTTGATATTTAGTTCATCCAATTAACACGTTCACTACTACTTTATCTTCTTCGAAATTATTTTCACTTGTATTGCAAGAGATTTTTTTAGTCTAGTACAATATGTGTTGTGATTTTTTGTATTAAATGAAAAAAAAAACACAATTTAATCAAGGCAGCATTTTTCAACACTTGTAGCAGTGACACATATAATAGATAAATGCAGTTATACAAATTAATGTTGGATGTTGCTGCATCAAATGTTGTTATAATACAAAATTGGATTTTTACGATTCAGATGTGGTAATAAATGCTTTTTTTGTTGGAAAACATTAAAAAAAAAAAACAAAATAAAACAATTTAAATTAAAAGACAAAATGTATGTGGGTGTGAAATAAAGTGTAAGGGACAACAATGTGAGTGTATGGAAAAGTGTAATAACTATGTGCGTTTTAAGGGGAGGTTAGATATAATCTTGAAAGCTAAAGTTAAAGCAATCTGACATGAAAACAACTATAGGGCAAAACATTGTAACTGGAAATTAGGGCGGAAATGTGGCTGCTCTAGTCCCAAATTTTAAAACTACAAAAATTGATCATAATTCACTTATGGTTACTTAAAAACTGTAGATACATTGGCATTGATGTAAAAACACGTTTCAACTTAATGGAAAGACAACAGAACTTTTATTTCGATTTGATCGATATTCAACTTGGCAAGGGTAGAGGTGATGGATATATAAAATATGAAAAACATTAATTGCGTTTATCTCCTAAATTAAGTACCAAATCTTAAAAATATGGGAAATCATCATAAAGAAGGCGGTGGTCGATATTCACACTGGTTGATATTCACCCTGAAGAAAGATGGTGATCGATATTTATATGAAAAATTTATATTTGCGTTTATCTCCTAAATAAACTATGCGCAAAATGGCAAAAAAGAAGCTTAATTTGTGATCACTAGGATATATATGGGAAATCCCTAAGAATAGGGTAGAGTTGGTCGATATTTACTTTAAGGGGAGTAGAGGAAGTCCAAATTCATATGAAAAAACATGTAATTGCGTTTATCTCCAAAACTAAGTACTCAAGCAGAAAAAGAGTCTTAGAAGAAATATCTCTGGAAAAAAAGGGGTGCCTCGACATTGATATGAAAAACTTCAATTGATGAAAATATTATCTCTTCTATAGAGTATTACCAAACAGTTTCAATATATTTATGGTCTAACAGACGAATTTCTAAAACTTAATCATAGGTCTATAAAGAATTTTTTAAAAAGTTGGTCCTAAGAATATGTACAGTCAATTAGCCTAAAAACTGCAACTTGTTCTATAACTGGTTTCTTAAAAAGTTCTGAATTTAACAAATAAATAGAAAAGTAAAGTCCCTATGTTTGTTCGCCAACTATCCCTTCCTTGTCAATTTATATAATAATGGCTAAACGAACCAAAAAAAACCGTGTGGGACAGAGACATTTCTATAACTTTGGCGGAAGTATGGAAGAAAGCGGAAGCCAAGCATTATGGTCACTCTAGAGTTTAAAGTATAAAAAAACTACTGAGTTCATTACACAAATTACACCGTACACAAATATAAAAAAATGTCGTGGGTCATAGAAAATTTTATATTTTATATAAAATATAGACCCAACATTACAAAACTGTATACCTTTTTCTGGTCAATTTTATATTTTAAATGAGATCAAAGTTTGGAAGGATATAACTTTTTAAATGAATTTTTAAATATAATTCGTTGATGAGCTAAAATTGAAAGCTAAAAATAAAATCGAATGGTGTTTTCACTCCAAATGTTCTAAACAAAAGCTTTCATTAGAAATAGTAAAACTTAAATACAAAGTATAGAAAATCTGTGTTAGCTCAATGTTCACAACTTCCCTAATAAAACTTCAATTAAGAAAATCCATCATTTAAACATATTCCAACTAATCTTTTCTCAAAAGCTAACAAGACTGTATTAACCTCCCCTCTTTATATATATATACGAATGTAAAGACATAAAATGTTTTTTTTTTTATAAATGACAACATGTAAATGAATTTGTGATGAATTGTGATGTATGTTGTTATTATAACAAAAAAAGAAAAAAAAACAAATCGTAACAAAAAAAAGTTGTTAAAAAAAAATAAAGAAGATTGGAGCTGCACTTCTTGACTTTGTGGTAGCGGGGTGGGTTACGAACGAAAAACACTTTGTCATATATGTATATAAATAGATTTCTTGTTTTGTTTCAGAACAACAATTCTTTTCAACCTCTCGTTAGGTAGCTGCTTACGCGGCCTCCTCTTTGGGGTGTAACCGTTTTAGCATTTGTTGTTGTTGTTGTTGGTTTTTTTTATATCTTGAGTAGTGCGTGTCATTGGGATAAACTTACAGTAAGGCTTACGGGTTTTTTTGCGTAGACAAGACGCGACATAGCTCTCTAGTTCACGCAGTGTTGAGGGTTTCAATGTCTCGAAATCAATTTCAATCTCATCTGGATTTGAGTCGCGCAGCGATGGTTCACGATTTTGTATGATGTGTACAACGCGTCCTAATTTATCACCTGTTGGTTAAAAGAAAATAGAAAAAAGAATTGGTTAAATACAAATTGGGTAATATGACAATGGGAAAAGAGTTCCCTTTAACAGTGTTGCTGTTAGTATAGTTTTTTGTTATTATTGTCTAATCTTCGTGCGCAACACAATTATCTTAGATATAACAATTGCTTGAAAATATCAACTAAGGAAAAATTTAAATCTCTCTACGTCGGTTAAAAAAATCGTATATGATAAACGATTAGGTCAAATACTGAAATTAAAATCTGTAACATTATGGCAACAGTTGATTGTCCGTTTTTTAATGATATGTTCTTTAGGTTCATATGTCAGAGATAAGTCCAAGTCTATTAAATGGCTATATAAAAAGCTGATTTTATCTTATTAATATTATAACAATTTCAAATCGGCTTAATGTTTACTTAGCATATAAACTTTTGCCAATATGGTATAGAAATATCCTCTCATATGCAATTTTTACACTTACCCGGCAGTTTATTAATGTCCAATGACAACTGTCTCTTTTCATCGTATGACATTGGTTTGGCGGTGTCTTCTTCTTCTGAATCGAATACCATTGCCTGAGTACTGGGTTTCTTTTTGTTAGGACCCCTTGCTCCGGTTCCCGAACCTGCTCCTCCGCCGGCAGCCGATGCCGCACTTCCTTTGGTACGTTTTGTAGCTCCTCCGGCCGCACCGCTGGCATTTGTGGCTCCCACACCACCGGCATTGGCCGTTTTCGGACCACGTTGACCTTTACTTTTAGCACCTTTACCGGTTGTCGCCGCACCAGCACCGGTAATACCACCCGGCGCCATGGTAGCTCCCTTGCCTCCAGTACTTATTTGACCAATGGTCATGGCAGAGGCCATATCGTGGCCATGCAAGGTGCCAGCAACACCTGAGGCGGCGCCGGCGCCGCCAGCTGCTATTGCTCCAGCACCTGTCGCCGGTACCATACCACCGGCACCCAAAGCTCCACTTGCTGCGGCCTTCTTCTTCTCCTTCATTTTCTTCTTTGCCTTCTTTTTATTCGAGGCTTCTTCCATTAGTTTTCGCATTTCCTCCTGCAGGTCTAGCAGTTTTGTCTCCAACATCTTCAGCTTTGCATTGCGCTCTTCATCGGAATTGGATTCATTTTCGCTGTCTGACGATTCGTCTGACGATGAGTCGGAGGCATCGTGTTTGCCATAGCCATGGTGAGCTGCCGCCGCCGCAACAGCTGCCGCATGGGCATTCGCCACGGGTTCGTCGGGTATGTTGGCGTAACGCATTTCGAAGACGTCTTGTAGTTTGCGGCCCATAGCAACGACATCATGATCTGGCGGGTTGTATTTGTAGCAGTTTGTGAATATTAATCGCACATCAGCGGCGAACTCTGGTGCGCTTTTGTACTCGCGATTGTCCATTTTCCGCTTAACCGTACCCAAATCCATAGGCTTCTTAATTATGTCGTGGTAATCGTGTAAGCCCAGTAATTCGGCATCGACGGGTTTATAAAAAGGCCAAGCATACCCCGAATGCTTTTTGGAGAAGAGTTCTTTAAGGATTTCATTGCAGGATTTCAAGGCATCTGATAGTTTTTCCTTAGATTTCGCCGAGCCGGGGACACCAACAGCCCCGCCAGCCACACCGGCAACACCACCCACACCCATGGGAGACATAGGATAACCAGCGTCCTAGACAGAAGATAAAATAAAATAAATAATAAAATTTTGTAAATTTGTTTTTATACTACTGGCCTAGGGTGTGAAAAGAAAACTGAGGGGGGTTACATGAGGGAAGATGCATGCAAAATTAAATTTTGATCAAGGATAAGGCGTAACAGCGTGTTTGTGAAAGCATGATGTTCAAAAACTCAATTAAAAAAAAAACGAAAAAAAGTGTAAATGAATGAAAAGAAAAGGGAAAGTAATGACAAATGAAGATTATTTCAAAACAATTTTGGCTGGATTTAACAGTCAGCACTTAAAGGGAACTTTTACAATTTTAGAAAAAGAAATGAACACATTTTAAAAATGTCAGCATTTAGTTTGACTGTGAAATCCAACATAATTGAATTGAAACATATAAAAGCAATAATCCAATAATTCATTTTTCTTATTATGTATTATTAAACGTTTGGCATTCAATAATTATGTTATTCAATTCAATTAATTGTTGCAATTTTGAACTATTGAATTATTTTTAAATTTAACAAAAAAATTAATACACACTGAGATCTGTCTATACTAAACAATGATTTGAAAGGATTTTTAGGCGATTCCAAACCATGTGCTTCAATTATAGAGATCTCATCGTATCTACTGGAATATAGGTGTATATTCTTCGTATGTAGTACATCATGCCCCAACACGTTGGCCTACCTTTTTGCCTACCTGCCGATTGGACTCACGCCTCGTTGCTATTTTCGCACTCTTTGAGTCGATTTGTGCATACGGTGATTCAAATGCGTTTGCAGTTGGTGTTGTTGTATCAGCCTTTCTTTTCACTCCTTTTTTCATTTTAGCCGGTTGTTGAGGAGGTATGACAGCTTCAACGCCGGCCGCTGTGCTATTTACATGATACGCAGGTACGGCTGCCGCAGTGTTGGCCAAAGCAGCGGGGTTAGCTCCAGTAGCTGCCACACCAGCATCAATGAGAGTCGAATTGACACTAGCAGCGCCTGCGCCAACACCAGCTGCTGCCCCGGATGCGGAACCGACCAACGAGACGTGGGTGGCCACACCACTGGGTGGAAGTATATTGGCTCCGGGCAGTAAAGTACTTGGAGTACCTGATGCTAACGCAGTAGTGGTGGTATTCGTACTACCCGGCACTGTTTGCGGTGGTACTGTGGCTATCGGAGGTATGCCCGGCGTTGAGCCCGGTGTACCCCCCGAAGATGATACGGTGCCACCCATGGCAGATAACGGCCGTGCACTAGCTCCAGCTGGCGTTCTGGTTGTGGCACCAGCAGTCGTCGCAGGAGTTCCCAGCAGTGATGCATTCGCCGATGGCGCCTTGGTCGCCCCTGGGCGAGGTTTCTTCTTGGCACCGCCCTTAGGCGTAACGGGTTCCAGTTCGATTTCCTCCTTGGGCATGCCTTCGAGTTTCTGTAGAAACACCTTTTCCAATGTCTGGGCCATTACGACTACATCTTCGCCGGGCTTATTGTACACGTAACAATTGGAGAACATTGTGTTAAAGTCATGTATTGCTTCTTTTGCCGTCCAGTAGTAGTTGCTTTCCAGCCGCTTCTTGACCGTGCCCAAGTCCATGGGCTGCCTAATGATCTTGTGGTAGTCGGGCAGGTTGAGTTTTTTGGCATCGACTGGTTGCTGGAATGGCCAAGAAAAGTGATGTTTCCAAATGGCTTTCATAACCGTCTTTATGAGATACTGAAGTTGATTTGTATTGCGACCAGGCCGATCGGGCGGCGGCACAGTTGGCGGCTGAACAATGCCATTGACTGGCTCCACATAGGGTTCATTGCGTGGCGGTGGTTCTTGCGACATTTTGCTCATTTGTCCTTCTTTATGTCTTTCGTGGTAAAAATGGGAAGTGTTAGTTTGTAATTTATATACAAAATATTTGCAGTGGGGATATTGAGTTGTTGTGCTTTTACAGTTGTTGGTGGAGACGAACCACCAGCCAATGTTCCAAATTCAGACTCTCTGTGTTAGTAGAGAGTACGTAAGTGGAGGGAGGGAGCGGTCCGTTTAAGGATTATACAAATTCCTTGTTGTTGTAAGCAAAATGCCCTTATTAAACTTTGAAATGTGGTTTGCAAGTAGTAGTATAAAAAAGGAGAGAATATGATGATGCTCTCAGGATTTGCGGTTTGAGGTTTATAGTCTGCACGTACACGTACTGCTGCCTTCATTACCTCCGCGTCCGCACTCATACGCTCGCTCCGCACTCTCACGCGCTCGCTCTATTTCTCCTTCGCCTCGTGCCCAATTATCAATTGTGTGATTATTTGATGCGAACAAAAAAAAAAACAATGAAGTTTTTATGTGTTGTTAAAATGAATTTAGTGTTGAAAGGAATCAATAATGATTAATTTCAAATCCTATGCTGTAGTCCGGAATTGCGTTGATAGAGTAATTTGTTATATATAATGCTGTACATATCTGTAGTTAGATGATTTGTGGCCATATACTGCTGCTGCTGTAACTGGTCAGATGCTGTTCTTGATCGCTGCATTTTATTGCGAAATAACTGTAAAGAAATTAGGAAATTAGAAAAGCTTTGTCAGGTGGTAGGGTGGAATAAAGAAAATAAGATTTATAGAATATAGTCTAAAGGATAAGTAAATGCCAGCAAAAGTGGGTATGTAATATGTAAACCTTTGGATATATATTTGATATATTTTTTTGTTGTTACACTTTACAAGACGGTGGTGCAGGCAACGCCACTTTTGCTTGAGCATCACTTAGAGTTAAACACTTACCATACATCTACAGCGAATGAAATTCCAAGTCAGCTTAAAATTGTAATCATTTTGTTGATTTTTTTTTTGTTCTTGGGTCTCTCTCGCACTTTTATGAGATTTAATTTTTATATTGGTTAATATGCAAGCAAAATGAATTCTAAAACTGTATTAGAATTGGAGTTTGGTTTCTTAGTCTTTTAGGAAATATTTAACAAAATTTTTTCGTTTTGTTATCTATAGAAGCATTCACTCAGGAGACGTCAGTGTTAAAAAATTGTTTTTGGGCTAATAATACAGATGATATACTGGAAAGAGAAAAAGAAAACAGAAAGAGTTTATTAGACAATTATAATTGTAGTTTAATGTTATAATCATTCTCTTATAGTACACAAAACGTTTTCATAATAGAATCGAGCAAGGGGCAAATTTGGGTATATATGTAAAAATTATAATCAGTTTATTTTGCAAGTGGCAACACATAGGATCAAATGAATCGTTTGAATCTACTCCTAAAAGCTCAAATGAATTGTTTGTCGCTAGATTACTTCATATAAAATTATTTTGCTCAATTGTGTCCTATAGAAAAGCTAACAATTTGTACAATCAATTTCCCACCCAGAAAAAAAACGCAAAATTCGAGTATAAAGAATGTTTACTAAATTTACTGAAATGCAATTTCAAATTTGTTTTTCAAATGCAACAAAGAAATCTAAGAAATAAAGAAAAAAAATAGCAACCTAACAAAGGCATCATCCATATATATGTATGTATATATTATATAGATACATATGTATAATTGCTTCAAATCATATGATAATAAACAATGATAGTAGGTAGAGTATTAAAATGTGTGTAAAAATTCACACCAGCATGAAGTAAAAATAATAATCACATCACCAAAGTATTTTGTGAAGTAGAGAAAAACTTTCTCTTTTTGGTGACTTTTATTATTTTTATCTTTCTTGGTGTAAAACAACAACAAAAGCAAAAAGTGGAACAACAATGTTCCAGGGCGCATAAAACAAAAAGAGCGTCAATGAATGTAAAAAATTCCGTCAATTTTGCACCGGTCAAATATTAACAACAATAGTGATCTAGGGTAATAAAACTCGTAGGCATATTGATTAGAAATCTTAATGTTAGCCAAAATTTTTATAAATTTTCCTCTACATTAGAGCAAAACGCCTAATTTTATTTTAATTTTGATTGTTACATGAATAAATAATTTTTTCGATTTATTATTTTACTCTTGTTGGATACAACACCTTCCAAGCTACTACTGCCCGTTTCGACGGATTTTGATAAGCATTGATTCAAAAAATCAAATTGTAGTGAATAACATTATGATTTTTCATTCTAACTCTACTGTAGAGACAAAAAACTATCGAATGAATTTGACCTTTCCATAAAATTTTATATAAAAACTATGTTTTGTAAATCTCAGGATAGAAATAAAAAGTTATATTATTAGAAAATAGTTAGATCTAAATGTTTTTCAAGCCTTATTATGTCCAGTTTCAAAAGCCAAGAAATTTTCACTGTCGAAATTCATAATATAAATTAGGCAACAAATTGGAAAACCATTTTTAGGTTTGAAAACCTAGAGGTGCCATATAAAAAAAAGGGTTTTAAAATCCATTTCTTCCTTGCCAAACAAGACTCATTCTAGAGTTTACATGACTTAGGCTGATGACAGAGTGAGCGCTACAGGCGTTGCTATGCTTGAAGCTACAACCTTTATTGCTATATCAATCTTTGACATGTCAGAGTAAGCGCTAGATTGTGTGCTAGATTGTGTGTTTTTTGAGAGAGAGAATGGGAGCGCAAACTTTTTTACGCTCTCTTTAGTGTATTTGTTTTTCATTTGTTTATGTTATGTGTGTCTTATTTTGCAAATTTTGTCAACAATTATTCTGTTGTGATAATGTTTATTTTTTTGGTCCCAGACAAAGGGGGGTAAACATACGGTAATAAATGTTTCTGTATCAAAATCCATTTATTTGTACAATTTTTTTAAATTAATTTCACAAACAAATGAAAAAATAGACGCGCGCGGTTGCAATAGATAAAAACAATGCGAAAAACCGTTTAAAAACAACGCTCGCATGCGTCCATACATTGTCCATGCCAAATATTTTATTTTAACTCTCTCTCACTTCAATATGTCGCTGCTATAAATCATTTCACTACACGCTTTATAGCGGCCAAGCACTGAAACTATTTTGTAGCTCTGCTCTCACTCTGACAACATTTGAGCGAGCACATAAGTAAACACAAGCAGAGTTTTGTAGCAAGTTGTAGCGACATATCATAGCAACGCTTATAGCGCTCACTCTGTCATCAGCCTTACTCATATAAATATGTAATAGCTTTATCTTCTCTTCAGTATACTAAATGATTAAATTGAATTAAAATGGTTAAGGATGGTTAATATCAATAGAAACTCAATAATTTACATACATCCATCTTTTGACTGGTACTACAGCCGGCAACTCATCAGTGAGCACTCTTGGACGACAATTGTTTGGGTAGAAAGTTGATTAAAATGGTCAGTTATAGTAGACTGTTTGCCATCGTGACACCGTGGCGTATGCTGCGAAAAGCTATATGGGTAACAGGATGTTGGAAGCGGTCATCGGTAAGTCATTCGAATATTCTTATGGAGATTAGCGAAGAGGCTCGGACTTATTGAATGGATTTTTAATATTTTTAGTAGTCCCAGAGACTACAGCGAAAACTGTGTTTTTCAAGCAAAGTTCTTGGCAGAAAATATACCGGAAACCATAAGGCAGATGCCAAAAGGCAATGAAACATTCCTTAACATTAATGTTGATAGTCTGACGAGAATTATGGCTACAGGTTCCTATGAAAGTAAGCAGTAACTAGTCATCTCAGATCAGTCAGCGTTGCTAACATAGCCTAATATCACTGCATCCTCGAAAGTAAAAGCTGTATTTTTTCTAGGTGTAATGTACCTGCAAACGAAAATGCAAATGAATTGGTCAACACACCTACAAGTTTGAGGTTATTGTCTACAATTAAATTCAGTTTATGAAGGGACGTTTGTAGACCTAAGGATAGATTTCTAACAGGTTTTTTTTACCATTAGGAGCTGATCTAGAATGTCGAAATAGTCTTCCTTCAAATTTCAGCAATGAGAGCGGAACAAGAGATCGAGACAGCCTAACAGAGTTTAATGTATTCGTGCACGACTATGTGCCACTTTTTCAATCTATATGTAAGTGGAATCTATAGTGGATTCTGAATAGTCGCGGCTGTGTAAACAATGCATTAATCTTTGATTCACCTTTATTTTCTTCTATTAACTGGCCCTAAATGGAATTTGATATATTTTGATATATTCCTTTAATACTACCTTGAGTCGTTTCACACTTCTTTATAAAATATATTTAAATCATATACAAAGTTCTCTAGGCTAGCTAACTTCTATTGGTGTTTGGATACGCTCTTAAATGCCTGCACTGCTGTTTACATTTACTTGAAGACATTAGCAAAACGTTTTTAGATATCATTCCAGTTGGCAATGTGCTATACGTCCTAAAAGAGAGGAAAACAAGTCGATCAAGAGGACCAAATCAGTACCGGTATCCAAATTTAAACTCGGGGTTCAGTTATTATAACATAACCCCAGCCAGAGCCCTAAATAGCCACAGCTAGTGGGGACATTACCTTTTTGAATTGATTAAAACTCTTCCATTGCGATTTGATGGCTTCTTAGATTCGGCCGAGGGTCAGAATCTTTTCTCCAGTTAGATTTGGCAACAAACTCGCTAAATTTTTTAGCCATTTAAATGTAAAGCTGCAACTTTGTTTATTTTCTTCCTCGTTTCCTTTTTTTTTGTTCTTAAAAGCCACGTTCAGATACGCGCTTTTTATAGTTACATATTTTCCTGGTTACATATTTTCTTCCTTTATTTTTGTAAACACATTATTATCCATTTTTCCCTTGGATTGGTCAAAGTAGATTTGTAAATCTCTTAAGAGTTTAATATGGTTCTAAATACGGCAAAACGCGTCACAAAGCTACCCTAGATCTGCAATGCAAAATTGCGCTTGCAAATTTACTTGTCCGGGTAATCAAACCACTGAGTACATGGAGAAGTGCAATCAACCTGCTCTCTCATTGCAAAGTCAACATGGTTGCAATTACGGTAATATGGAAAATAAGGGCTATGTTCCCTTTGTAAACAAAAGAATACTTTTTCTTATCGATTATCGATAAATTAGTAAAATATCATTAATAACAAGAGCAAATAGGGATGGAACGAGACAAAATATTCTCCATTAACTAAAAGACAGAATAATAAATCTGAATAACAATCCCTGGAAATTTTTCCCTGTTTCTTTTTAAATAATTCCGGCAGCAAATTTCTAGAATGTATCAAAAAGTAGGAATTTTAATATTTTTATGGTAAGGCCAGAAAAGTCTGACAAAAAAAAAACAGTTTTATTGTACCACAAAGTACTTTTATTGTGACAAAAAGAACTTTTATTGTACCTAAAAGTAAATTAATTGTGCGACAAAGTACTTTAGCTGTACAAAAAAGTTCTTTTGGTTATTTCTACAAAAACTAAATATTTTGCAGAAGTATTTTTATTATAGAAAAAAAAAATACTTTTATTGTTCGAAAAATGTACTTTTATGTGCCAAAAAGTACATCTGATACAACACAAAGTTTATTTATTTTACTGAAAAACTACTTTTATAAAAAGATAAAATTTATTGTAAAATTTTTAATGTTTTTTTTTTTGTACCAAAACGTATTTTTATGACTTCTTTTAGTGCATCAGGAAATACTTTTTATTTACCAAAATGTGCTTTTAATGAACCTAGAAGTACTTTATTTAAAAAGTACTTTTATTACAGCAAACTACTTTAAATTTAGCAAAAATATGACATATTGTTTAACTAAAAAGCACTTTAATTCGCCTAAAATTTATATTTTATTTTTGTACAAATTTTTCGTCGAATGAAACAGCTGATATTACCCTTTGTTGTTCTCGTTATTTCCTTCACAGACCTTTAAGAATGGGACAGTTTAGCTTTGAACTCATTTTCTTTGGAATATTTATAAAAGGGCTGAAATTTTTTATAGATAAAAAAAATAAAAAAATAGCAACATATTTAACTGGTCTTTTCGACATTGTGTAATTTAATTAAAAATTTTCTACTTTTTTTAAAGAAGGACCTATTACCTACGATCCAATTATGTTTCCCCAAGCCTACTTATTTATTTTGCAAATGTAAAGCAAACATACTCCCGCCCCCATCTACTTCATACTCTATTTCGTTTCAATTGTGCTTGTGCTAAAACCTACAATGTCGAGAACATATCTTCATCGAGAGTACATACAAATGTGTAATACGTGACCCTAATGTTTCCAAGGCTCCACTGGCAAGTTCATTTGAGAGGTGACTAAACGCAAAAACTACACCTAGGCTTGTGACATTTTGTTGTTGTTGGGTGTTAATACCAAATTGGAACAATTCATGTGCTACTATAACCACCTCATATATTATCTCATGGAATTTACTAATTTGTGATTTAGATTATAAAAAAAAGCCACAGCACAAAATATGATTAAACAAAAACAATGCAAATTTGTTAATTTTAGCTTTTTTTAGTAACACCTTTTATTCTCATTTTGTTAAAGACCGTACAAAAATTTACTTCTCTGATTTTCAGTTTTTTTTTGGGGGGTTTTCTTGCTATACCAGCAAATATTATTTTTCTCCTCTCTTCTTCATTTTCTCTTTGTCAATATCCTGACTATAGTTGTCCTTTTCAAACACATAGCAATTCAAACATATGAAAGACGCCTGACGCAACAGAGCCGCCGGCAGCGACACATCTGGCAAATATAGTACAGTAGACTATTGTGGCTGAAGACTGAACTCGGCATTATTCGTTCGGCTTTTTGCGTCTTCTTCTTCTTCTGCATTTTACTTATGTCCATTTCGTTGTCATTCTGTGTATACATTGGTATACATACGGTGGTAACGACGGACGACGACTCTGCCGCTACACACATATGATGATGATGGACATAAGACACACACACAAACACATGTGTATGAATGTTTGCATGTAGCACCAAGCAATAACAAAAAGTATCAAAGAATCATTGTCGTTGTCGTCAGAAGTCAACGCCAGCAGAAAAAGCAACCACAACTGCAATAATGGCAACAACAAAAATACAAGAACAACACACTACTTTAACAATGATTACTGACTGAATGACGGTGTTAAGAAGTGGTGGCGGCGATGGTGTCGTTCAAAAATCAAGGCAATTCTACCAGCAGAAGAAGCATATCGAAAAAAAAACACGCACTGCAAATATCGTATATGTACACAAATTACGAACAAGCGACCGACCGACAGCAGGAACGTCCATCAACTTGTTCAAATTAACCACTGGGAACCACTTTTTCTCTCACTACTGCTGCCCTCTTAAAATCTTCCTACTGCTTCTTCTTCTTCATTTATACATTTTCCATGCATTATACTATTTTATCATATTGCAGTGTAGTTTTTCCGTGGCATATATTGAATTCAATTCAATAAATATTATTTTTCCCAACATTGTATATTAAACATATTCCTTTATATTACTCATTTTAAAACAAATGTTTTGTATTTTTTTTTTTGGTTAAAGAAAAAAATCATGTTCTCTTACACTACACAACGACGACGAACAACGGACGTGATGTAGTATAAAATATACGAAAAGAAGAACATTAAAAAAAAATGTTGACATACATATGCGTGAGAAGGTGCACAATTGTGCTACAATCACATCATGACAACAACCAAAGGTCTCTTTTACTCTTTAATGTTTGGCTAGCAAAAACTCTCTGGGAAAATGGCGGTAGAAATTTTTTAGTACTAAACAGCACATGAATGAGATGGCAAGAGCTGCTGAGTGCGTTACCTTGTGACGTTTGTTTGCACTCTTCAGTCTTCAGTGTGGTGTAAACGAATGCCCGAAATCATCAGTGTGCAGTGTTGTATTTTATGGGTCAGAACAGGAGGAAAATGAAAAAAAAGAAGACTTGTCATCAAGGGTGGTAGTAAACAATTTTTTGTGTATTGTTTACATGCTTGTGTTTTTAGTTTTGTTTCTCTTTTTGTTCAAGAAAAAAAGAAAAAGTAACATATTCAATGATAGGGAATTGATGGGCCAAAGTAAAATTGATAGATTCTGTTTATATACAGAGGCAACAAATTACATTGCTGTGAAATGGTTAGTAGCAGAACAACAACAGATGCAGAGTTATTTCAAAAGGTAACTGAATAAACATTTGGTTTGAAAACATTAGTTGGAATTAAATTCATTATTCGTAATAATTTATAAGAGGTTTATGGAACGATTTTACCATGAAATATTGATTTATAATCGGCTGTAAATATTCTAATAACTTCTTTACTAAATGTACATTTAATAAAAATACAAACGAACGTTAATATATGGGCGCTTTTTGTTTTATTATTATTTTGCATTATAGTTACTTTAACGCGATATTACTTTTTGTCCGTTAGAGATTTAGATTTACTAAAAGTTGTTTCCAGAATATTTTGTTTTTTTGTTAAGGACAGCTTACATTGCCGCGGGCAAATATTTTTTGAAATTGTTCTTCTCATATTAAATGTTATTGCTGGTGTGTAAGCAAAAAATGCGCATAGCGATTTAAGAATTGCAAGATATTCGCTATACATAGTATAAACTAGGTCAAA
This sequence comes from Muscina levida, assembly GCA_964034835.1. Classification (NCBI taxonomy): domain Eukaryota; kingdom Metazoa; phylum Arthropoda; class Insecta; order Diptera; family Muscidae; genus Muscina; species Muscina levida. The sequence continues at coordinate 128,770,673 of OZ035882.1, forward strand.
AATCTTTAATATGTATATTTTTTATTAATTTAAAATCAAGTGTATTATATTACACAAAGTTGTACATTTCCAAATTTGTCATTCAACAGCTGATTTTTCCTTATAAACACACCGTTAGGAAAACACGACATTATTTAATAGCAATTTGCAAGCGACAATACAGTCGCAAAAGAATGAACTGCGGCATAAATCTTTGGTAATCATTTCGGAGGCAGTATGGAAAAACAAGGTAACTTAATTTACCTAGTTGTTACATGCAAATCGGTATTTTTCTATTAAATAACTTTTAAATGAGCATCTATACCAAAATTTAGCTCCGAAAAAATGAAATAACACACTTTCTACTTTTGGTGTTCTCAATTTTTGCAAAAAGTGAAGTTAATTAGTTTATCCATACGGCTACAGCTGATTTTGAATAGAATCGGAACTGTTAAATCGCTCAAAAAGAATGCCAGCTAAATTATGGTGTTTTTATTTTATGATATATTCAACAGCTGATTGAAATAGGGGAGATCAGCTGTTGTGTCTGCCGGCACAGATGCTATGATATTACGGAATTTTGTTGCATTCAACAGCTGATTGCCAATAATTTAATCAGGTTACAAATAGGTCAATAAAAAAAATTTATTAATCTTGCTGACAGTTAACATTTTAGCCAAAATTGGGATAAATATTAATATTAAAAAAATATTAAAAGAATCGATTTTCGGTTTGACCAAACATTATGAAAGATATACATGCATATTCAGCTGATGGTGTACCAGAGTGCACCAATGTGTTCGAAATGCATCGTCCTCGTGCACTTAATTAAAACTTTTTTGATCGTTAGCGAGTTTTGTGTGACATTTTGATATAATAAACAAATTGATTACAAACAAATATTGATTTATTTAACGTGAGAGGTGCTCTCATCCACATTCCCCTTTAAAGCAAAATTTCAAATAACATCAAAATGATGGAATTGTGTAAAAATAAAGGGCAATTTTGGAAATGAAAATACAACCCATAGCCGCGTTAGCCCATAGATTTCTTTAGAGTTACCATATGTTTTCGTATATGGAAATCAACTAGTTACTTAATTTCAATTTTATTTGAAATTATTGAAGTTTTGTAAAGTAGATGGATTTAATGTTATGAAATCTCAAATTAATGGATATGGCTTGCACTGTCATATGCACCAAAAATTAGTAACATATCGCGAATTTGATGCAAGATCCGCATAAAACAAAGAAACCGGTTCAAACCGATTCAGAGATAAAAGAAGTAGTTTTTAATAATTTATGCATATTGTAATTTATATAAAATTGGCCAAGAGGCTTTAATTACAAGATTGTAAAAATAAAATGAAAAAAAAATGAAAATGAATACACATGTGAATAAAAGATATTAATATGGATTTTTTACACAACATGAAGTATGATATAAGAAACAGTTCTACACCATTAACTTAAAAATCAATTTTTAGAATTATACCGGTCTTTCATCAAATAAAATATGACCACAGAACATATATGGTACTTGGTGATGCCGTGCTATAATATCATTTTACAATTTTATCATGATAGTGAGATTTTTCTTGTGTCAACTATGAAAAAATCGCCACACCTCCAAAATACCCTTAAATACAAGGCCGCTTTTGGACTGCAGAGGTTCCCTAGGATCTTGTTTTAAAAAATTTAGGGTGTTTTAGTAGAACCCAATCCTTCCAAAATTTCCTTAGAGACATTAAAATAGCATTGGAATTTTGGTAATTTAGTACCCACATCCAGTGGATTAAAATAGTATCCCTTTAAATTCTATTTTGGCAACAACCTATAAATCAAAGAAGCATAACCAACAAGAACCATATCCTACACAATTTTGTTATTAGCACTTAAGTCTATTTGGCAATTATGCCTCGATATAAATCGCTTGTCATTGTAAACAAAAACAAACAAGAAATAAACATTTTATATAAGTGTCTCAGTTAAAAAGATAAAGCTATACAATGCACTTCAAATTATAGTTTATTAGCAACGAAGTTTCCTACACCTAAGACAATGGCAAAGGACATGTTAAATTTGTTAAATTTTATGTAGTACATGATGATTTACTCTGCATTGCTGTCGTCTAATTCACTCCCTCCATTACTATCGTTGGATGTAATCCACCCATATATTTATAGTATCAGCGTTTCTCATTTGTCAAATAAAGGAACACAAATAATCCAATTTTATAAAAAATGAATCCCCAGACATTAAAAACATCGTTGTGAATGGATTCTATTCAGATGATAGTAATGGAGGGTTAATAAAGAAAGCTAATTTCAGTTTCAAATTGTATTGAGCGTTAACTTTTACACATTGAGGAATTTTCCAAAAGGAAACAAATGAAACTGTAAGGAAACTTGATGAAATGTTACTATTTACTTTATGTTCGTGGAGTCAAAAAAGGCGAAAAGTGAAAGAGAATCGCAAAAAAAACCCAAGAGAACGTTAACGTTCGACATCGTGGAACAGGCAGTAAATATACACACTCATCATCTCGTGAGAGACCAAAGGATAAATCAAGTCTCTAACGCGCAAAAGAGTGCTAATATACTGGTTGATCAGTAGCTAAAACTTTCGAAATTACAAGGATTTCCACCATTTTGTGACAGCTATAAAGTTTAATGAAACATTTCAGTCTTATTTTCTTGATATTTGCACATTCGCCAACTCCCAAACAACGTTCTTCTTCCAACCATACGTCGTGTTATTTCATTTTATAAACAGAGAGTGAAATAAACTCTTTGGCAAAAAAAAAACAAATGTTCTTTGGAGAGACTTTTGACTTTGCCAAAACTACGTTCTATGGCAAAGTCACCCAACTTTGATTTAATGACAGATTAATAAACTTCAATACCATCAGTTAAAGTGTGCTGAGCATGACATGTATGCATGATTAAAGGTATGAAAGATTATTTACGGGATTTCAAAGATAACATTAATGCGCGCTTAAAAGATGAATGACCTTCCCAACCAAAGAGTACGACGCGCGTGATACGCAGTGTTGCATTTTTGGTTCTCAAAACACAAACAAAATAGTGATTCTATTATTTACTAACGCTGTGACATATATACTGATACAAAATAAGTAATGTGTTTTAATATTTCAATAATTGTATAAATAGTTACCATTAAAATGTAAATTATCTAGGTATCCACAAAATATGTTTGTTTTTAGTTGTAGTAGTTATTATAGATAGGTAATCCTTATGAAGTTGGTTGTTTGTTGTTGTTTTCTATCCGAGTAATACTTTTTTACGTTTATATTGAGATATTCTTAGTTTGCAACGCACGGACCAACATGCAAACATTGTAACATTTGGTAGTATTTGAAAGAAAAATTCCACAAGGCGCCGCTCTTGCTTTTCCGCTTTTCTATTCTATTTCTTTGCAATAATTATGGAATCTTTTAGTTGTTTTGTTTTTTTTTATATACACGCACACACACTTGTTAAATGACTATATTAATCTAAAATATAGAATAAAAATTAAAACACTAAATTATTTGTTATTCAATTATTTTTTTCTCCTTATTATTTTCATTACGTTCTGACTCCCGGGCAACAACTGTGAGTTTTGATTTTTTCTACTTTTCTCTTTGGTTTCTCTAAACCAAGTTTCGGCGAATGTTACGGCGCCTTTGCTGTAATGATAATAGCCAGCCAGTCAGTCGGTCGGTCGGTTGTTCCGACTTGCAAGCACATATACAAACGCACACCACACCACTCACTCACATTCGTTTACGCTCTCACGTACGCAACAGAAATTATTTTATACACATCAATTCGCATATACACGCGAGATTGAATAGTGAAATTTTTCGTGTTTCGCATTTCCCCCGTTTTTTTATATTTTTCTTTTAAAGCTTTTTCTCTTTTTTCCTTTTGTTCTTTAGTACACACTAATGTACCTCTTTCTTGCTGTTACTTTTCGTTTTTTCGTTACCACAATTTTGCTGGTGGTGTTGTTTCTTCTTCTTCCTCGCGTAGTTTCTCTGTATGTGCTTGCAGGCTGAATATTGCTTGCTGTTGCCCAGTGGAGTCTCACTTTTTTCAAATGCAAATTTTAAGCTTTTATCTTGTCGGCATTCATGATATGTCACTTAATATTGCAAAAGCACACACTAAATTATATTTTTCCACTTAATTACTTGAAATTTGCGGCTTTTTTACCCGAGTTTTATTAAATTTTCTGCACAACGTACGCGCACCCGACCGAAAGAACGCGGGTTTCCATCAAATATACATTTATTTTTTCGAAATTACTCACGAGTAAAATGTATGAAAAGGCAGCACTCACTCTCACACCGCTTGACGTTGCACTCTAACGCGAATACTAAATGCCACTGGCGGCTGCAAGAGGGAAAGAGACGACACTACAGCGGAGTGAGGAAACATAAAAAGGGAGAAACAATTGAGAGCACTACGTGTTTGTACTAAAAGAAATAAGTTTTTATGAAATGAAACAAAATGGCTGTCGTTGGCTGTAAAATCCAGCGAAAAACATGAAAAATCCCTAAAAAAAATGTGAAACTTTTGTATGCCATCATCGAAAATCGAAATATGTATTAATCTATATAGGAAATATTAAAAATTTCTGCATTTATCATTTTATGGGTCTTTTATTTAAAGGCGAGGCCCTGTCTACATCCAATCATTTATTAAACAATTATTTTCTTTATGTCGTTCCTTTAGAGACAGAATAGAAACCACAATTTTTTTGCTTTCCAACAATTTCATCACATTTAATTCCATTGCATTTGCATCATATTACATTTTCTTATTAAACTTTCATGTTTATTACACTGTTGGTGTTGAACACACGACTTTTATGTGTTATTAAACGTTTAATTCTACGAAATAATGCAATTTTCATTAGTTAAAATGTGAATTTTTACAAAGAATCTTTGGGCTATCCACCATTTTCGAACTTGAAAATTTTTTTATTGAATTTCGAAAAATTGTCAGCGATTTTTGTTGGCTGTGCGGTGATGCCAGATTGTAGAAGTCATTAAAGAAGCAAGTGAAAATAAAAGGGATGTTTCTTAATGGTTATGATGTTTGATAAATATCTATGTATTTGGTAATTATTGGGGTAATAAGTGCGAAAATAAGCACATTCAACAATTGTTGCTATCGATTGTTTGTATTAACATATATTTGTACAGTTGTAATTGTTAGCTTAAAGACAAGGCAAGGAAATACATGCGATAGCGGCTGTCAATACAATAAGCAGCTGAGCTCAAAATTAGTTCTGTCAGAAAAGTACTAAATACAAAGTACAATTTTAAGGGGTGGAAGAAATAGTCATGAAATTGAAACTAATACACCGAAAAAAAGCTTATTTCGCATTGCCTAATTTATTCATATTAGCCAATTAATAGGTAAAACGGAGAAAGCCAATTTAATTGGATAATAACCTAACAAATTTGGGCAATTTTACTAAAGTGTTGGAAAATTACTTAATTCAAAGTGCAATTTTAGGGTATAGAACTTAAAAGTCAAGAAATAAAAACTAATATACAGAAAAAAAAATGATGTCCAAGGCAGTCAATAAAGTCGGATAATCACCAGTAAATTAAGGCAACTTTACGTTTGACACGAAAAGTAGTCCACTTTTTAGCTGAAGTGCGGTCTCCTGTAGTTGGGCCCACCGGTAGGATTGTATGTGCGGTTACTTGAATTAAAGATATTTTCGAGACGAATCCAGATCCCCTGGACCTGGACCGAGTTTTAAATTTTTTGTGGAGTATTAAACAAACGTTTAGCCATATATGTATATATGTGGGTTTGCAGCCAAAAAATATTGAATTCAACTTAAATAGAAATTTCTTAGTGCAATAACAAGTGATTTAAAAAAAAATTGCCCTAAATTTATATTTCTCTCATTGGTATTACCGATTCTGATTGATAGAAAATAAAATAATCATATTATTTAAAATATACATGAATTTATTAAATTTTCTTTGATATATTATATTGATATACGATAAAAATATATTTTTTCTCCAATTATGACCTTTTTAGTTAGACGATAATTTTTGTTTTATTTTATAATTAAATTTTTTTTTAGTTATTTTTTTTCACTTATATTTTTGTAATTTTTATATATTTGTTAATATTTAATAAAAAAATTTAAATCAAAAAATTTTGTTTTTTTATTATCCCGCAATTTTGGTGTCGATTTATAATTATAATTAAATGTTATTTCATCATTTCGGAATTTTTATCGTTTTTAGTAATTTTGTATTTTTGACCCTTTACCCTTTTGTAATTTTGGTATTGTATTTTATTATAATTTTTTAGTAATTGTATTATTCTTCCTAACTAACGCTCCATTTTTATTCTTTAAAAAAATTAACAAATAGTTAACCAATCGATTTCCGTTGGTTAAACTATTGTTAAGAACGCAGATAATATTGATTATAAATATGAACACAAATTTTGAATAACCAAATTTCATGATTTGATTTTTGAAACGGAAAAATATCTAGTTCAGCTGTTAGAAAGTAGGAATAGCATACATTTTATTCATCGTTTATCAGTATTTCAGTTATTGATGCAAATGTATTATTAAATTTGATCGCATTGTTTGTATTTCTGTTAAAAAATTTTCCTCAAAATCAGCTGTTTTTGTTGTGTGTTACCGACAGTTTTCATTGTTGCCATCATATTAATTCAAATAGTATAATTAACAAGACTACGGAAAAACTCTTTGCATTGTTATAGCCAATTTACACCAAAAACCACATAGCATTTGGCTTTATATTACATAATGAATTACAAATAAAAAAATAAATAAAAAATATGCGAAATGCTATAAAGTGGTTTTACACTGCAGTTTTAATATTATCAGCTGTTGTCTAGCCCACACATTTTTCCATTCGCCTTGTAAACCTGCAATAATTTCCTGCCACAAATCTATTAACATTGTTTCGGAGGCAGTATTCCACGAAGTGCGAATGCTTTTAACTAATTGCAATAATCATTTATTAATATTTTGGCAAAAACGTAAATTTTTTGTCGGTCCATGTTGCTTGGAATTTTTCCGATAAATTTAAACAAACAACGAAAGTGGTGGTTACCGGATCAACATTACTGAGAAAAATTGCTTAAATTCCGCTTATCAGAGTACAACTCTGTGCATTTTTCCGCATCTTTCCTGGATGCGAAAATATGTTAACATCTTTCCAACAACAAAATACAAGTAAAAATTTTGGCATTTTAGCACCTGATTGTACGGAATATCAGCTATCAAATGGTTTGAAATTACATTAAACAAGAAATAACTAAATTTCGCTGGCAGTGTGAATAGGCCATTAGTGATTGTTGTGTGTGTGACACAAAATTCCCATCACTGCCAAAAATGTGTGTTTCTCTGCCTGCCTAACAACTCTGCTTTATTGCGTACTGCAAATGTCATCATCGAAACTCACGAAGTAATTTCATGTTGACTTGTCATTGTAGCAGAAGAAAAGTGTGAACGCAATTTGTGTGAATTTCGCATATATAAATATTGTATAAAAACACTATACATACATCTATTCTTGATATAATCGCATAGATCAATTTTCATAAACAAACATGCCACGTGGAAAGTATGTAAATCACAAAGGACGTAGTCGCCATTTCACGTCTCCCGAGGAATTGGCCCAAGAGAGTGATGAAGAAGCCACTAGCAGCGAAGAATCATCTGGCGAGGAAGACGAAAGGCCCGGCGGCAGTAAACCACGCGGTGGCGGCGGTGCAAAACCCAAAACAGCGCCTGCTGGCAAAATGCCAACCAGCAGTGAGGAGTCGGAGGAGGAGTCCGAAGACGACCGCGATGCTAAGAAAGGCGTAGCAGGTTTGATTGAGATCGAAAATCCCAATCGTGCTGTCAAGAAGGCAACGCAGAAGGTGACAAAACTTAACCTGGGTGACGATGAGGAGCCCGCAAAACCAGAGCTGTCCAGACGCGAGCGCGAACAAATCGAAAAGCAAAAAGCCCGCCTTCGCTACGAGAAACTACATGCCGAGGGAAAAACCGCACAGGCCAAGGCTGACTTGGCTCGTCTAGCGCTCATTAAGCAACAACGCGCCGATGCTGCAGCCAAACGGGAAGCCGAAAAGAAGGCTGCCGATGCAAAGAAGGCTGCTCCGACAAAAGCATAGTCTGTTGTTGACCACCACCTTCCGATTAAAACGCTTCTTTTAGACGAGTAGTAGTAAACTTCTATCGAACTTTTTTTTTCTACATCTTAAAAAGAAAACTGAATAACTGCAATGTTTTTTTTATGATAATATATATTAAAAATATAACGACAAAAACAAATATATTTTATTATTAATTAATGATAATCAAATACAATTTCTATTCTCTGTTGGGTATAATATTAAATGTAATTAGCTTTTAAAATGATTGCAGAGAAAATAAAGGACATTTGGAAAAATAGTTAGGATTGTTGAAAGTTTAATAGGTACATGCATCGTGGACCTAACAAATTTTTTGAGGTTTACACAAATAGGTGGCAATTGTTATAAATTCAATTAATGCTAAATACAAGTACATAGATTCTGCATTGTACTTTGTTCAGTAAAACCAAACGAAGGGATTCAAAAAATTTACAGTTTTCGCTTTAGTGTAAGCTTTTAATGGTAAGTGCCATTACTTTATAATCAATTAATGTTTCATTTTCTACATTGTTGATCGATTACAACAAAAAGTTGCTTTACCTATACAAATTTTATATTTGTAAACCGTTTACCAATTATTACTACTACTTAAAAGGGTACAGCCTAATCAGGGAGTCCCCTAGTTCGATTACCTATTAGTCATAAACCTTAATTACTTTACATTCACTAAAGCAATTTAATACTTTTGTGAGCCAAGCTGAAACAATAGTTTACAGTAGTTAGGAACACGGTGCAATAGTTTCCCGTTGCACAATCATATTTGAAAAAGTTGTGCGATAAGAAATTTGTAATTACTGTTGCATTCAAAGTTAAATTAATTAAGTTCTTTGTTTTTCTGTACCTACCACCTTACAAATAGTCTGAGAACGCCATTAAATTACACATAGTCAGCTGAAACCCAAAAAGACGAAACATCAAAAAAATCAAAATTGAATTTTTGTTGGAAAACGTTGTAGTATTGAAAAATACACGAATACAAACATTCTTTGCAATATACAGATGTATGCAACAGCGCATTTTTAACCAGATTTGGAAAATAGCTGCGGGTATTAAGTATAATTTATTTTTTTCGCTTCACTTGAAAATTTATGCAAATGTGAGTTTCGTCATTTTGATTTTCATGTTAGGATATATTTTTTTGTATAATTTTCTTTATTGATTATACCTAAAATTCTAATACTAAACTATTGTTAAACTATGCCCCATACTTCTTCAAAAGCGCTACACAGCTTTGTACATGCTATGGCGCCCGAAAGCGGATAATTGCTTATAGAGAACAAACCCTCAGTGTAATCACTCTTGAGTACACCGTGAGCGAAAGCTCCAACTACCAACACTATGGGCTCTTCTTCGTCATCGCTATCGGCTTTCTTCACGGGCACCAACTCTTTTATATTCGTTATAAGTTTTCCAGAGAAAGACATGGCATACTTTTTACAACCGACCGGTAAATGGTCTGTAATGGGATTTTTGATAACTTTCATTAATTTCGTTGACGTATCATTGGCTCTTATGGCGAATTTGTGCAGCAGCTGCACCATTAGACCGGCGAAACGTTTAAAAGTTCTTGGTATTCTTGTCTGCGGATTGATTTCGATGAGTACGTTACGTTCAGTGCGTATGTAGACCTGTAGCAAACCGGCACGATTCAAGGGTGAATCGAACAGCATCAACAAGCATTGGTGGGTGATGTCCGGTCTGCAAGAACCAGGATCACGATTATTTTTACGCATTATGTTAGCATGATCGTCACAATTCAGCAACTCAAATGTAGGGCCAACCTATGGAAAATGTATCACCGTTTAAATAATCCTCAAATTAATGTTTTCGTACACTTACCTTCACCGTCTCCAATTGTGCGCCTTCGAGTACGATAATTAATCGCTTCTCCATGGCTCTTAAATGTGAAGTCTTCAAATGCTTTTTTGTCAAATCAAATTCGGGATCATCTTCCTTGTGACCTTGGAATTTGCGCTTTTTAGTTATCATTTTACCTTTGCCGCCCATATTTGTTGGAAAAAAGAGTTCAGTCCTAGATGAAGAAAATAGTTGAATTGTTTTGGTTTTGTTTGGACCCCTCCACGTGCCCGACAGTGATGGTAAATAATATTTGTATTCACAGTTTTCAGTACAATTATGCGTGTGGGTTCTACAGCTGTTAAAGTGTTGTGCATTTAAGTACCAGGTACTCGGTCGATTGTTCAATGAATTTTAACTAAAAAACATAAATAAGAAATAAAATAATTATAAACTAAAATATAAATACAAAAATACCGATCGAACTCATGCAAGTGTATTGGAAATAAAAATTTAATTTTTTAATAGTAAATTAGTATGATATAAAATAGTTAAATAGTAAATTAGTAAAATAAAAAATTGTAAAATAAGCAAAATAGCAAAATTGTAATATAGTAAAAAAGTACAATAATAAAATAGTAAAATTGTAAACCAGTAGAATAAACAATGAAGTTTTTTTTTGCAAAAATAATTATTTTTGTAAATTGATTTTTATTGTTTCTTCAAGTTCATGAAAAATTAAAAATTTATATATTAATTATTATTATTTATAAGATTATTTTTTATTTTTAAAAATTTTAATATTACATTTTTTCTGAAAAAAATGTGAAATTTTGAAATAAAAAAAGAAATAAAAAAATTATAACAAAACAAATTTGGTTAATTTAAATAAAAGAAAACAAGCGTCCCTGGCAAAACAAAAAAATATGGCGCGGTTTAAAAAAATTACATACTAATGAAATTTACTAGGTTCCTCAAACTACACACAGACGGTTGCCAGATCTTACAATATTGCCCGAAAAATTTTCAGAAAATGTCCAACAACCGTGTGCACTTTAAATATTGTATGGCAACGTTTGCAGAAAAATCATTGTAATAGCCTTTTTACACCGGAACGCATTTAACATATTTCCGCGCTAATCCGCATCTTTGATGGATGCGGCCAAAATGCTAAAATTTGTACATGTATTTTGTTGTCGGAAAGATGTTAACATATTTTCGGATCCATGAAAGATGCGGAAAATTACACTGAGTTGTACTCGGAAAATTGGAATTTTAGCGATTTTTCTCAGTAATGTTGACCCGACAACCACCATTTTCGTTTACATTTATCGAAAAAAATGCCAAACAACATGGACGGACAAAAAAATTACATTTTGCCAAAATATTAATAAATGGTTATTCCAATTAGTTAAAACTATTCGCGCTTCATGGAATACTGCCTCCGTAACAATGTTAATAGGTTTGTGGCAGGAAAATATTGCAGGTTAACAAGGAAAATGGAAAAATGTGTGAGCTAGACAACAGCTGACAATATGCGAAACTGCAGTGTAAAACCACTTTTTAGCATTCCGCATCTTCAGCTCAAAATGCGGTATGCTTTTTTGGTGTTAAGAAGGCTATAAAACAACAATATTGCCAGACACCCGATAATCGTCTGAACCGCAAAATGTTGCCACCTTCAAATTTTTGTAAGATAATTGCAAACACATTTAATTTGCAGATGTGCGAAGTCCATGTCAGTACATTTCCGGTACATTAGCAGATTTGACAAAATTGCTATTTCTGGCAACCCTCTGTACTTAGCTTCAGGATAATTTTTTTTGTAATGGTATTTTCTGTGATGCTTTGCGAGGTTTAATGCCAAATTTATTATTTTTTTTTTTAATTGATAGAGAGATTATTAAGAGATTCATTTCCTTAAGGAAAACAAAAATTAAAATTAATTTTTCAATTTGTTTAGAGTATTGAAACAAAACACCAAATTGGATATCGAGATCTGAATGTTTTTATTGCTTGAGTTAACGGCTAATTCAGAGTAATGGACAAGGTTTTGAACTCCGTATGTATGTCGAACATGAACATGCGACGTAGATATCAGCCGTCCAGGCAAAGTCCAAAATAGGTTAATTTAAATTTTCAAACCTCGATGGATTATGGAAAGCTATTTTTTTTTTAGCTTTGCAACGCTGTGTATTCCGTATTGATCCGTTTTTAAATGTCAGTGATATATGCCAATACGCTAGTCTTAAGCCCAAACATACCGATTTATATTGGTTTGTTCTCAGAGCTCTTTACTATATCACCAGAGCTTATAATACTCTCTTCCTCTGCTATTCATTCCCTTCTATTAACAACTCTGGGATTAAATAAAAAGTCAGCTGTTGACATTGATATCATTTATTTTCCTGTTTCCATCAATAGACTGTTAATAGTCAAGATGTATTAATAAAGGTGAAGTTATCTGTACAACAAATTTGGCATTGCAACAACCACAGGCAATTTATTTTGTGTAGTTCCTCTCTAGTGTCAAAATCTCCATACAAAATTTTGACAACTGAAAGGCGCAACTCGGCGAGTATATGTAAGTTGACAGTGCAGAGGCACCAAAATCAGAAAAAAAGTTAAAACCAGCTGGCAGTTAACGCCACCTGTATTAATACATCTTGGTTAATAGTACATATAGCATTATTAAACGAATCGGATTGCATTATTAACAGCGTCGTATTTGGTGATTGATAATTACTCAATAGGTCTAAACAAAAACAAAGAACTTTTGTACAATCACCAGATCTCTATAAATTTTATTAGCTAGAATTGTGGAGTCGAAAATTAATGTTTGCGGATGGTGTACCGATTGGCCGACAGTTATTGTTTAAACAAAATGCGTCTTCTATTGTTAATTTGTGCATTATTTTACTTTCTAAATCGTGTTGCTTCATCGAAATTACTGTCGGGCAAGGAGAAAAGCAACAATTTTGATGATCTTAACATTGTTCATTACCAGCCGGAGCAGGTGCATCTTTCGTTTGGTGGTAAGTTATACTTGTTGTTGTTGGTTCGTGTATGTAGATGGAATTTTTATATAATATGTATAATTATTTAAATATATGTATTACTATGGTTATGTGTAGTTTAGAGAAGATTATAATTGTTACCTACCGGACTGAATGCGCCAACTGGCACACATTTGACGGTCCCGAAATCCCGACAAACAAGGTCAAAGGATCCCGTGGCATACCCACGTCCAATACCACGGTTACAATTATGATGTTTTTAAGTATTTACTTGTGATCACTACTGGATCCAGTTGTTGAATATTCCTGAATTATACCCCTGGGGCAAAGAATTAAACCATTAATAAATATATACATATAAATATATGAAAATACCGACATGACACTTTTCTATTTAGAAACAAAAATTTCTAACTTATTTATGTAGCTTATAAATGAAGCCGGATCTTCTCTTTTTCATTATTTTATTGATTTGTAATTTGTAATGAAAACGAAAGCAAATTAAAACAACTGCGTGTCATTGGATTTGGATTCATATTTATTATTTTGGTATATGTTTTGTTTTAATCGATATTTATTTAAAGGGAATTGCATTGTTTTACAATTATCATGAGCGCATCAACAAATTGTGCAATGTGACGTGTTAAACGCTGGTTATCAGTTCACCCCCTTTGACTTGCAATGCAAACATTGCTTCATAGTAATGTTACCTTAATGTAGAAAGGAAATAACTTAATAATTGTTTTTTTATAGTATACAAGAAAATAAGTAAATAAAAACACAACTGCAGAAGGTAAAGATTGTAATCTTTAACTGCTTGTAACTGATGTTTTTTGTTTCGTATTACAGAATATACGAAAATGGGGAAACCCTTGAAATTATTATTTAATCTTAATGCTCGTATGATCAAACGCCAGCTTTGTTGTTGTTTTGCAGTTTATTTGAGGTTTTTAAAGTTAAGTTTTGATTATTTGTTTTTAGTATTTGTTCATGATTTGTTTTTATTAAAAAATAAACAGCAATTGCTATTGTGCGATAAGTAATCGCGTGCCCCTTTTTTCTATTAAACAAATAGAAATTGTTGATAAGCAAACAAAGACAATCTAGGCGGCTGAATACAATTATAATAAAGCCAAGATTGGGTGTTTAAAAGAAAGAGGCTTTAAAAAAGTTTGTGTGTTTATAAGTGGTTTAACAAAAAGAAAGTCAACAAAGTTTGTGTAAAAAATTAATTTGGATCAAAAACAATATAGTTTTTAGATAGGGTGTGGACTGTAGTGTGTACACTACATCGCGGCTCTACAGTTGTTCTACGTCAAATAGCATTAAATTTTCAATAGAACTAAACTGTGGAAAGCAAATATTATCAAATGATTTTCATAGAGCTTAAATCATAAGAAGATTTCTACCACACACACAAAAATTGTGTATATACTGTAGTATTTTTAGGCGAGATAACTCCCGCGTAGAGTTTTTAGTGAACTCATGTAGAGCGATCTATAGTATGTACATTTTTTTCTCCACCTCTACACATAAAACTCCATAGTGGACACTTGACCTTACACATTGTGAATAGTTGTTTAAATAAATTAGTACTCAAAGGTGCTATTGAGACTACAACTTTAAAGTAATGATCAAAAATGCGTAATCATCAATTAAATCTTATGATAGGTATGGAATTGATAAAGGTCTCCGGGAATAAATAAAACAAAATTTGCATTGTTCTGTAGAACTTTGTAGCTAAGTGTAAGAAAAAAGAATTAGATTGCCAAATTTGGGTATGTAGCTACGTCGATTCCGATCTTTTATTCTAATAACTCAACCCAATTCAAAATATTTTCAGATAAAAAGGCTCCCTGAGAATAAATTTTCCTGGGAATAGAATCTTCGTCTTCTAAACACTCTAAGAAGGCAATAATAATGGACAGCAGTTTGCTTTGGCTTTTTTGTTCTGACTAAAACAAGAAGTTTGAAAAGCACGATTGCTTTTTGGTACAACAATACAACTTTTTGATACAATATTTTAATGTTATGCCACCATAAAAGTTCTTTTTGGTACAATAAAAGTACCTTTGAGTACAATAAAAATATTTTTTGGTACAAAAAATGTACTTTTTGTTACGATAAAAGTACAATGCAGTACATTAAAAGTACTTTTTAATACAAAAAAATTATTCCTTGGCAAATATAAAAACTTTTTGGTACAAAAAATTTCTTTTCGATACAATAAAAGTACTTTTGTTACAACAATAGTTCTTTGTGGAACATCAAACGTACTTTTTAGTACAAGAAATGTTCTTTTCGGCGCAATAAATTTATTTTTGGTACAATTTATTTTTAATAAGTTATTTTTGGAACAATAAAAGTACTTTTTAGTAAAATAAAAGTACTTTTAAGTAAAATAAAAGTAACTTGCGAAACATTAAAAGTACTTTTTGGTACAAGAAATATTCATTCGATACAATGAAAGTACTCTTGGTACAATAAATGTTCTTTTTGTTACAATAAATGTAATTTTTGGTGCAGGAAATGTTCTTTTCGATACAATTAAAGAGCTTTTTGGTACAACAAATGTACTTTATGGTACATAAAAAAATTCCTTTAAAGTTCTTTTTGCTACAATATGTTGTTCCGGTACAATAAAAGTACTAAATGTATTTTTTGGTAAATTAAAAGTACTTTGTGATACGATATTAATACGTTATTGGTACTATAAAAGTTTTCCTTGCTATAATAAAATTAATTTGTGGTACTTCAAAAGTTATTTTTGGTACAAGAAATAGTTTTTGTGGTACCATTAATGTATTTTTTTGGTACAATTAAAGTGCTTTTTATTCAAAAAAATGTTCTCTGTTCAATAAAAGTACTTTCAGTGAAATAAAAATACTTAAATATAAAACACTTTGGCTTAATAACAGTACTTTCTGGTACCTTTTAACAGATTCTTCCCTAAACCTGAAAAATCTTTTGCACTTTTACCAATTAAATATTAAGTACTTTCCTTATTTAGTACAACTCAGACCTACATCTGTTAACGGATTTATTTTCAAAATTTAAAATCTAATCCTCACTTTAATTTGCTGTTGTAAGACCTAAAAACTTTTCAGTAGTTAAAATGACAAATTTAAATAAAAAACAAAAATAATTATAATAAAAATAAGGATAAAACGTTTTCTCGATACACATTTCTCCAACAGCAACACACATTTATCCATTATAAGTGGATTGTAACATTTTCGAAAATCTCATTTGAAATTTTTATTAAGATGGGGAATCACCGATGTCAAACAAAATATGTATCAACATTTTTGCAAACAGATCTTAAGCAGATAAATACTAAGATTTGTCTGCTAATTTCCTAATTCTAAAAATTCCATTGGCTTTATTTTGTTTAAGTATTTTTTTTTTACTTAAGTTCGTAGGTGCTCGCTTGTCTTTTTTCTTTCTTATCTTAAAATTTTTTTCTCTCGAAACTCAGATTTAATATTAAAATAATTATAAACGTAGAAATAAATGCTAATACACGACTACTTTAATTTGCAGAACAAACGCATGACATTGTGATAACCTGGTCCACTCGCGATGATCCAGGCGAATCTATTGTAGAATGGGGAGAAAATAATCAGTTTATTCATAGAACGCTAGGCACTAGCGAGCATTTTATAGACGGTGGGGATGAGCACAGAAATCAGTATATCCATAGGGTAATGCACATTTTCAAATTCATTTTGTTATTATTCTTCGTTAACATTTCGATTTACATATTAGGTTAGATTGACGAACCTTAAGCCATCGACAAAATATATTTACCACTGTGGTAGTAGTCTCGGTTGGTCGCCCAAATTTGATTTTCGCACAGTACCGGAGGGAGACGACTGGTCACCTAGCCTAGCGTTATTCGGTGATATGGGCAATGAAAATGCACAATCGCTGGCACGTCTGCAACAAGACACTCAAAATGGCATGTACGATGCCATTATACATGTTGGTGATTTTGCCTACGACATGAACACGGATAATGCCCGCGTGGGCGATGAGTTTATGCGACAAATTGAAAGTGTAGCCGCCTATTTGCCTTATATGGTGGTCCCGGGCAACCATGAGGAGAAATAGTAAGTAAACTATTTTAATATAGTTGTGGAACTATTTCTATATCCCCTGTGTCTTTTTAGCAACTTCTCCAATTATAGAGCACGCTTTAGTATGCCCGGTGGCACGGAAAATCTATTCTATAGTTTTAATTTGGGCCCAGTGCATTTTATAGGCATTTCTACGGAAATGTATTACTTTTTAAACTATGGCCTGAAAACGCTGGTCTTTCAATATTCATGGTTGGAGCGGGACCTGGAAGAGGCGACAAAGCCCGAAAACCGTGCCAAGCATCCATGGATAATTGTTTATGGTCATCGGCCAATGTACTGCAGCAATGAGAACGATAACGATTGTACTCATTCACAGACCTTAACACGTGTGGGTTGGCCTTTCCTGCATTTGTTTGGCATGGAAGAACTATTCTACAGATATGGCGTCGATGTGGAAATATGGGCTCATGAACACTCGTATGAACGCCTATGGCCTATTTACGATTACCAAGTTCTCAATGGCTCCTATGAGAAACCATATCACAATCCCAAGGCACCCGTGCATATAGTGACCGGTTCCGCTGGTTGTAGTGAGGGACGTGAGCCTTTTATAAAAAATATACCGGAATGGAGTGCATTCCACAGTCAAGTTAGTATCAAGAAAGCAAATGATTAACATTACCAAACTATTGCTATCGTTGTATATTTTTGTTGTATCTTTTAGGATTATGGCTACACGCGTCTAAAGGCTTACAATCGTACACATATATATTTCGAACAAATTTCTGATGATAAAAATGGCAGTATTATTGATTCATTTTGGATAACCAAGGATCAACATGGCTTTTATGACAAAATGTAGTTTTAAGTAGACCAAATATTAGACAATATACATAATAACAAGTATTAATATGAGCACAAAACAAAGTAATTTTGGTAGTATGTAGAAGTATAGAACAAAAAATATTCCACTATAAAATAACAAAAATATTCCGCTGAAATATAGACAGAAACAGACAACAAGACAGACACTTGCCCAGTGAGAACTGCATAATGTGTATTTGATTATTTGCAACATCAAATAATCGTTGATATTCTATCCCGACTTGCTAATGTTAAACACATAAAGTAGAAACTGGACAGTAACCAAGCACCAACCACTGAAACACAGTCATTCCTTATTGCAACACACAAATTGTATTTATTTACATAATCAACATTGTTTCAAATATTAATGGCAGCACCAAATATCTATAACATGTTCAAGTTTTAACTTACTATAATGATATACTATCTACTTAAGGTCTTATTTTATAATAGCTAAATTTTGGGTTTGTTTTATTAAATAAAAAAGTATTTAACTGTAAATATGTATTTGATTTACAGGGGAGTAGGAAGAAATACAATAACACAATAAAATCTTCGTTTTGGTACAACAAAAGTACTTTGTGGTACAAAAAAAATACTTTTTGGTACCAATAAAAATAATAAAATAATTTTTGATACATATTTTCGGTACAACAGAAATAGTTTTTCGTGCAATAAAAGTAGTTTTTGGTATAATAAAAGTACTTATTTGTAAAACAATAGGAATAAAAAGCAATTGTTGGTTAAATTTGATGCAATTAAAGTACTTTTTGCCTGAACAAAAGAACTTGGTGGTATTATAATAATAATTTTTGGCGCAATAAAAGTACTTCTTGGTATAATAAAAGTACTTTTTGGTACAATTAAAGTACTTTTTAGTACAATATAAGTACTTTTTAGTACAATAAAAGTTATTTTTGGTACATCTAATTTACTTTTAGTTACAATAAAATTACTTTTTGGCGGAATGAAAGTACTTTATGGTACTTTTTGGTACATTTAACATACTTTTTGGAACATTGAAAATAATGTTTTACAGTACGAAATAAAATATGCCTGGTCCAAATAATTACATTTTCTTCTAGTTGGTTTTTAGATATGTTTTATAATGACCTGATTAAAGTTCATTAAAAGTACATACTCGGAAGTGCGTTAATACATTTCCTACGACCCTGTATGTACTTCAAAAGTGATTCTTTTTGAATGGCTTCTATTTTTTTGCTGTATAGTTTATATTAAGGACAAAACTCACAAATAAAATACTGATAACCATGTATTCTAACCCCTTTTGAGCGGCGTTCTTCTCGTGACACATCTCTGTGTGTAGTTCTGGCATTTCTCTTTGTCATACGTTTGAAAAATTCACCATACATCTGTGAAAACAATTTTATTGTACTTCTTTAATATTTAAATATTGTAAATTACATTCAATTCCTCTTTAAATCAATCAGACTATAAACTTGTAATTTTCTTAAAGAAACTGCACAAGACATTGTTGTTACCTGGTCCACCCAGGACAATACGAATATCTCAGTGTGCGAATATGGAATATCAGGAGACCGTTTTCGGAAAACACAGGAGAATAAAAACGGCCCTACAAAATTTGTAGATGGTGGTAAATCAAAGAGAGTTCAATATATCCATAGGGTGAGTAGAGGAAGTTAAGCACAAAATAAGCTAGGATATTATGATATTAACGTGCGTGTTTTTCCCAACACAGGTAACTCTGAGCAATTTAAAGGAAAATTCAGTGTATTCATATCATTGCGGCAGTCCTCTGGGCTGGTCTGCTCTCTACTGGTTTCATACACCGCCGGCACATGAGAATTGGTCACCTTCCTTGGCCATATATGGTGACATGGGCAATGAAAACGCCCAATCTTTGACACGCCTGCAGGAAGAGACACAACAGGGCATGTATGACGCAGTGTTACATGTGGGTGATTTTGCCTATGATATGCACAATGAAAATGGCCAAGTGGGTGATGAGTTTATGCGTCAAGTGGAAACTATTGCTGCCTATATACCTTATATGGTAGCCCCAGGGAATCATGAAGTAGCCTAGTAAGTTCAACTACATTTTACATATGAGTGGCAATTTATTGCTTTCCATTAGCAACTTTTCTCATTATAGAGCTCGTTTCAACATGCCCGGCGGTCATGAAAATCTTTTCTTTAGTTTCGACATGGGACCTGTTCACTTTATAGGCTTTTCCACTGAAGTTTACTATTATCTGCAGTACGGCTTAAAGCCGTTAGTGTTACAATATGAATGGTTGGAAGCAGACTTGAAAGAGGCGACAAAACCAGAAAAACGTGTCAAACAACCGTGGATAATAACCTTTGGCCACCGCCCCATGTACTGCAGTAATGATAATGGTGATGATTGTTCGCAACACAACACAGTTGTGCGTCGAGGTTTGCCGGTTTTAGATATCTTTGGTCTGGAAGAGCTGTTCTATAAATACGGCGTCGATGTAGAAATTTGGGCCCATGAACATTGTTATGAACGTTTGTGGCCTATATACAATTACAGCGTCTACAATGGTTCTTTATCGGAACCATATCGTAACCCTCGAGCTCCAGTTCATGTGATAACTGGAGCGGCGGGCAACAAAGAGGGCAGGGAGCCATTCTTTAAAAATATGCCAAAGTGGAGTGCATTCCATAGTCAGGTGGGTGTGGCTAAAATGAGGGAAGAATTATATATATAACTAATAAATATTTTGCACTTTTCTTTACAAGGATTTTGGTTACACTCGTCTTAAGGCTCACAATGCCACACATCTGTATTTTGAGCAAGTTTCCGATGATAAAAATGGTCAAGTGATTGATAAATTTTGGGTGATAAAAGATAAGCATGGAAAATATGAGTAGTATATTTACATTTTATATAATCAAACTAATATGCTTTCTAAATCACAATGTACGAATATTTATATTTTATATAAAACCACACTTTAAAATGTTTTACAATATATATTTATTTTAATAAAAAAAAACGTTTTCTTTCTTTTAAACGAAGTTTTAGAGCATTTTATTTTAATGACATTATTTAAGTTCATTTGGGCCAGAATTTTTAGCAAACGTACTAATTTTGTTTAAAGTTGTACCAAAAAGTACTCTTATAATACTAAAAAGTTATTTTTTTGTATATTTTTTGAATCAAAAAGAAAAATACTTTTATTGTACTGACAAGTACTTTTTTGTACCAAAAAGTACTTTTATTGTACCAAAAAGTACTATTGTTATACTAAAAGTACTTGTGATGCTCCAAAATGTACTTTCATAGTTCAACATTGTATTATATTTTAGTAACAATTATGCACTTTTATTGCTCTAAAAAGTACTTTTTGTGTAACAATTGTATCAGGAAGTACTTTTGTTGGACACACAGGCACTTTTAACGTACCAAAAAATACTTTTATTGTACCAAAAAATGCTTTTATGTACCAAAAAGGCACATTTATTGAATCAAAAAGTACTTTCATTGTATCAAAATGTACTTTCATTGTATCAAAATGTACTTTTATTGTACCAAAAAGTACATTTATTGTATCAAAAAAAACTTTTATTGTATCTGAAAGCACTTTTATCAAAATTTACGTTTATTATACCAAAAAGTGCTTTCATTGCTCTAAAAAGTACTTTTTGTGTAACAATTGTATCAGGAAGTACTTTTGTTGGACAAACAAGTACTTTTAACGTACCAAAAAATACTTTTATTGTACCAAAAAATGCTATTTTATACCAAAACCGTACATTTATTGAATCAAAAAGTACTTCCATTGTATTAAAATGTAGTTTCGTTGTATCAAAATGTACTTTTATTGTACCAAAAAGTACATTTATTGTATCAAAAAAAACTTATTGTATCTTAAAGCACTTTTATCAAAATTTACGTTTATTATACCAAAAAGTGCTTTCATTGCTCTAAAAAGTACTTTTTGAGTAACAATTGTATCAGGAAGTACTTTTGTTGGACACACAGGCACTTTTAACGTACCAACAAATACTTTTATTGTACCAAAAAATGCTTTTATGTACCAAAAAGGCACATTTATTGAATCAAAAAGTACTTTCATTGTATCAAAATGTACTTTCATTGTATCAAAATGTACTTTTATTGTACCAAAAATTACATTTATTGTATCAAAATTAAACTTTTATTGTATCTGAAAGCACTTTTGCCAAAATTTACGTTTATTATACCAAAAAGTGCTTTCATTTCACTAAAAATATTTGAATTGCACGAAAACGTACTTTTATTGTATCAAAAAGTACTTTCTTTTGCACCAACAAGTATTTTTATTGGGCCAAATTATTGTAACAATAATTACTTTTATTGTAGCAACAAGTTTTCTAATTTTACCAAAAAGTACTTTTACTGCTCCAAAAATTTTTTGTATCAAAAAGTACTTTTCTATTGTACCAAAAAGTAATGCTCTATTTAGAAATTGTTTAAAAACCTTTAGAACTTTTTGTACCCTTACAGCGATTTAATATTAACGTATTCTCTTTTCTAATAATTTTCAGAAAACTTAAATGACATTGTCGTCACTTGGTCCACTCGTGATGCTACCAACCAATCAATCGTGATTTATGGTGAAAACTTTAACAACCCTCAAACATTGCAAAAGGCCACAGGATTTTCCCAACGCTTCGTAGATGGAGGACCCAAGAAATCTACACAGTTTATACATAAAGTCGCCTTGAAAAATCTAAAGCCAGAAACACGTTACGAATACGATTGTGGTAGTGAAGTTGGTTGGTCGGCAAGATTCTCGTTTGTCACACCACCTGCGGGCAACAAGTGGTCACCTAGTCTTGCCATTTTTGGTGATATGGGCAATGAAAATGCTCAATCACTGGCCCGCCTACAAAGAGATACCCAACAGGGTATGTACGATGCCATTATACATGTGGGAGATTTTGCCTATGACATGGATACTGATGATGCCGAAGTGGGTGATGCTTTTATGCGGCAAATCGAAACAATAGCAGCATATGTGCCTTATATGGTTTGTCCGGGTAACCATGAGGAGAAATAGTAAGTTTAAATTTAAATAGTAATTAAACATTTTTTAATGATTATTTTTGTTATTTCCATTGCCAGCAATTTCTCCAATTATAAAACTCGGTTTAGTATGCCCGGCGGTCATGATAGTTTGTGGTATAGTTTTAATCTTGGACCTGTTCATTTCGTATCCTTTTCCACGGAAGTTTACTATTTTCTAACTTATGGCTACAAGTTGCTAACAAAACAATTCGAGTGGTTAGAAAACGACTTGAAGGAGGCCAACAAACCAGAAAATAGAGCCTTACGCCCCTGGATTATTACTTACGGCCATCGGCCCATGTATTGCAGCGATGACAAAGAATACGATTGCAATGCTAAATTAGAGACATATATACGCCAAGGATTGCCTATAGTAAAAATGTTTGGTTTAGAGGATCTGTTTTACAAATACGGTGTTGATGTGGAATTTTTCGCTCATGAACATTTCTATACCAGACTATGGCCCATATATGACTTTAAGGTATACAATGGTTCGGCCCAGGCACCATATACCAATGCCAAGGCGCCGATACAAATAATAACAGGTTCTGCTGGCTGTAACGAAAATCGTGAACCGTTTTCTGAGGTATTGCCTGATTGGAATGCTTTCCATAGTAATGTAAGTTGAGGATATGTTGACAGTGATTTACTGACATTTTAAAGGATTTTTGTATTTCTGTTTTTAATTGTTTATTGTTAACTAAAATATGTTTTGTTTTGTCGTCTAGGATTATGGTTACACCCGTTTGAAGGCCCACAATGCTACCCATTTGTATTTTGAACAAGTTTCGGATGATCAAAATGGAGCTATTGTAGATTCGTTCTGGATTATAAAGGACAAGCATGGATCTTATGCTGAAATGTGATACGTATGAAAAGCGTAAATGTGGTGTGACAAAATTGATTTTATTTTGAAAACTATTTACTTTTTAATAAAATGCAACAATAAAATTACTTAATTCCTGTTGGTGTTTTATAAAAAATTTGCTATAATAATAAACTATTTGTTAAATAATTTAATGAATTCTAAAGAAGTTTATTAGATTATCTTATTGTTGTAACAGCAAAGTAAGATCCAGAAGATTTGGGTCGAATGAAGACACAATCACTGAAACAAACGCTTATTTTGAGGACCTTGAAAACCTAGATTTTAATGGAATAAAAAATTTTATAAAAAAACGAAGTTTTCCCACATGTCCTTCGGCCCACCGATCGAAAATAATACGTTACGTCGTCATATGCATAGCTGTAGTGCCGAGTACTATATGAGTATCGAATTGCTTAAAAAAAATAATCGAGCACTAAAAACACATTCACCTCGAAATTAAATATTTTGTCTGTATTGTATATATGGGTATCAAATATTATCCCCTCCGCCCACTATTCGAAAATAAAATGTTCGTCTTCATATAAATAGCCGTAGTATCTGTGTATCAAATTTTATTTCTCTACCGTTAAAAACACATTTGTCACATAAAACTAATAATCACTAATCAGAAAAAACATTTCGTCTGCATTTTTATATCTGTTGAGCAAATTACTATCTGCATATCAATATTATACTTTAACCCTAAAAGCTATGCAGCCTATGAAATTTTCATAAAGTACATTATGGAGCGGAATCTATAAAGCGGAACCTATAAAGCAAATTTTCTTTTCTAAAAAACTTATTCGGACTGTTACGAACATTATAATTAACCATTTATTTTTATTTATTTAGTAAATTTAAAAGTATTTATTGCTTAATTTGAATTTGATTTAAATTACGATTTAAAAACTTATTAACATAACGATTTCATGAAATGCTATCATTCCAGTGTGAATAATTGTCTCTATTCACATTTATTTTTAAGTTGGCAATGCTGGTTTACTTTTACAGCTGTTTGTGGTTTGTTTACAAACATGAAACATTTGCAAAATCTTATAATGCTAAAAACATACACTGTTTGGTGTCTTTGATAAACAATCTGAATAAAATACCGCTAAGATGTTTATAAATAAATGTTAACAAAACCTATTTTATTTGTTATTAATAAATTGCCTCACAGAGTCATATAATTCATTTAGCAAAGAGGTGGGAAATAAACATTTCATATGTGGAGAGAGAGTATGAGAGAGACAGCAATTAACTGTCAAAACAACAACAGTTGCTTAGGAGAAAAAAAAATGTATAAAGGATAGTTTTTAATTTGTTGCTTTGGATTCCTGTTTGCCCGTTTGTTTGTTTTAATGTAAATAAAATAAGAAAAATATGCACGACATAGAATCGAACAAGGACAGTGTAAATTATCTTATAAATAAATTGTGTTTGTGTATATTGCAACAACATCAAGATGTATTGAGTCGCCAACAAATAGAAGCAGCTGTGCCCAAACTCAAGGCGTTGTCTTACCAAGTGCTGCTCAAGAAGTCACCAAGGCCACAGAATGTCACGGCACAGGAAGAAAATGAAGATTTCGAGCCTCAACGTGCATTAGATGTGCAAATTTTTGCCGCTAAACTTAATTCTCGGGCTAATCCACAAGTGTGTGCAAAGTTTGTCGAGTTCGAGGAGCAATTGGAGGCTATTAAAAATGAACCATACTTTATTGAGGGCTCCGGTAAGGGTGTATTGCAACTGCTGTTGGCCCTGCAAGGAAACGTGCACGAGGAATACCAAGTGGTAAGTGAAAAGGATATGATGAAGTAAAGTCGTTTGCTAAATTTAGTTTAAAGTTAGGTATTGTAAGATGACTGGCCATAGCTTTGCCCAAGTGCTTACGTAGTTTCACGTAAAAGATGTATATTCCTAACAAGAAAAAATGATTTTTTTTTTTGATAAATTGTCTGACTTTTATATTTGCATTCATTCATTTCAGCCCATCATGTGCCCTCCGGAGCTACTAGTACCTGGCCCCTTCACCCTACATGCCAACTATAAGAATAATCCTCACTATCCCACCTTTAACGATTACGACCTTATGAATCCAAAACCGAAATTCTTTAAAAGCATACAACCCTTAAAGTCCCTAGACAATCCTTATATACCCAAATTTATATTCGAGGGTGAAAAGAATCAACTCCAGGAGATAGATAATAAATTTGCAGTGGTACCGTCCAATGGCGCATGCAATAGTGAGCTCGAATGTACATTTACTGGATTGACTAAACGCTTGTTGGGAGCGTCAATGCGTATAAATACGTCTTCGTTGCGTTTATTTCCGGAAATCAGCAAGCAACCAACGTCAAAAAAATCTTTGAAAACTTTTACTAGCCCCCGCCAACAGTCGGTGGTGAGCATCAGTAATCGTGAGACACAGGAGACAGAAAATCAATTAAGAAAAATATTCTCTTGGAATTGGGAAGGACTAGGCTGTTTTGGTATAACATGTTCGAAACCGTTTGCTGGCGACACCAGCGTTTCGCTGCTATTTAAAAGTAAAATAAACAGAGACAAAAAACTGCCGTTTGAGGCAAATCTGTTAAAACAGGAGGATTTCATTAAAGATCTAAAGTCTCTCACTGGTAAGATTTTAAACAGACGTTTGAATTGTTATTTCTTTTACAATTTATAATATAAAAATAATATTTAAACAGACTACTAAATCAGCTAGCAGTTGAGGCCATCAGCTTATAAATTTATATTATTTAATACAATATCTTTTTTTAATACTCACTCCTCTTTATGTAAATTATAGTCGGCATACAGTCCGATTCTTTTCAGCACGATGAATTTCTTGTGTTCTCTATGAAACCCAATGTGACCATAGAAGGAGTTTTACCTGCCGTCACACAAAACTTTGTCACTGACTTTTTAGAATGTGGAACTTGCTACAAACGAATGCAAACTATGATTACGAAAAGGGATTACAAACTAATGTTTGAAGGTTTTATGTTTAAGGTAAAACAATTTTATAAAAATTACCTTCCATACAAATATAATTTGTTATCCGTCTAATTGCAGGCTTTATGTAGTGCCATCGATGAATACTTGATAACATTTCGTCAATATGTCTTTGCTAAAACGGATAAATATTTAATGGGCTTCTATAAACGCATGCAAAAAATGATAAGGCAAATCATAAATTTGTCGTATACCTTAGCTATACATCCGAAAGGTAAGTGAATAAATAAACATAGTATATCTATCTCTTTTAATAGTAATGCTTTATATATTTCATATTGATACCCAAAAATTTATTATCCAATTCTTATATATTTCTTTTAAGTTGAAGCCAATGTTAAGCCACCTATGGGATCTCAGTTTTTGGGCTATCTATATCGTGAAATCATGCGCTTAACCCAAGAGGATTATATCACATTGTTGGTGTTTATTATGAGAAGATGTTGCCATGCATATTTTAAGTAAGTAATGTACTAAAGTTTTCAGTGAATTTATCAATTTATGATGAGGTATTACAGAGAATATATAGTCAATCACCCCTATTCCCGTAGTCGTCGTCAACATCGTCGTCGTTTTTATATCAACATCACTTCGATTCAACATCGTCGTTACATCAATGCTATTTCGGTATTCTGTAACTACCACGAGACGACGTCGACTGGTAATCGACAACATGAAAGAAATGACAACAGCTGATGTAAGATTTGTATATCAGCTAATTTATTTTGGTTTTTATTGTGTTTCATGAAAAAATGTTTATGTGCCCGAATCGAAATCAAGCGATGAGGAAAGCAATAAAAATCTTATACTGGAAAGGAAAATACTTCGACTATGATCCGATATCTTAAACTTGCCAAATAACAAGTATGTACATCGGTGTTGTAATTTGAGGTTACCTGTTGGCCGGCCCTCCTACTTGTTTTTAGATTCGAGAACTACTTAAGCCTTGCTGCAGCATTAAATTACGTAATAGTTCCTATATTGAAAAGTAAACTCAGGACATATGTTTCAGCCATAATTAAGTTATCAGCAACATTGAGGATCTTTGGACAGGGGCCTTACAACCTAAGTGTAAGTGCAGCCAGTAGTCGCAAGATTCCTGTCGAAACACTGAATGCATTAGAGAGGTCATTTGTCCACCTTGGAAATAACTGAAGATGACAAATCGGAGAAAAACTACATTTTTTAAACAAAACAGGATTTTCTGGAGTTATTGGATATGTCGATGGATATGTCATATTTCGCTACAAATAAAGAAGACCAGAATCGTAACTACAACCGCAAAGGATTTTTAAAGGCGGTCCAAAGGAATTAAGTTTTTTCTTCCAATTTTCTCACATTGCCCCTTAAAATTAGACGGAACGGATTCTCTCCGAAATCCTAGTACCAATAAGGGATTATGTTTTCAAACCAGCCCTAACTTGGTACTCGACATTTTCATTCTTGACGTCATTAAACGAAACCTTTATAAAATTTACAAAAACTAAAATTATTCCTCCAAATTGTTTAAAGTCGTTATCAATAACTGTGACGACAGATTCAGAGTCGTTTCGATTCAACATTGTCGTCACATTTCCTTACAAAATACCAAATTTGTGTCAATAGTTATCGAAAACGACTACGAGAATACCAATTTTACAGCATCGTCACAAGACGACGTCGATTTGCGTCGACGACGACAACGGGAATAACGGCGAATATTTTGCTACTATTTTTTTAAATGCTTAATTTTAACGAAAATTAGAAACTATTATAAAAAGACACTAATATACTGAAGCGTGGCTAAATTTTTTTACGGTGAAAAAGTGTTAAAATTAAAATAAAGAACGAAATAAAAAGTAAGGCACATAGAAGAACAAAGAAGAACGAGATAAAAGTGAAGCACATAAAAAAAATGTACAGTTCTGCAAAGCCCAACAAATCAAAGAAATCGACATAAAATACAACGAAAAGTGGTTGGTATATGTTGTTATTCCTTCTAGAAAGAATTACATTCTTTACCCACGAAAAATACACCATGCTTTCTCTATCTCTATTTCCTTCTCTTTCTCTATCTCTCCTCCCTAGACATTTGCAGAAATGGATATATTATGGTGTACTCGATGATCCTTGCAACGAACTATTTGTGGGTTTCATGGATCACTACCGAGAAAATACCAAATATTTTTATGATAAAGCTTATTACGTGCGCAAAGAATCCGTGCCGGGTTTTTTTCAGAATTTCGAAGATCAAATACTACAATGCGGCAAATATACTATGCTTCTAAAAGCCTATAAGCCAAATGTAAGTAACTTTTTCTAATTAAGTTACATATCTATAAGATACTAAACGATGTTTTTTTATATCCAACAACAGCACGCCTTGTTTGATTTAGAATATCCCGCCATATCGGTGTGTCTTTCTTTAGAGGATATTGCCAAATTACAGTCAGTCTGCAGTGCATATCGGGAGAATGCTAAAAAAGTATGCCAGGAACCGATTACGATACGCCAAGTATTCGATACACGGTCGGAGGGCAAGCGACAATTCTTCCAACGTATGGTAGAAAGATCTAAAGCCAATCTCGAACGTTGGACAGAGGAGCAGCATGAGCTGGCACTGGTAGCTGCAGAGAAAAAGAAAAAACGTTTAGAAGAGTTGTCAGCTCAATTGCAAGATGTTAAGCAGCGTAAGATTCAAGAGCGTAAAGCCAGTGTGGAATTAGAATTAAAATACTTAAGAGAAATGGAAAAGGTTGAAGAACAACGTGTGTTGCAAGACAATATAAATCTTAGGAAACGTATAGAATATTACCAGGAGTTGAGTGATATGATAAACGAAAAGGAAAACACAAAGCAAAAAGATAAAAATCAGAGAACTAAATTAACTTTACAAATACCGTCGACATCAACGCTACAAGCACCTCCGCAGACACCGGCCAGCACGGCTGGTACAGATTTTGAATCTTGTTTTGGAGACGATGATGAACAAAGTTCCGAGTATGAGGAATGTGTGTCCGATGAATTTGTTGATAAATTCTTAGAAAACGAAAAGGATCTTAAAGCGATTTATGAAGTTAACGAAGAAGAAGATGAAAAAACAGTGCCTCACAATGCTTTGCAAACACAAGAATCAAATACTGCAGCTACTCAGTCAGAAGAAAATGCCAATATAGTAAATACCTATTTGAAACGCAGTATATCGGATATGATCAATTCAAATGAATTACCATCTCTGGTGGCCAATACTATGCAAATGAATCGACAAAAGGCCATGTCTGGCGCCAGTATGGGACAGTGTGTTAAAACATTAGAAGTTGTTGTTAAGGACGACAAAACTACCGCAGAAGTTGTTGGAGCAAAAGTTGCGGCCAATAAAAATGCCGAAGAGAAATGTAAGTAATAGTATATCTGATTAAAATTGCCAGTTATACAAAATAATAATGTCCTACGTTTTGGCTAGAAATGTTCCATTTTTAGAAATGTTTTCTCAAAGTTTTTTAACAATTTTTTTTTTAAATTTTATAAATTTCTTTGTTTCGAACCAAAAATAAATTTAAGGAAGATCATATAAACATTTTATTTTCAGATGATCTATGTTATTTTTAGTCTTTTTTAAGTGAAAGAAATATTGATAAAAAAAATTGTTTATATTTTTATGAATGAAATGAATGAAATGAATGAAATGAATGAAATGAATGAAATGAATGAAATGAATGAAATGAATGAAATGAATGAAATGAATGAAATGAATGAAATGAATGAAATGAATGAATAATGAAATTAATGAAATTAATGAAATTAATGAAATTAATGAAATTAATGAAATTAATGAAATTAATGAAATTATTGAAATTATTGAAATTAGTGAAATTAATGAAATTATTAAAATTATTGAAAATATTGAAATTATTGAAAATATTGATATGTATGTAATCAATGAAAGAACATTAAAAAAATAATTTTTTTGAATAAAACATTATAATTTTAATTTCCAAAAGTAATTTTCAATTTTTCATAACTTTGAAACTTAAAAAATTAATCAAAAATTAATTTTTTTTATGAAAAATTTTTAAAAAGAAAACAATATTTAAAAAAAAAAAATAATTTATGATAATTAAAAAAAATTAATTAAATATTCACTAAATATTGCCTAATTTTAAGCTTTGCGGCCGATTATGGTTAAATTACAATAATACGACTTATTTTAACATCTCAGAATTTCTGAAATATTAGTTGAAATATTTTAATATAAATAATATATTTTAAAACACATTATCATTTTTTAGTCATTTAATTTTTGGCAACTGAGAATGGGAAAAAATAATAAATAACTTTACAAATTAAATGTTTTCTTTAAACATTTCCCTTTTTTATACATATAATTTCGAGAAATTTGGTTGTTTTACTTTTTTTTATAAAAAATAAATTTGTTAAAATTTAACAAAAATTAATATTCAATAAGGAAAGCTTGTACTAAAATTGATTTAAAAAAATTTAATTTAATTTATGAAAAGTTATATTAAACATTTAGTTTTCAAAAGTTCTAGGTTATGCTTAATTTTTTTAATGCAAAAAATTGCACTAAAATTACATATTCCTTATTTTATAAAAATATTTTTTATAAATTTAATTTTTTTTTTGCAATATAATTATTAACTTAAATTTTATTTTCTCTTTTCAGCTCAAATTGAAAACCAATTAACCGATGCTCAGCGCAATAAACAAAAGGTTCTTAGTCAGGAATTTGGTGTCCAACATCAAAGTACGTGCACAAAATCTATGCCTGACATAAACCTAAATACCCTACCCGATGAAGAGCTAACCGACTTGCAACGTAATCGCCGACGCATGATGCAAAATGATCTCTTTTGCGAATTCAATAAGAATCCTTTAGAAGCCAGATCGCATTTATATTTAAATTTAGATAGTGAACGTGCACGGAATCGACAAAAAGTTTTGTCAAGTGAATATAATATACTCACAGGTGTGCATGGTGTAGGCCACACGGCCACTACCGTGGTTACACCCATGACTCCCATGTCAACTACATCGGACAATACGCCGTTAACAGAAACCTTAAGTGAAAGTCAGGCAGATAAAGATAATGGCAATGAGAAGCAATCTGGGTTAGCCAGTAAGGATATGGATATAAATAATTTAAAACTTAATGTTTCTTTGGCCAATGACATACCAAAGGAATTGACTTTACCTACTGCAGGCACATGTCTAGAAACCACGCCCGAATGTGCTTTAAATACAGCCGGTATTATGGCCAAACAGGGCTTCCCCTTTCCCAATGCTGAAAAATTGAAAAAACAACAACAAGATGCTTCCAATGAAACCCCGGTTAACAATCAATCGCTACAGCCGGAAGAAGCTTGTCCCGAACCGGATTACAGCGACCCTTATAAACGTTGTCGCGAATTGATAGAGACCAATTTTAAATGCCAATCATATAGTCCCTACATACGCCTTAATAATCCCACCAAGAATGCTGCACAACCTCAAAGGAACTACAAAGCAAGTGTCAATGTGACAACGCTTACAGAGTTTCTACAAAAATCAGTTATTATGCCCATGAGTAGCCATTTGGAGTTGGTTAATAACGAAGTTATGCGTTTGTTTTTACAAGATTTAAAAGTATTGGATCATTTCCGTAGTCTGCGTAATTATTTCTTTATGATGGACGGAGAATTTGGCTCAATTATATGTGATGGCATCATAGGCAAACTAGAGAATGGAGTAAAACCTGAAAAGTTGTTGAACTATCAAATATTGCATTCGATTTTGGATACAGCCTTGGGTTCAAGTATAACAGGTAAGCTAATTTTTTATGAGCAATGGGGACAAAAATTCATATACAATAACGAATTAAGCAATTATTGATCAATGATTGGCTATTTATTCATAGTTTTACTATTTACAATGCTTTAAATATATCTTGTATTACTTATATATTTATTATATTCTTAGGCAAAGATAAAAACGCCGAAAACCTCTCTTTTATCGTCGATGATGTGCCAGAGAAATTCGAAATCAATTCCCCAGATGTTTTAAATAATCTCAGTTTAAGTTATCGCATCGATTGGCCGTTGAATCTCATTTTAAATCCAGAGACTTTAGAACAATATGCCAATATCTTTAAATATCTTGTACGTGTACGGCGTATAGGTTGGATTTTAGAAAAAGCCTATCAAATTCTCAAGGAGAGTGTAAAGCAACACGGCAGTGTGATATTGAAATCACCACAATATCGTCATATACAATTTATACGTCACAAATTCTATCATTTTGTGCATGCTTTGCAAAATCACATAACAGCCAAT
This sequence comes from Muscina levida, assembly GCA_964034835.1. Classification (NCBI taxonomy): domain Eukaryota; kingdom Metazoa; phylum Arthropoda; class Insecta; order Diptera; family Muscidae; genus Muscina; species Muscina levida. The sequence goes on from OZ035882.1 coordinate 128,803,886, forward strand.
GCATTGCAGGCATCATGGAAGACTTTTAAAGATGAACTCATAGAGGCGAAAACAATTGAAGATATCTACCGCAAGCATACCACGTACATTAAACGTATATTGTTTCTATGCATGTTGAATAGGAAAAGTGCAGAATTTTACAATACAATAGAAAATGTATTTAAAATTTCAATACGTTTTTACAAGTAAGTTGAAAGAGGCTATTAGAGAGTCATTTACATAAAAGCATGAACACAAACGATATTAAATCGATGTTAACATTTTAGTTATATGCTACATATACCCCAAGCTCATGCTTATATTTCTCTAAACTGTGATTCTATATGAATTATATTAATATTTCTTTTTTTTTTTTCTCACAGCAATTTAAAATCGCGCGATTTTAAATTTAAACCCGGTCAGCAACATTTCACTCACTCTCGTTATGAGAAACTTGTCAACGATGAGTTGGAGTTTGATAAATTCATCAAATACACCATCTACTTGGGTAATAAAATTGTGCAACACGGCTATCAGGCAGAAATTGGCGAATTTATTAGTTTGATTAACTATAATCAATATTATATGCAAAATACTACTTAAAAAAAGCTTAGCTTATTATGATTTCCTTTTGTATTTTTGCTTAATTTTTGTTATACTCATTTTGTTTTATTAATAGAAACGTTAAATTGCGAACAGAAATTATTTAAATATATATATAAATTGTTATAATACTATTAATTGTTCATACAATGTTCTTAACAGAAATGGAAATAAAATTGAGTAAAAGCGAACACATCTCTAAAAAGTTATGTTATTGTCGTCGTTCTGTGAGTTGGCAACAAAAACGACGACGTACTATCTGAACGCTAATTGAACGTTGACTTACGAATTAAAATGGACCATGGTTTACTGCGCTTACTGGTACCTCCTATAAAAATTAAGCTATTTTTAGAAAATTTATATTTTTTCAATAATTTCTAAATAGAACACTTGAGGTCGTTCAAAATATGAGGTCGTAACACTTGGAATTTATAGGTAAAGCTTAAGAAACCGTGACATTCACCCCCAACCATTCTGCAACCCCCTATAAAAATTACAATAATGCCAAAGATATAGAAATCGGGATTTATTTTGAGATTTTTTTTAAATTATGCACACAGCTCCTTTTTTCTTAGTTCTCACATGGTGTTTTAATAGCTTTTTTACAACGGAACGCATTTAACATATTTCTGCATTATTCCGCATCTTTGAAAGATGCGGCCAAAATGCTAAAATTTTTACATGTATTTTGTTGTTGGAAAGATGTTAACATATTTTCGCATTCATGAAAGATGCGGAAAAATGCATAGAGTTAGTTGTACTCTGAAAAGCTGATCTTTCTCAGTAGTGTTGATCCGGCAACCACCATATTTTTTCAAAATATTAATAAATGATTATTCCAATAAATTAAAAGAATTCACGCTTCGTGCAATACTGTCTCCGAATCAATGTTAATAGATTCGTGGCAGGAAAATATTGCAGGTTTACAAGGCGAATGGAAAAATGTGTGAGATAGACAACATCAAGCAATATGCGAAACTTCAGTTTAAACCATTTTTTAGCATTTCGTATATTCAGCTCCAAATGCGAAATGCTTTTTTGGTGTAAAAAGGCTTTAAAACCCCTTTTCGGTACCCTTATACAAAATTACCATACGCCCAGATTTGAACTAATTTTTATAGACTTTTTTATTAAAGTTAAAAAAAAATTCAAAAAAATCTGAAATTTAATCGGCTTGATTTGAACAAAAAAATATATTTTTTATTTTATTGTTTTATGTATTTTATCTTGTTTTTTTTTAATTTTTGTTTTTTTTTATTATTTTTATTTTATTTTTCGTTACGATGTTGTATTTATGTACTATATTTTATTTTATATAATTTCATTTTATTTCATTTTTTCTAATTTACTTTGCTTTTATTTTGTTATATTATGATTTTTATTTTATTTTGTTCTATTCTATTCTTTTCTATTTTATACCATTCTATTCAATTATCTTTTTTATTTATTTTATTTTGTTTTTTTTTATTTTTTTTTATTTTATTTATTTTGGTTGGTTGGTTGGTATGCAGGCATCTCCTTCTTCAAAGGAGAACACTTAGGTCCCTATGGACCCATTGTGACACCCGTTGGGCATTTGTGCCATCCCTTCAACCTATGCTATCAGTGCTTGTGCTGACTGATTGCGTTGCCAGTTGTCGATTGGGAATCCGGAGTTTCGATCCAATCCGTCCAGTTGATAATTTTACAAAAGTTGTTAATCCTTCCGATGTCCAACGATGCAAGTTCCTCTACACCATTTAAGAAGGGTTTCCCCAGGGTTTCCAGTCTCCTTCTGTATAGCGCTGGGCAATCACATATAATGTGGTCGGTGAAACCCATTCTGCTCGCATGTCTGCCTATGGGTCCATGTCCCGTCAGGAAGGTAATAATTTTCCTTATCTGGTTCCTCTCAAGACTTACCAGGTACGATGCACGTTTCGCGTTGTATTCTGGCCAAGTAATTTTGGCCTTTCTACAGGTTTCTTCATTCTTCCACCTGTCGTTTGCAATTCTAAACGTTAGATTTTCAATGGTACTTTTACAGGTGGATATAGGGCGAAGTGCTACGTGATCAACGTCGCTTTCCTGCAGGGCTGAGCCCTGTCTGGCCTCTTCATCCGCTCTACAGTTGCCCTCGATTCCGCTGTGTCCGGGAATCCACGTAACCAGAACTCTGTTATTCCTGGATTTCTCGTTAAGAGATTTCCGGCAGGCACTGACCACTTTCGATTTGATGTCACAGGACTTCAACGAGTTTACCGCCACTAGACTATCCGTGAACAGGAGAATATCCTCCTGTGATATCTTTCTCACGTTGATCACGTCCGCGGCTCGTTAAATAGCAAGTATTTCCGCTTGGAAAACGCTGCAGAAGTCTGGAATTCTCGATCTTATATTTAGTCCCAGATCCGCGGAGTAGATACCGTAGCCGACCTTGTCATCCTGTTTGGACCCATCGGTAAAGATGTTTATTGGTCCATACATTGCGTTCTCGTTCTCTGCCCACTCCTTTCTGGAGGGCGTTCTAGTTTCGTATAGAACGTTTGATTTCCGTGTGTTTAGCACGTAGTCAGTTTCGAGTGAGATGTTGATATGGTTTAGGATTTTTGAATGTCCGATGGAACGATCCCAATGATCAATCTCGTTTAGTCGAATAGCCGATTTGAGAGCGGAGCATTTGCAGCTCAGATCAGGTGGTAGTAGATTGAGTATCATGTAGAGAGCCTTAGAGGAGGTCGATCTCATACATCCGGTAATCAGGAGACAAGAGGACCGTTGAACACGATCCAATTGTTTGAATTTGCTCTTCTTGTCGAGCGCGTACCACCAAACTATAGAGCCGTATTGTAGTATTGGCTTCACTATAGCATTGTAAATCCAGAGTGTTACCTTGGGTTTAAATCCCCATGTTTTCCCGATAGCTTTACGACATGTATATAAAGCTATGAGTGCTTTGCTGGATCTGCTTTCAATGTTCTGTCTCCAATTAAGCTTCCTGTCTAATATAAGGCCCAGGTAGTTCGCCGTATCGGAGAAGTTGAGTTGTTTGTTGCCCAGATAGATGTTGGATGTAGCGGGCGATTTCTGTTTCCGACTGAAAAGTACCAGTTCTGTTTTGTCCGGGTTCGCTTTGAGCCCTCTACTGGCACACCAGTTTGCCAGGATGTTGATATAGTCCTGCATCCTTTGTTCGAGACAAGATAAACTTCCCCCAGAGACGCAGAGTGCTATATCGTCTGCATACGCTACTACTGTACATCCTTCCGACTCCAACCGTTTGAGAACGTCGTTGACGGCAAAATTCCATAATAGCGGCGATAATACTCCCCCTTGAGGGGTGCCTCTAGTCACTCTTCTAGTGAGGGTGTGATTTCCCAGCTTTGAGGTGATAGTTCTCTTTAATAGCATGTTGCGAATCAGCTTGCTAATATGTGAGTTGATATGTAGGCTGTTGAGCTCTGTCATGATGCAGAGGGGTTCGATGTTGTTGAAAGCTCCCTCTATGTCCATAAAGGCAACTAGAGAAAATTCTTTCTTGCCTAGCGATTTCTCTATGGGATACAATAGTGCATGGAGTGCGGTTTCTGTCGATTTCCCCTTTGTGTAAGCATGCTGAGCATTCGAAAGGAGATCCGGGCCAATTCAATTTTTGATGATGTCGTCCATGATTCTCTCAAGGGTTTTCAAAAGGAATGAAGTAAGACTTATAGGTCTGAAGTCCTTCGCTTTGGTGTGTGATGGCTTTCCCGCCTTTGGGATGAAGACCACCTTTGCCGTTCTCCATCGTATTGGTAGGTAGGATAATTTCACACAGCCGTTAAAAATAGCCTCCAGCCATGGCAATGATATCTCCAGTGACTGTTGAAGTTCGGCGGGTATGATGTCGTCCGGACCGGGTGATTTGTAGGGATCAAAGTCGTTGATGGCGTCTTTGATCATGTTCCTTTCAATTACCGGTATTCTGTCGCATAAGTCGGTAGGTGCGACGGTTATGGAGTTGGACTCTCCCCTGGGGAAGTGGGTATCCGATAGGATTTCCAAGGTTTCCTTTGAGGATTCAGTCCAGGTACCATCATTTTTCATTATGTATGCCGGGGCGCTGGTTGCCGAGGATAATACTTTCCTAAGTCTACTTACCTCTGCGGTTTTTTCGACATCGTTGGTATATTTCCTCCATGAAGATCTTTTTGCCTTCTTCAGTAGTTTCTTGAAGAGTCTTAAATTCTCCTTGTACTCCTCCCATTGGGCCGTTCTCTTGGCCTTGTTGAAGGATTTTCTGGTGGAAGCACGGGATCTGGAAATCTCATCGTTCCACCATGGAGGCTTCTGCTTTTTCCCATCTTTCCGTCTTGGGCAGGATTTCCTGGTGCTTAAGGCCAGGGCTTTTGTAACTTTTCCTACCATGCTGTCCAACTTTTGTGGGTTGTCAATGGTGAGGTCAGTTGTATTCGGTAGGAGTCTTGCAAGGTGTTCCCTGTAGACGTCCCATTTCATCCGTCTCTTGTTGAAGGTTACTATCGGCTTCGTTATTTGAGCAGATATTTCAAAGGAAATGTATTGGTGGTCGGAGAAGGAGTGAACATCCTCCACCCGCCAGTTTGATATCAAGTCGTTGTTGGCATTAGAAATTGTCAGGTCTATAACCTGCTCAGTGATCGAGTTAATAAAGGTGGGCGAATCTCCCTGGTAATGCACTACTAAGTTTCTACTTAGAATATAATCAAAGAGTAACTCACCTCGTTTGTTGATCGTTTTACCTCCCCACAGCGTGTGGTGTGCGTTTGCATCCATTCCGACAATGAGGGTGGTCTTATTGTGTTCCGCCGTTAGTACTGCTTTCTTCAGTTCCTCTGATGGGGGGTTTTGGTCTTCGTTAGGAAGATATGCCGAAGCTATCTATAGGGTTGATTGTTTCATTTCTAAACCTATAATTGTAAGATCTTCGTTACCGAAAGTATTTAGCAGAAATGCGTCAAGCTGTTTCCGTACTAGGATGCACGCTCGTATTTTAGCATTTACCTTACCTTGATAGAGTCTATAATTTTTGTGGTTTAATCCACAGACTCTGTTTTGATTTATCCAGGGCTCCTGGATGAGAAGTACGTCCTCCTGGAGCTCGGAGAGACGTACCTGAAGTGCTGCTGAAGCACTCTTAGAGTGGTGGAGGTTTATCTGTACCACTCGAAGAATGCTCAATGACGGTGTTGTTGGCGTCGTCGTCATCGCTCATCAGTAGGTCATCCTCATCGGCCTCCTGGAAAAGCCCTCCTAAGCTGACCATGGTAGATGCCATGGATTCAGCATCTGAGCAGTGCTCTTCATCTGCCGGATTGTTGCTTGGCGCTGCGAGGTTGTCCTCAGCGGGAGCTGCGGTTATTGGTGTCGGAGCGACGGATGGTGCTGTAGCTGCGGGAGTTGCAGTTATTGGTGTCAGAGCGATAGATGGTGCTGTAGCTGTGGGTGGCACGTCTACGGTTACAGTCTGTATGGCATGTTTTGTTTTATATATCCACATCATTGTTTCGGTGAAGCCGCAGAATATTAGGTTGTTCATTTCCTTTATTAGGTCACTGCTTTCATCGGTGATGAGGAGGGTGACGTGAACGAAGGTGTTCCGTGATTCCGATACCTTCAAGATTTTCCAGTTTTCCACATCGAGGCTGGGGTTGGAAATTTGCAGAAGCTCAAGGATTGCCTTTCGGTTACTAGCCATTATATCTGGGATTTTTATGCGACCTCTAGGCCTGTTGGGGATATCGCACTGCTCTACCAGACAGAGTTTAGCCCCTGGCCATACTTCGCCAATGACCGTTAGAGCCTTTTCGAATAACTCTAACGAGCGTTGGTCGTGGAATGCCATGAGCTTTACTCTGTTCAGATGCCAGCCTGCGTCGGTACATCTTGCTGGAGTGCCAGGATTGTCCCTTATCACACTAGCGTACGCAACAAGCAGCTTAGCGTTAGCTTTCCTCCAGTTATCAAACGAGATGCTACCGCTGGGATGTGAGTTGTCTACGACGGCGCGTGTGAGACTGTTCCTGGCAGGTTCATCAGCGGATCGCTGACGTTTTATGTTAGCAGTCCCTTGTGGAGTCTGAGATTGGTTCAGTTGGTTTTTGGCCTTTTGAACCAATTGGTTTTGCTCCGTGGATCTTTGAACCTCAGAGATTTTGCCAACAGTTGAAAGGATGTAGTTGGCCCTTCGACGGTCACGGTAGCGTCGATCATGAGGTCGTACCCGTTTAGCTGGCTTGCCAGCGCGAGGTGGGGAGGCATTGCCCGGCGTCGGCTTGCTGGTCCCCGAAGTAGATGCTGCCGTATCCCCATTAGGGGGGGCTTCTTCTGCCGCGTTCTTATTGAAGAAGGAAGGTAAGGTACTAGTATTGTGCCTCTTGGCTTCTTGTGACAATTTAGTCGAGCCGAGAGGTCTGCCTCTTTTCGAGGGAGTTGGGGTGGAGGGTCTGTTACCAGACTTCTCCGAAGTTGTTGTTTGTTGTTGTTTTGTTTGTTTGGTTTGTGTATTTGAGTTCATGTTTATGGTTCGGTCCTTAGGCCGCCGTAGAAGCCTTTGGGACCTAATGAGATGAGGAGGGACAAAACGGTCACTTACGCCAGAGCCCTTTAGCGCAAGAAGGCATTGGATTGAGACAGGTGTGCGCCCTCACCTGAGTTTGACATAGTAACGACTAATATGTAACCCCTATAGCCATACATCCCTCGGCCTATGCAGCCCACCTTGGATTGGGGTGTTTTGTTTAAAGAGAGTCTCCTTCTCTCCCGCAGAAACACACTTTCACCGTCCCAAAATTGAGGCTAATGCCAGAGACATGACATTAACCCCTCATTCAGGCCGGTATCCAGTTCCTACACTGGGAAGTCCTAGGGTAGAAGGCGTTCTGCGTGCTTCTCAGTTCCGGCTTATCTACTCGACTTACCTTCCCCGATTGGCAACTGGAACTAGGTTGGTTCGCGAGCGGGCTTTTACCGAAGCTATGACCCGCTTCACCACGGAAGATTGCCGTGGCTTTCACTATCCACCACCTGTGACACGCCCGATGGATAACCCAACCACACGGGTATTTATTTTATTTTTTTATTTTATTTATTTTAGTTATTTTATTTATTTTATTTATTTTATTTATTTTATTTATTTTATTTATTTTATTTATTTTATTTATTTTATTTATTTTATTTATTTTATTTATTTTATTTATTTTATTTATTTTATTTATTTTATTTATTTTATTTATTTTATTTATTTTATTTATTTTATTTATTTTATTTATTTTATTTATTTTATTTATTTTATTTATTTTATTTATTATATTTATTTTATTTATTTTATTTATTTTATTTATTTTATTTATTTTATTTATTTTATTTATTTTATTTATTTTATTTATTTTATTTATTTTATTTATTTTATTTATTTTATTTATTTTATTTATTTTATTTATTTTATTTATTTTATTTATTTTATTTATTTTATTTATTTTATTTATTTTATTTAATTTATTTATTTTATTTATTTTATTTATGTTATTTATTTTATTTACTTTATTTATTTTATTTCATTTTATTTCATTTCATATTTTTTTTATTTCAAATTATTTTATTTTATTTAATTTTATTTAATTTTATTTTTATTTATTCTAATCATTTGTTATTCAAAAGCGTCTAGGAGGCAATGAAGTGTTCTATGTTATTTTAAATAATTTTTTTTATAAATCAATATTAGAAAAAAAATTAAATCTTCTGAACTATACTATATTCCCTTAAAAGGCCACCGTTCAAAATCATCCATGTCAACTCCTGCCCTGTTTCGCTTGACTAAATTTGCGTTCGCAGAAACGAGTGTCGAATTTATTTTTATTTTTTTGTTATCAAACAAATACGTTTTCTTGTTTTGATAATAAATCCGTATGTGTTTTCTTGTTTTGTTTCAGTGCTTTAGTGTTTTTTTTCTATTCTAAAACAACAACAAGGTCATTTGCCCCTTTGGTTCAATATCATACCTATCTACTTAAAAAAAAACAGAATGAAACGGTCTAGTTTTTCACGATAATTACCAAATCGTACATATATGCAAAATTTTTTTTTGATATGATGACGTTATTTTGAAATATAGACAGTTAGTCCTCTCCATTGTTTAGTCAGACTTGTTTAGCCATAATAAGGAAATTTTCATTTGTCATTATTAGCTGTAGGTAATAAATAAATCTTCGTTTATAAAATGTAATTTGCGCACATTGTATTTCTTGGCAAATACGTTTTCTTAATAATCTGTATCTGTTAAGACGACAAAGTAATTTCTTTTGTATGTGAGTGTGTGTGTGATTGTGTTATCTTAAGATCAAAAGAGTTCAAATTGTACAGTGAATAAACTGCAATTCATGGGGCTTTTATCTTCTTTCAAGGCTTATTGTTAATGTTAAATGTTCTTCCTTGTTGAGGTATTCCAGTTCGATGACGCTGTTCACATGCAACACCGAAAATTATTGCTCATAGCAGCTAATTTACAATACTATTGTTGCCATAAGGATATGATTAAGTGTTATACATACTTAAATAATACTTATAATGTATGTATGTATATACTTAAGCAACGCAACGTCTTCAGTTGACATTGAACAGTCTTATATGACATTTATATCATCTATTGACCACATGCACGGAAGAATGCCACTAAAATGTGGCAAAGCGTTGTGCAATTTATGTAGGAAAACAAAGTTTTTAGTAAATTTTTTATTTTAATTTATTTTAGTCTACTTTTTTCACCAGACAAAAAGAAAAATTATAAATAAAATGAATATTCCACAAGTAATCACACGGTCATAAGATGACACCACTCGGAGACCATTATGATCTATTGTGATTGTTAAGATTCATAAAAATTTGATAGATGTTGGAAAAAAGGTAAAAGTTTAGAAGGAAAGAGATATATATTTTATGTATTCTGAAGGTCTGTCACGTGCAATTTTATATAAATTAAATAATGAGATTAAGCATGACATACATAGAGACACTATGGTCTTCTGCATTCATAAGGGTTACTAAGTGGCATGACGGTGGTTCATTAAGACTTACAAAATACCACTTGAATTCTTCATCTATAAAGAGTTAAGCAATGGCAGAGCAAATTATCAATAGTTTCAATTTCCTTATCATCGTCCACAGTCTGCTTACAATTTATTAAATTTTGAATGACAATAAATTTTTAAAATTTCATAAATTTTCTTATATAAAAATTCCATTTTTTTTAAATCTAAATAAAAATAAAATTATTTAAAAATTAGTTTATTTTTGATGATTTCTATTGATCTTGTTATTTCTATAGCTTACAAATTCTAGTATTGTACTTATATATAAATTTAAATATATTTATTCCTAGTGGAATCTTAGCGAGTTAGGGAAAATGGTCTTTGTCTTACGAGTCTTCACTTGGACATGCCTAAACTTATTTTCTAAACAACAAATGAAATTAGAAAGCGAAACAGTTGTGGTGATTACAAACTCACTACCACTCACTGGTTGATAAGGGCATATGTGATGAGTCGGCTCTTAAGTTTTAAATTGAAAACTCACGTATTGTCACGTATTTTGTTTAAGACTAATAGATGAATAATTATTGAAATGTAATATGTATTTGCAATTTAAATATAGTATAGATAGATGAATGGACTCTACTGAAAAAAACACATATCTACTACTTAAAAGGCAAACTGACGTAAGTCAATTATCAAAAAAACATGTATTAAGCCCAAAAACCTGATGCAAATACTTCATTGATATAACAAAAAAAAAACTAAAAGTAAGTAAACCAGTAGGATGAAATGACTTCTCCTATGTAGCACCAAAAAAAAAAATACTTTAAAATATACGCTCTTCAAAATGTAGTAATTTTTTAAAATCAAAGTGACTTATACCAATATGCCTTTAATACTTAATCATTCATATATTATTTATCTGTATATATGTAAGTATAAAAATAATATAAATGTTATACGAGTATAACTAACATTTAATTTGTATGTCTGATTCTAATTTAGAAGGAACAGTAATCGACGACTGTGATGAAATACAAAAAAAAAAAAACTATAACTATAAGCTATAACATTTGCCATCGTCATTTTCTATATTTAACCGAAACGTGTTTTTGTTGTAACACTGCACATTTCCAAGACATGTGGCTGACAAAAATCATTGAGAATTTATTACGTTTATAAGTGTGCAATCATGCCAACGCTTTGCATCGTATTTAAAATCAAATTCACAAAATGTTTTAATATTTAGTATATATGGAAATATTAAGGGAGAATAAATTTTTTTACTTGTTTTTATTTGTTTACTTTTTTTTATTTATTTGTAAATATTAATGATTTTTATTTTTAATCTAAAATAAAATAAAACAAAATAAAATAACTGAACTTATGTGAACGTCTGCTAATATACCTACCTAATTTCTTTTGATACATTTTCATCTAACTATATATGCCAGAATGACTAGTGTAATTCACTAGATATTTGTACATAAACAGATATAGGAGCAGATCTAGGTTATCTTATTAGACATAAACAAATCTTTTGTAAAATATACCTAAATCTAATTGTATCTACCGACGACCGATTACTTTGCAAGGTACCTTTAACTTATCAACCGTCCCCCACAGTGTCCTATGTCTTTTTTGTTCTTTCGAAATTCGATTCTAATACAATTTTCTTTATTTAAAATATCCTTAAGGACAAGATGCCATAAGTGATGGGATAATAAAATGTGATCTGTGAAATTCTTGATTGAACTACTATATATGTATGTAAATAGCCGATATGCAGATATGTCCTTGTGAGTTTTCAAAACTTTGTATCGGCTTCCTGAAAAATTATGAAAATTGGTCATATTTAGGTAGTATACACTTATAAACTATATAACTATATATAAAACTATAAATCGCTATTTATAACATTAAGACAAAAAAGGTTCACTGAACTTTTTAACAAACTGACAAAAATTATTTTATATGCATTTATAATACACCTAAAACAGCATAGATACATTTGTATCTGCGTAGATATATATACATATATGTAAGTATATATTAATGTACACATAACGACCGTTACAATGGCAGACACAAAGGGATGCACATGCGAACGACACAATACACATTTACTTTTGCCAACAAATTCAGGGGAAACACGACAAAGAAAATTCAGGTCATGGCAAGGGGTCTGTCTACCTCAATGTTGGTGTTAATAGTAAATACGCTGTTCTAGTCTATACTATATATTATACATATATGTATGTAATAATACTTATATATCATAATAAAAAGTATATAAACGTCTGTTATTTATTGGAAATAACACTAAATCATTCTCTCTTCCTCCTGCTTATACTTACACCACCATTGAAATTGATTCCCCCTCTTCAGTGTCAGCAATGGTATAATTTACGTAAATTTCTAAAGACGCAATTAATGGCATTGGAGTCTTGGCAAAATGTATATTTTCACTTTTCTTTTTGGGGCCAACTTGTAGGTATGTATTTTATTTTATTTCATTATCATTTTCTTTAACTGTAAAAACTTTGAAATTCTCGGTAGGCTTTTCCACAAAACGTATATATACATACATATTACATAGAAACCAATTAATTCTAGGGTACTGCAATAGCACATCCAACCTCAATTTCTGTATGAATTTGTTAATAATAAACTATTTCATCTGGCAAGTTTGATATCTTTCTGGGAAAACAGCAAAGTTTAATTTAACCAGGAAAATTTCAAGAAAGGCAAGTGCTGCAAATATTTCTACTATATTATTTTGTTTTGATATTATTGTTTTTGTTATTTGTCTTTAATACATATATCGAAATTATACAGTTTGTCAGCGTCATGTTTTGGAACTACGCAGAATATTCCATGTTTTTGTTATTATTTGTATGTGTTTTTGCAGTCATAAACTGATTATTAACTTTATATAAATACTCAGGTCGTATTTACTTTAAACAGCTGTTTTATATACTTTGAAGATATATATAAAAGTATAAAGAGGAAAAAATAGACCCCTCTTTCCAATTGCAATCTTTCCAGTTATTAAAAAGAGGGACAAAGAGAAAACAAGAGCGTCACATTAAATTTATTTCGTTTCAGTGTTGGAAAACGTATTATCCTTATCGGTGTTGTAAACGTAGGTTTGATGTAAGTACGCAAAACAACACTGTTATTGCCGTGTTGAGGTATACGGGATTACAGCTATTTCAAATTACAAGATATTACAAGATAATGTAATTTATTTCGTATTGTTTATTATTACTCATTCAAAGTTCATGTAAAGACTAAATAATAATAGTAGATCAAAAAAACAGTTGATATCACATATTTTAAAATTTAAAAAAATAATATTGCAATTTTCAAAAAAAAAAATATAAAAATCTATAAAATAACAGAAAATATGTAACTCTGTAAATGATAATCAGTGAATACTAAGTATTTAAAATTTGGCAAAGTATTCTATAGCCTTACTGTATGGACCATAAATGTATACTCAAATACTCCAAAAATGTATAGTTTTATTAGGAATTGAAGAGTTTCTATTAGAATAATGTAATCGATATCCAGCACGAAGATATACTGGAACATAATGATAAAGGTCAAAGTACGGAATGTTGTACCATTCTCTATTTATTGGTCACCAAACATCGGAATGAATGCTCTAAGTTGGGTCCAGGTACTAAAATGAAAGATATTTACCCCGGGCCCGTATACCTACATTTGTAACTAGGTAAAGCAAATTTTTCCATTCCGATATTCAGGGACCAAGTCATTTTTTTCCATCCGCTACATGTTCTGCACTTTTGTCAAATTTTTTCAAAATTCATTGTTACGTCTGGAAAAACGTGATTAAGACTTTAATTTATTTTTTCCTTTTAAACTATTAATTACAATTTAACTAAAAAACTGGATTAGATATCCATTACAATTTTGTTCCAGAAAGGTCAATGTTTGGGGTTCTCATTTAATTTTTATGGAAACAAAAAATAAAATCTCTTTTTATTCCAAAATAATATTTAATTAAAACAATCACAAAATATACACAAAAGTGATTTTAAATCACAAAAATGGTGTTCTGCACACCAAACTTTTTGAAATTTTGTGATTTCAAACCGGTCACCTAAGCACCTATCGATTTCAGATCACATGCATATTTTTACGAGTACTTTTAGGGGAATTTAAAATTAAATTAATTTATTTATTTACAACATTTGTTAGTTCTTAATTTATATAGTAAAATTACACATTTAGCGCAATAAATGCGCTAAAATTAACAATTTTTTGAGACACTACCTTTTGTGTATCTGTTTTGTGAATTTGTTTGTGATTTGTTAGTGATGTGCTTGTGATTTCGTTTTGATTGAGGTCATCAGCTGATTTAGTTTTCGAAGATTAATTCTTTAATTCCTTATGCGTTCTTTGTTTAGTTAAGCGTCTTTCGAAAATTTTCCCGGCATTTTACTTTAAACTTTTCTTTCTTTTTCAACTTAAAAACGTAAAAAAATAAGTAAAAAAATCAGCTGTTTTATTGTGATTTCGAAAAATTTAAATCAAAAAAGAAAAATCGTTTGATTTACAGAACAGGAAAAATCACACGTGTGATTTCAAAATGGCATGCGATATGAAATCACGTGATTTACAGAACAGACCTGGTAACAATTTCTTTAATAATATTATCAAATTAAACTCCCTAAAATGTATGTAAATATGGTCTACAACAAATTACTCATTATCTCAGACATCAACAAAAACAACTGCAAAAAATTATTTCAAAACTCAAATTTATTCAGAATCTAAGCTTTAACCAAAAATATATGTTCAAAAACCAATGCTTTTTCGAAATAACATATTTTGTTTTGCGGAAATAAAAATTTGCTGGTTAATTTTGAAATTAATTATTACTTTATTCTTGACGCCATATATAAAAATTTGTTTTATAAGTTTTAATCAAATTGAATACCAAATCTCCGATCAACTTTTTTCAAACAGGAAAGATTTTTAGTATTCTTCCACATTTATATATACTAAAATTACCTAAATTTTAACGAAACATAGTCTTAAATAACTTAATCATTTACTTACTACAGCGATTCGCAAATTTTAAGCAATTTAAAATAACAAATGCTCGGCAAAACCTTTTAAATAGTAAAGATTTATAAAAATAGTTTTTCGAAAAAATATTTTTCCCAGGAAGGAAAATATGGTATGCATAGGGTGTGAAAAAAAAAAATATTTTTTAATGCAGTTCTTCATTATTTTTTAATATTTTGTGTTTGAATATTTATTTTAAAATTATAATAGTGCCATAATAATTTTTACTTTGTTAGATTTTTTAATTTTTTCGATATTTTTTTGTTTTATCTGTATTTTTTTGTAATTTTGTATCAATAAGTTTAATATTTCAAATTACGAAACTACGCTATTATTGTCTGTTTCTAAAATATTTTAATAAACACATTTTCAATTTATAATATATTTTTTTGTTTGCTAATTTTTATTGGCTTTTTATAATTTTTTTTATTTTTGTTGCAATTTAAAAATTGTTTCCAATTTTTAGTAACAATCTGCAGGAATTTTAATATTTGTATATTGATATCATTTTTCATTAATCAATCAATATTTTAAACATTTTTTGTTATTTGTGTTTATTTTTCATGTGATTTAAATTTTTTTAATTTTAATGTTTGTAGAATTTAAATTTTTGGACGCAAAAATGTTTTTTTTTTTTAAATTTTTGTTTTTAATAATAATGATGAATTTAAGTATTTTAAATATATTTTAGTAAAAAAAATGTTTTTTTGTTAAAAACTCGCGTTGAAGAAATTGGCATATTTATCTTTCCAGTCAGACTTCGTCCATTAATCTGCAATTAAGCCAAATAATTTCTACAACATCGAGTCATAATTAACTTTCTGCTCAATTTTTCATAGACCAAAAAATATATTCTATCTTTTTATAAGAATTCCAAAAATTTGTAGTCACGTCAATCAGAACTTGAAATTACTATATATTTTCTTCCCTACATTTCCAACCCCCTACAAATTAAAATATTTTCTCGAACAAATCATTTGTACGTTTACCAACACTGTATGCATCTCTCCCAATTCTCTCGAAACAAAGACAACAAATTGAAATTTGCACAATCGTAACAAATTTTAAACATAATTTCCTTTAAAGTTACATCAAAATTTTACAGAACTCCATAAGTCACACTTAAGTAAGTATATAGATTACAAAAATTCGATGGTTAAACGAAAATAAAATTAATATTTATGAATGAATTTAACGAAAAACAGTTTTTGATTGAGAGAGATAGATGCACCTATACAAATGCAATACTTCCAGTTGCTATATACCAAACAATAAGCAATTCCCCTTATTTCCCCTTTTTTCAATGGAGGGTATAAAAGCCACCGCTGACTAGCATCGCCACTCAGTCAAGATCAGACAACTGTGAACAGCGTACTTTGAACAAAATAAAAACCAAAAGAAAATTCTTACAAAGTGAATAATTTTTTCCTGTGATATAAGTAGACTTTGGAAAATAATTTGTGTGAACAATACATAGAAGAAGTGTGTGACATTATTTCAATAAAGAAAATTTTAATTTTCAATCAGTTAAAGGTGAGAACGAAAACGGCAAAAAAAAATTAATATTAAATCAAATGAATATGTGAAAAAAGAAATATAACAAGGGGAAAATAAAATTATAAGATCTAAAGAAAAATATGTGAGAAAAGAAAGGGGAAGTTAAATTTTAAGGTTTACAGAAAAATACGTGAAACAATATCTACTGCATAAAGTTTTAAATCTGTTCAAAAGGAGTTGATTCTTTTTCTGCATTGTTAAAAAAAAACAGCTATTTCATATAAATATGAAATTAGTTTGTGTGATATGTAACTGTTTTTGTGTGGTTTTTTTTTTAACCTAATCATTGTACATAAGAAATGCAATATGGCGTCTCCAATATTTTTTTTTAGTTGTGTATCCGTTTATAGAGAGGAATATTATTTCTCTTTACGGTTTCCTCTCCCTTTGTTTAGTTTTATTTTCTTCCAATGGGAAATGACGTTTAGTTGCGATTAGTATTGCAGTGTTGGAAAGCGGTTAGAGGAGAATGAAAAAAAAGAGTGACGTATTACAAAAAACAATGATTGGTTTCTATTTCACAAGGGATACATACAATCTGAGTCAGATTTCATCAACCAAAGTTTTGTTTTAATTACAGTTAAAGTGATTTATTTATTTTCCATTCTTTCAACACTCCGTTAGTTCCTTCAATTAAAATTATTACTAAACGTTTGGTTAAAGTTTCTTGCAATATTACCACTTGATGAAGGCCTCGTTATTTGTATTGATTTAACGTTTTTTTTATATTTATCGGAAAGAAGAAAGATTTACTGAAGTGCTTTTGTTGAAAAATTAACTTGCCAATATAAAGTTTTCACTTAAGTTCTAATATGTAAAATTTGAATTATAAAATCAGAGCAACCCAGGAATACTAGTCATTTTTTTTTATTTTATTTTCTAAATTTTAAATATTTTTTGATAGTACATAATTATTTTTTAATTACTTATTTTTCTTTAATCCTGTATTTATATTTTATAACTTACCTTCTTTATTCATTTCCATTTATAGAAACTCGAAAATGCAGATCTTCGTGAAGACATTAACTGGCAAGACCATCACATTGGAGGTCGAACCCTCGGACACCATTGAAAATGTCAAAGCTAAAATTCAAGATAAAGAAGGCATTCCCCCAGATCAACAGCGTTTGATCTTCGCCGGTAAACAACTGGAAGATGGACGCACATTGTCCGATTATAACATTCAAAAGGAATCTACACTTCATTTGGTTCTACGTCTCCGTGGTGGCATGCAAATCTTTGTCAAGACACTGACTGGCAAGACCATCACCTTGGAGGTTGAGCCTTCCGATACAATTGAGAACGTTAAAGCTAAAATTCAAGACAAGGAAGGAATCCCACCAGATCAACAGCGTTTGATCTTCGCTGGCAAACAATTGGAAGACGGGCGCACATTGTCTGATTACAACATTCAAAAAGAATCTACATTGCATTTGGTACTGCGCTTACGTGGTGGCATGCAAATCTTCGTTAAAACATTGACGGGAAAAACGATTACATTAGAGGTTGAACCCTCAGATACAATTGAGAATGTCAAGGCTAAGATCCAAGACAAGGAAGGTATTCCTCCAGATCAACAACGTCTGATCTTTGCCGGTAAACAATTGGAAGATGGTCGTACTCTGTCCGACTATAACATTCAAAAAGAATCAACTTTGCATTTGGTTCTGCGTCTCCGTGGTGGTATGCAGATCTTTGTCAAGACTTTGACCGGAAAAACCATCACTTTGGAAGTTGAACCTTCTGATACCATTGAAAACGTTAAGGCTAAGATCCAAGACAAGGAAGGTATTCCTCCAGATCAACAACGTCTGATCTTTGCCGGTAAACAATTGGAAGATGGTCGTACTCTGTCTGACTACAACATCCAGAAGGAGTCCACCCTCCACTTGGTTTTGCGTCTCCGTGGTGGTATGCAGATCTTCGTCAAAACTTTGACCGGTAAAACCATCACCTTGGAAGTTGAACCTTCTGATACCATTGAGAACGTTAAGGCCAAGATCCAAGACAAGGAAGGTATTCCCCCAGACCAGCAGCGTTTGATTTTCGCCGGTAAACAGTTGGAAGATGGTCGTACTCTGTCCGACTACAACATCCAGAAGGAGTCCACCCTTCACTTGGTATTGCGTCTGCGTGGTGGCATGCAGATCTTCGTTAAGACCCTGACTGGCAAAACCATCACATTGGAAGTAGAACCTTCGGATACTATTGAGAACGTTAAGGCTAAGATCCAGGACAAGGAGGGTATTCCCCCAGACCAGCAACGTTTGATCTTTGCCGGCAAACAATTGGAAGATGGTCGTACTCTGTCCGACTACAACATCCAGAAAGAGTCTACTTTGCATTTGGTGTTGCGTTTGCGTGGTGGTATGCAGATCTTTGTTAAGACCCTTACCGGTAAAACCATCACTTTGGAAGTTGAGCCTTCCGATACCATTGAAAACGTCAAGGCTAAAATCCAGGACAAGGAAGGTATTCCTCCAGATCAACAACGTCTGATCTTCGCTGGTAAGCAATTGGAAGATGGTCGTACTCTGTCCGACTACAACATCCAGAAGGAGTCTACTTTGCATTTGGTGTTGCGTCTGCGTGGTGGTATGCAGATCTTCGTTAAGACCTTGACCGGTAAAACTATCACCTTAGAAGTTGAGCCATCTGATACCATTGAGAACGTCAAGGCCAAAATCCAGGACAAGGAAGGTATTCCCCCAGATCAACAACGTCTTATCTTCGCCGGTAAGCAATTGGAAGATGGCCGTACTTTGTCCGACTACAACATCCAGAAAGAGTCCACTTTGCATTTGGTATTGCGTTTGCGTGGTGGTATGCAGATCTTTGTTAAGACCCTTACCGGTAAAACCATCACTTTGGAAGTCGAACCTTCCGACACAATTGAGAACGTTAAGGCCAAGATCCAGGATAAGGAAGGTATTCCCCCAGATCAGCAACGTTTGATCTTCGCTGGTAAGCAATTAGAAGATGGTCGTACTCTGTCCGACTACAACATCCAGAAGGAGTCTACTTTGCATTTGGTATTGCGTCTCCGTGGTGGTATGCAGATTTTCGTTAAGACCCTTACCGGTAAAACCATCACCCTGGAAGTTGAGCCATCTGATACCATTGAAAATGTAAAGGCCAAGATCCAAGACAAGGAAGGTATTCCCCCAGATCAACAACGTCTTATCTTCGCCGGCAAACAATTGGAAGATGGTCGTACTTTGTCCGACTACAACATCCAAAAGGAATCCACCCTTCACTTGGTATTGCGTCTGCGTGGTGGTATGCAGATCTTCGTTAAGACATTGACTGGCAAAACCATCACTTTGGAAGTTGAGCCTTCCGATACCATTGAGAACGTCAAGGCTAAGATCCAAGATAAGGAAGGTATTCCCCCAGACCAGCAACGTTTGATCTTCGCCGGTAAACAATTGGAAGATGGTCGTACTTTGTCCGACTACAACATCCAGAAGGAATCCACCCTTCACTTGGTATTGCGTCTACGTGGTGGTATGCAAATCTTCGTTAAGACCCTGACTGGCAAAACCATCACCTTGGAGGTCGAGCCTTCCGATACCATTGAAAATGTCAAGGCAAAAATCCAGGACAAGGAAGGTATTCCCCCAGATCAACAACGTCTTATCTTCGCCGGTAAACAATTAGAAGATGGTCGTACTCTGTCCGACTACAACATCCAAAAAGAATCCACCCTTCACTTGGTATTGCGTCTGCGTGGTGGTATGCAAATCTTCGTCAAGACTTTGACCGGTAAAACCATCACTTTGGAAGTTGAACCTTCTGATACTATTGAAAATGTCAAGGCCAAAATCCAGGACAAGGAAGGTATTCCTCCAGACCAACAACGTTTGATTTTCGCTGGCAAACAATTGGAGGATGGTCGTACCTTATCCGACTACAATATCCAAAAAGAATCTACTCTGCATTTAGTACTACGTCTTCGTGGTGGTATGCAAATTTTCGTTAAGACCTTGACCGGAAAAACCATTACCCTTGAGGTCGAACCTTCCGACACCATAGAAAATGTCAAAGCTAAAATTCAAGACAAGGAAGGTATACCCCCAGATCAACAACGTTTAATCTTCGCCGGCAAACAATTGGAAGATGGTCGTACCTTGTCGGACTATAATATTCAGAAGGAGTCCACACTCCATTTGGTGCTACGTCTTCGCGGAGGCGCTTGCTAAATTCCTATTTGGGGATAAATAAAATCTCAAAATTTAAAAGTATTAAATGTATTTCGTTTTATAAATTGGCGATTTTTATTTTATTACCTATTTGCAAAACAAAATACAGCATAATTTTTTAAATAAATATTCCCGTTATACGTTAGAAAAAAAAAACATTTTTGGATTTCATTTATTTATTCACTGTAATACAGGCCTGTTCTGGAAATCACAAATCACAAAAGTGATTTGAAATCACAAAAATTGTGTTCTGCACACCAAACTTTTTGAAATTTTGTGATTTCAAACCGGTCACCTAAGCACCTATCGATTTCAAATCACATGCTTATTTTTACGAGTACCTTTATGGGAATTTAAAAATAAATTGCTTCATTTATTAACAACATGTGTTATTTCTTAATTTATGTAGTAAAATTACACATTTAGCGCAATAAATGCTCTAAAATTAAAAATTTTTTGAGACACTACTTTTTGTGTATCTGTTTTGTGAATTTGTTTGTGATTTGTTAATGAAGTGGTTATGATTTGATTTTGCTTGATGTCATCAGCTGATTTAGTTTTCGAAGATTTAATCAATGCTCTTTTATGCGTTGTTGTTTAATTGTGTCCTTCGCAAATTTTCCAGAGCAAAAAATATAGCACCCGGCGTTTTACTTTAAATTTTTCTTTCTTTTTCAACTTAAAAACGTAAAATTTCAACTCACTTGAATAATCCTTATTAAATTACAACAAAATAAGTCAAAAAATCAGCTGTTTTGTTGTGATTTCGAATAATTAAAATCACACCGAAAAAGACAAAATCGTGTGATTTACAGAACAGGAAAAAAACACACGTGTGATTTCAAAACGGCATGTGATATGAAACCACGTGATTTACAGAACAGGCCTGATAGTAACCAACAAGGTCAAAACATAAAGCTAATAAAAAAATACAGGAGAAGGAAAAGATTCTTATGAGCGGACATTATATAAATAATTAGCCAATGCCTGGGACAAAATTTCACGGCATTCCTTTCGAGTTGAAAACAATTGTCACAAATTACACATTTGTATATAAACAAAAATATTTTCACATATTAAGCGATTTTATAAATGAAAGCGTCTCCTTACTCATTTAATTTTTTTTAACATAGATTCGAAATAAATATTTTGATTTGAATGCGGTGAGTTAGCCCCCAGATCTTGAAGGGAATAAAGAATGGGCTAAAAGACTGAGGGTGTTAGCATTCCGGAAATAAAATAGGAAAATGACGGCAATAGCGTTTGGCCCAAGATGAATAATTGAATAATAAGTACGTACTTAGATGCTATCTGGAATATAACTTTAATAAATTGCATAGATACATTCTAAATAAATAAAATTTTACCTCGAAAGTATGTTATTTTTTTTAATATAAAGTTATTAAAAATGGCTTTTATAGTCCTTTGTTAAATTTTTTGTTATCATAATTAGATTCCATGAGATCATCGGTCTCATATTCATCCTTAACTTGGCTTTTGATTCTTTCCGGAATTTCTTCCATTCTATCGTGAGGATGTGCTTTGAACCATTCATGGTAAATTGGTGGGTGGTATATACAACGAAGAACATCCTGGAAGTTTTACATTTCTCGAATTGTGTAGGTTTGACACTGGTTTTTAGGGAAGTTGTGGGAATAATTGCTTGGCCAACAGGTTTCATGTTTACTTTGGTGAAGTTTTGCATGAAAGGTTCCAAGGGTCTTTTTTTAAGTGTAACCTAAGCATTTTTCAGATGCCCGTTACAAAATTTCTGCTCCAAGCGAAACATATTTTAATGAGAAGGGCTACATTTGGGCGTAATATTTCGCTTCCGGATAAGAATTACACATTAACTTTTTGTGCCCTGAAATTCTCCTACTTATTTTAGCCCTAAATATAATATAAGAATCAAGAAAATATAATATTATAAATATTTAATATTAATAAATAGGTACATATATTTATTAATAAAAATTGGCTGTAGTAAATGATTTTCTATAAATTATCTATGAATACATATACCGTATTATTTTTTGTAAAGGCCTCAAGGCTTAAAATTACAGTCATGAATTTAAATAAATAAATAAATAAAATAGCCACATATATAACCGATCCCTAAATTACCTATGGATCTTATTTTAAATTGAAGTAGAAGTAAATTATAACAATAATAATGGAGGTATAAAATCAAACAAACAGCATGTTGGTTAACAGATGTAACCGGTTATTTTCTTTGAGCATAATATTTTGAATATTTATAATACTGAAATATTTAATATAAAAAATTGTTCGTTTTGAAATTATTTTAAATATTCAAAATATTAATAACATATACATATAACAATATTAAAAATCTCCAAATTTTTAAAAAAAATAATGTTTAAAACATTAAATATTTTAAAAATAGTAAAAAAATATAAATAGTCAAATAAATAACAAAATAATAAAATATAAAAAAATAATAAAATTATTAAAAATGCTTAAAATATTACTAAAAAATTTAACATATTTAAATAAAAAATTTAACAAATATTTAAAATAATACTATTATTGCCAATAGAGTTTGTATTACAAGAGTTGTGTGATACCTGGCAGCACTCTTTGCTGTGACTTTTCTCTACCATTATATATTTTATTTAGTTTTTTATTTTATATTAAATTTACGTTAAGTGTATCAAATGATACATCAAATTCGGCTTACGATCATAAAAGTGTTTTTTATTTTATTGTTTAAATATTTTGGTCAAATTCAGTTTTAGTTTATTTTATTTTATTTTGTAATTTGTATTTTATTTTACATTAACAATTTCGTTGGTTATTTAGCACTTTTTTCGGTGTAGAAGTTAATTTCAATGATTTCTCTCTGCGTATGTTTACACTTCGGTACACACGCCATTTTAATAAGAAAACGCCAAATGAGCAACACTCACTCTTCTTTGAGTGTGTCTGTCATCAGCTGACTCAAATCAGTGGAAAAAATATATGAAGAAAGGGATACAAAGATACTTTCAGTACTTTTCAGTACAATTCGAACAATCACTTTTAATACGTTGGTCAAAATTATCGGAACTTTTCACCCCCCACCGCATTTTACGCCTAGCAAATATAAATTTTTAGTAATTCAAAAATTCTGTAAAAATGGTGAATGAAATTACTTTGGAAACCGTCAAACAACACAATAAACCCGATGACCTTTGGTTGATAATAGAAAATAAAGTTTACGATGTGACTAAATTTCGCAATGAGGTTTGTATTTGTTGTTCCTATGTCAATAGTAATAGTTCCTATGCAATAGTAATTTTTTTTTGTGTACCTTTTTCAATGTTTTTACACACTTACAGCATCCTGGTGGTGAGGAAAGTTTAGATGAAGTAGCTGGACGTGATGGTACTAAAGAATTCATTGACGTGGGTCATAGCGATGAAGCCAGGTAGGTTAATTATACATATATATACTTGGTCAATAAAAAATAAACTCATTATCACTATATAACTTAAAGGGAGATAATGAAAAAATACTATATTGGAGATTTGGCTGCCAAAGACCGTAAGACGCAACTGCCACTCAGGTAAATATATTGGGGTAGACAACTGCAAAATACAAATACAGTGCATGATTTATCTTATCTGGGTTAACTAAAAAATTATGAAATACGCCTTTAATTGCCAACATTAAATGTTTTTAACAATTAATTCGCATGTTCCTATAAACAAGTTTACAAATACATATAAATTATTACGATATACTGCAAAGAGAGATGTTGACGTACTTTTGCTTCGAATTTTGTTCGCATTGTCTAACCAGTTTATCCATTTAAGGCATGCTAAAAACAATACATCGTAGTTAGCACTTGGTCATACTAACACAAAATGTGTTCATGTATGATTAATTATTAATTATTTGCAGCTATGCGTAAGGGGATTTACCAACTCTTTTAAACAAAAGTTTATGTTAGTGAAGTATTGGGCATCAGTAGAAGTTGAACTAACGGAATGAATATTAAATGACGAGTTTTTATGTAATATTTATATTTTTAAATAAAAGTACATATTTATAATATAAAATAGAAAAAGACAGTAGTGAATACAGAAAAACTCTTAAAGGCACTATAGTATATGTGGTTACAAAATAGTCTTTATCGCTCATTTACTAAAATGCTGAAATAACCCAAAAAAGGGAGATCTACGTGCGACAGAACTTTTATTTAAACAAACATCATTTCATTTATAATGTTTCGGCTATTAAATTTTTTTATCTGTGTAAATATTGAAAGATCATTGTATGTATATTGCCATGTATTGTATGCATTATATAATAACATTTATTTTTGTTTGGTGCTACGACCTTAAATAATCCAAAAACACTGTCTTTGTTTAAACATATGTTCTGTATAGTGTTCACTTTGAGAACCACACAAAATTAAGTCACAGTGATTCATCAGTCTTTATAGTATCATAATTGATAATAATATACATTACCCGAATATTTAATGAGCTAAGTCAAATAGTTTATATAAAATTAAACTTAAACAGTGCAGTTTTTGTTATGCTTTCTTTGGGCTACTGAATATTTTCTATCAAAGGGGTCTAACAATTAGATATTGAATCTTCAATTTAGTTACCATTATAATATTACTTAATACATAAAATATAAAATACATAAAATAACATATAGTATCTTATTAGAGAAAATTCAACTCCATCTGTGTGTACCATTTGTTGTTAACTACTCACATCTAATCTTTATATATATTTCATTTCTTATGCAGTTGTAAATACTTTTATGCCACAAAAAAGATTAAATACTATAAATCTAATGTTAGAACATTGCATATGCATACATATCTGTGCCTAGACAATTAAAAGTGTAAGTCCAATATTTAATCATAACCACCACTCGCTAACTGTCCTATGTAAATGGTATTATCCATATGTGTATGCTTGTTTTGTTTTGCATTCTTGTTTTATAGTTTATACATTAAATTTTTTTTCTTTCACTCCTTCCTCATATTACAGAGAAACTTTTGAAAATTCTCCTGCAATCCTAGACGAAAGTAACCTTAAAAAACAATGTTGTGCCCTAAGCTAAGCTAATATTTTATGTTTTGCGCTTTTAAACTGCTAATTTACTTTTTATGGTTATAGTTAGTTGGATGAAATTTACAAAACCCCACAAATTTTTATAATTTTCACTGAATCTCTAATATCACCGATTTTGATTTTTTTATTGTTATATTCACAGGGAAATCGGAATCTGCGTTGTATCCTTTGTTATTGGTGCAGCTGCTATTATTTTAATTAAACAGATTTTAGCTAAGAACTAAAATTAAATGTACTCTTAAAATCATTCCTGTGTTTTAAATGTAAACTGTATAGTCACTTATATGTAGCAATTACATATGGAAACTCTTAAGAAAAATAAAAATAAACTCAAATAAAGTTAAAGACAAAGAAATGATTTTTAATTACTACCACTAATTTAAAGTTTTTATAAAAATTATAATTTAGTATAAAATTTATCATTTGAAAATAATACAATTGTAATTTTTATTTCTTAAATCAAAATATATTTTTTAAACTACTATAATTTTTAAAATAAAATTATAATTAATAAATTACCAAAAATAAAATTATAGTTTTTAATTAAAAAGTTTAAGTTAATAAGTTCTAATTTTATTATAAAAATTATACAATTTTTTAAATTTATAATTTTTGCTAAAAATAAATAAATAATCAGAATTTTAAAATGTTAAAAAATAAAAGTTTTATTAATAAAATAAAATATATAAAATATACTAAAAAATTGAATTTCTTAATAACAATAAATTTAGATTTTTGTTAATAATTTTTTTTTATATAACTGTGACATAAAAAAACAATCACATAAACAATATAAATTATAATTTGTAAATTTCTTAATAACATAATTATTTTACCAATTTATTTTTATTGCCAATTTAAATATACCAGCTTAAATATTTCAATTCCTTTTATTGTAATATAAAGCCAATTTATATAAGTTATAATTTTATTTGAAATATTATATTTTTTGTTAAAAAAATATTTTAATATACATACAGTTCGTAAAAACTATAATTAAAAAACGAGATAACTTCCAAGTCGGTGCCACCACGAGCATCACCTTCCGCCGTACCATATGAATTACTCCAAATCCCTATGCATTCTTGACACGCCTTGAGAATTGGATAAGGCGAAGACGCATATAGAGATGTTTACATGGGCAACCCTTCTGCTTTGTTGAAGCAAACAAATCACACCACCAAAAATCATATGAAGCCAAAGTCCAAATCGAATTTGTTCTCATAGTTTTTTCTGGTATAATAAAACAAGTTTTGCTTTCCGGATTTTAAAAGCCGTGAGAAGCGTTAATTTCAAATCGAATTTGTTCCAATTTTTTTCATTAAAATAAAATTAAATTTGTCTTTCCATTTCTTAAAAGCAAAATAAAATAGTAATTAACTTTATTGTTTATTTTAATCGTTATTTTATAACAATTTCATATCTTAATGTATTCACTAAAAATCGTGTAAACGGACCCAGTAAAAAAACCAACACCTAAAAATTACTTCCCTCTCTCTCCATTGCTTCCTTCAATTCAATCTTTGAAGGCTTCATTTAAAGCTCCTAGATTGCGATCACTCACGTAACCCTGCAGATCATTGCGTCCCATTAGAGATATCACCATTTTTAAGGTACTCCATATTGATTCGGACATTTGTTGTTGCCCTGAGCCTACCGCACCGGCTGGGAGATCTCGACTGGCCGCCACATTAGCTTGCATATTTAAAGCGGTTAATAAATGTTCTACAGCTTGTTTATAGGCTTTCAAATTCAAACAACAAACGCCCACATTATAACGTACGCGTATAAAGCCAGGTTCCAGTTCTAAGGCTCTCTGATAGGCTTCCACTGCTTCCACAGAACGTGTGCCATTGGCTAAACTGGCGCCAAGTCGGTTCCATACCTTGGCATTTTGGGGATTAGCATGTAAGGCAGCCTGAAAACAGTCTACAGCTTTGTCATATTCCGAAGAGAGATTGTACAGAACACCTAAAGCTTCTTGCACTTCTGGATCAACAGTCTGGGGATTCATACGTACGGCATCGAGATACATGTTTTGCACTTCTTGCAACTTGTTTCCTCTTATTAGAGATGAGGCCATTGACGACGCAGCATCCGCAGGTGTTTCTGGTTCAGGCGGTACTAAATGTCTATATTTGGGATTGGTTTGTAACCAAGTCGTAAGCATTTTCACCGCCTGAGATTGTAGACTCTCATTGGTGTAACACACCGCTAGAGCCATTAGAACCTTTGGATTACCTGGTTTTAAATCCAATGATTTTTTTAATGCCGCTATGCCCTGAGGATCCATTTCATTTTCGGCCTGTGATATTCCCAAAAGTTCCCAAGCTTCTGCACTCTCTGGTTCTTTATTTGCTGCCACTTCGAAGCACAGCACAGCGCTGGGTATATCGCCTCTTGACAGATATTCCTTGCCTTTTTCCAAAGCATTCTCCAAGTCCTGCATGGGATTCTCTTCGGCAAATTTGTACTCTTTGTATGGATCATAGGTTTCATCGAATTCCGAAAGCCAGGGATGATCGGATTCCTCAGATATTTTTGCCCATTCATCTTGCAAACGTTGCCAGAATTTCTCATTGTAATTGGCGGCAGCCTGTTCATTACTCTCATTGCTGGCCTGATAGTCGTTGACCCAGTCCTCACCCTGCATTGCCGTTGGTACATCTTGAATTTTCTCTAAAGCTTGAGCTTCTTCGAAGAATTTATCCGTTAAACCGGTTTGCATTTGCTGATCGGCCATCATGCCAGGATATGCCGGACATATAGCCATGTACGGTGCAGGCCTATTGAGAAACGAGGCCGATGTGCCAGGTCCTTCATCGAAAAACTCTCGAACATGGGTCATGTGCTGTTGTTGGGGTTGCATGTGTACCATAGGATTTGGTTTGACTCCAAACTCTTTAGACCACTGACCCGATACCTCGTCTATGACCCGTGGAGCAGCCTGCAATTGACCTGGAACCATTTGGGCGTGCTCAATTTCACGCATTTCCTGCAGCAAAGTCTCCATCTGGAACGACTGAGGAGGACCGGCAATTTGACCCAGAAACTCATTGACCATATGCTCATCCTGGCGCATGCTGCGCTCAAATTGAGCCTGGGCGAATCCTTCATCTTTGTGGGCAGCATCACGGGTAAACTGGCCACCCAGTTGCATGAGAGGATTCACGCCACCACAATCGCCTTCCACCAGCTGACGGAGCGACATATTTGCTTAGAATTAGATGGAACTACTACAATTGTAAAGCTTTTTATGCAATGTATTAACTATAATCTGGGAATGATAAGCGGCAAGAAAAGTCTAATGTCCACAATTGTAAAACTGCGAAATGAATTTGTTTTTATCAAGGCAGCTGTGTTCAGGTGTAATAGTAACAGCTGTCTGTATTACTTGGCAACGGTACAGGGTGTATCGCGAATGTCACATAAAAGCAGCTGTTGTCATTAGTGTGGCACAGAGTGTTTAAGAATACAATAAATGCAGGGTTAAATGCGTTAATTGAACAAAAGTTGGTAATTTTAATTAAATATATGTAATTATAATTATAATAAATATAGAAATACAACATTATTAAAATAAATTTTAGCACATTTTTTGTTTTGAAAAACTTTTTTTTCGGATAATTCCTTCATTTTGTGTTCACACATAGGAGATGTAATATATTTGAAACGGACTATGACCTCAATAATTTTTATTTTTGTGAATTTTTGTAATGTTGTTTTTTAGTGGAATTTTTTTATTTTCATTTATTAAATTAATTGGACCGGCCGTGGCATAGTGGTTAGAACACGCGACTACCATGCGGGAGATCGCAGGTTCAAAACCTGGCTCCAGTCATCTTAAAAGAAAAAAAAATAAATAAAATTTTCTTTCATTGTCGGCTCCCCTCGAATGTTGTTGACAGCAACTTCGCAGTATTAATCGTCGTGTCTAGTAAGAGCTTCTCAAACAGTGACGTTCGCATTCGTCGATAAACAAGTAGGTGCCGTTAGTTGTGAATCTAAAAATAGAAAGCGTGTTAATTCACAACAACGCGAGAAGCTATCCCATACCTCATTCATGGGGTGCAAAGGGAAATTAAGTTTAAGTTTATTAAATTAATTGGTTGAAGATTTTTTTAAGTAAAATTGTAATTTTCCTTAAAATGTTTTTAAATTGTTTTTTTAAAAGGTTTAAAAACAAATGCTAATTTTTTTGTAATTTTCGTTGATAATTTTCGTATTTATTCCATTTTAAAAATTTCAATATTATATACAATATTATATTTATTATCATACTTGTACAAATCAATAAGTATTTTTTTATTGTTTGAAAGTTTCTATGTATTTTCTTAATTTTTACTGTAATTACATTTATTTTTTTTTTCATTTAAAAAAGGAATTTTCTTCCAAAAAAAGTAATATTTTTTGAAAAATATATATTTTTTTTAATTTGGACTTTTAATTTTTTTTGTTATTGTTTTGGTATTGCGTTTAGTTTTTTTTTGAACTGTTTGTTTTTTTATTATTTTAATTTTAATACACTTTATTTGTGAACTGTCCTTTTTTTGTTTTATATTCTTTAGTATAAATGTTTGATTTATTTTGTTTTTTTTTTAATTTTGAAAAATAAAGTTTATATTAAAATTATATTTTTGAACTTCTTATATGATAATGTTCTTAGGAAAATTGTTTTTGATTTTTTCAGTTATTTTAATATTTTTGCATCCATATTATTTATTAAATAGTTTACAGTATTTTTTGTAATTTTACTTTGTAGTAGAATTTTTTAATTTTTGTAAATAAACTGTGTTTTTAATTTAAAAAAAAGTATTTGGTTTTTCGAATTGTTTAGAATATAAAAACTTAAGAAAAAAAACACTTTTTTAAAATTTATATTAATTAGATTTTTCTATTTTTGTTGTAATTATATAACTTTTTCGCAATTTTTTTTAAATAAAGTTTTTTTTATATCTCGCAGCTCCATGGCTGCCTATGCCTTTTTTATGATTTATACAATATTGGTAAAGCTTTCGTCTAAAGCATTAAGGAAATATTCTTAAGATTTGTAAATCACAACGTAATTTATTAAAAATACAGTTTGCTCTAATTAGAATAAATATCCACAAAATTAATTACATACTGAAAATGATAATTTTAATATGTATTTCTCTCTTTACAGCGGCCTATTTTCCATTAGGTAATCTTTATTTATCATAAGAATAAGTGAGCCGACAATGCACTTCTGTCGCTCATCCCAAAGTCCATGTATTTTTTCAGTTTGAGATGCGAAGTTATGATTACACAAACTTGTATTGCGTTTAACAATCGAATGCTATTGGGTACAACAAATACTGTAAAAACGAAATGCATATTTTTTAAAACTAAAAGTGAGAGGACATACAGACGGATTGACGAGACATTTACATTCTTACATATAGTTATCAAAAATTAAAATACTTAAAATTAATTTCTTTACATCTAAAATTTGTTGAGTACTTAGGGAATCTTTGTTGTATTTCATACAATGTACTAAATTTTGCCATTCCTGTTGCTTAGCCAGACTAACTATTACCTTGAAGTTTTCTTTTTATCAGCCCCGTTCTGTGGTAGTTGGTTATCAAGCTGTGATTGGTTATTTTCTTGTAGCTTTGCTGGTTTTTGAGCACAAACTTCAGCTACAGATTGTTCATTTTCCAACCAAAATGTATAGTCTCTGTTAACAGTTAATTTACGTTGTTTGCCACACATGTTGCACTGAAGATTCAACTCAGAGCCATCGTCTATAGTTGCAATATCAGTACCATGTTTTTTGCGCTTTCGCCGCTTTGTAATGGCTGAAATGTTGCTGGTTATGCCCGGTTGTTGTGCCACAGAACATCGTTTACATAAATTTCGTTTGACATTAGGATCACTGGAAAATATAAAGAAAGTTGAGGACGTAAGGAAGTCGGAAAATCATATACACAACTTACATTCTCAGAACTGCTTTCTTGCCGATATTTTTGCACAGTTCACCATAATACGCTGATAGTGTATTATTTTTGCCAGCCATAAGCATTGAAGCCTGATATAAAAAGTTCATGCGACTAAAGCATTCTTTGCCCTGAAAATTTTGTTTATACTTGCCTTGAGACATTGAGTTAACAAGTGCTCTCTTTTTTGACGAAGAACAGTCAACAAAGTCTTTCGAAAACAGTAAACAATTCACGTGTGGCTTTTTATTTTGTTTATATCAACAGCTGCTGTTGTTTTGGATTACAAGTCCAACTGAATACGTCGTTCATGGTAATAACATGTACGTAATTGAAAGACAATTACGGCACAGAGATGTCAACATCAACAGTTGTTTGTCGTTGCGGCATTATAAAACGGGGTTGTATCGCGCTTCAGCTGTTTACCTTTTCGTTCTTTTACTGAACATAGTATTTTGCATTAAAACAACCCCGTTTTTCTCACAATGGCACTATTCTGTGAAATTCTATATAAGAAAAACCGTGCTTGAGCAAAATTGTGCAGAAAATTAACAATTATTGCCAAATCAAATGCCAAATTATTGACGGAGATAGCTGCTGCATATCACAGAATTGGCATTTTAATTGACCAAAAAGACATCCAAATGTCTTACAACGACCGATATCCGCCAGTGGCTCGAAGTAGCGACCTATCCATTGTTGGTGGTATTGGCTCAACCACTTCAATTGGAGGCATCTTGCGTAAAGGAAGCGGTTGGAATTCCTCTGGCAATACTAGCCACTTAAGTTCGTCGTCGTCCACATCTGCACCAGAAGTACGACATGTAGATCTTTTGGTATTTGGCTATGCCTGCAAAGTATTCCGGGATGACGGCAAGGCTCGTGATATCGATCAGGGCAAACATTTGATACCCTGGATGGGCGATAACAGCTTGAAAATCGACAGGTTAATATTTGTTCTTTTATTTGTACGGCAATTCATTGTTAACTTTTTGTCATAAGTTTATTGAATTTAGTGAAACCAAAGCTTTAAACGACATCACAAATACACTGCGTAGTTAAAGCGTCTGAATGGAAAGTACGCAAAATCTTTGGAAGACATATTAGTAAAAGACGTGAACAACTTTAAACTAGATATTACTAGAACTTTAGTACTTTTTTGTTATACAGATACAACAACGGAATATTTTCATCTCCATAATCTTTCAGCACCCCAAACGGAGCGGACTTCCATCTGGGGTGTTGAGATTCGTAGATCGATTCGTGTAGTCTTACTGAATAATTGTATTGGTGATGCTTACTGCGGAAACCAGGAACTGTACAACAATTGTGAAGTACAGGTTTTTATAATTGGAAAATATGAATTTTCTGTGGTAGGCAGAAATTTAACATTTGATGTGCTGAAACAAGCTGGTTTTTAAGGTACATTTACATAAGGTACATAAATCAGCTTATATGATTGGCTGTAGACGCCGCTGATATCTATTAAATGCTCTATGAAGAAAACAGATTTTCAATGTCTCTCCCGTAGTTGGGTGACCATGTTTGTGAGTAGCGTCTTCTTTGCCAAGAATGTACAACTGATTGGCTCTCCTGGCTAACGGCGTCAATGACAACTAGGAGATTTATGAATATAACAATGTGACCACTGTCTATGACAACCTTAAATGCTTGGCGGCTTGCTGATGTTGCCTTAAACTTTATGCCTGTATCGACTGAAAACACCTTGGCTGCCGACAAGGACATCTCTCCATTTTGTAGCTAAGTCCTGATATGGCCTTACCTGTCTCCACAGACCCATGAAGGGCAATCTAAATTATGTTCACAGGCATTTTCCAACGTACATATCCGTACAACAGTCTCCGTAGACAATTTTCTTAAAGAAATTTCTTAGAATTTAGAATTTACTTTAAAAAAAATTGATTTAAAATAGTATCTATAGGGACTAAAACAATGAAAACTTTTATTATCCTTTCCTTTCCATAATTGAGATATGGAGAAAGTTTCTCGCATTTGTGAAAGTTAACACACTTCTATTTTTAGACTCGCATAAACAGGACTACAAGCTTTTACTAGACATGCCGATTAACTTGAATACTCAGAATTTGCTTCGACAACATCGAGGGCCTAACATTTTAGATAATTATCGGAACAACGACTTAAACAACGGAACTTAAGGCATTTTATGTATAAAAGTGACTCCGTCTAGACTTCTCTTATGGAAAAGTTTGTGTGGAAAATTTGATTTTAAATAATTGACTGCACAGCCATTTTTGTATAGGAAGACAGAAGACATATTTTATACTGGAAGTGTCTTTAAAGAAATTCTCTTACATAATTTTTCGTTTGAAAAATATCTTAAAAAATTGTTCGTATGGAAAAAGTGATCTATAAGCTCTTGCTGCTTATAAAAAAGCGTTTTTAACAACTTAAGTCCCCACAGAATTTTCTTATATTTAAAATGTTTTCACCTTTTTTATACTTAATTGTGATCATAGAAACTTTTCGTATTGGAAAAGTGTGTCCATGATAGGTAATTGTATTCATTCACACTTCATAAAGAAAATGTGCCACTGCTTATAGGTTATATATCTAAGAAATTTTCCGTATGATAAAAGCGTACCCATGGGCACTTTGTTTATACAAATATCGTCTCCTCAAGTTATTTTTTTCGCCCAAAGAAGTTAATTATGTGCAAATATTTTTATATTTACTTTTCTTTTACATATTTGTAGAATATGTGCCTTTA
This sequence comes from Muscina levida, assembly GCA_964034835.1. Taxonomy (NCBI): domain Eukaryota; kingdom Metazoa; phylum Arthropoda; class Insecta; order Diptera; family Muscidae; genus Muscina; species Muscina levida. The sequence goes on from OZ035882.1 coordinate 128,838,158, forward strand.
CTTATTATATATGAAATTGTCTCCACAGATGGATTTCGTATCTCTTCTTAGAAATTTTGTTTATGTAATTTTATACACTGCACTTTTGATCTTGGAAAAGTGTCTCCATATGGATAGTTGTACACAGTGAATTGACACAATATTCGTATAGAAAAGGTGTGTCGACGGATACAGTTATAAATAAAATGAAATATTCAAAAATTACACAAAAAAAAAATTTCCAGGAATTGCTATATTTTTTTGAGCGCTTTTATGAAAATGTAAATTTAAAATTATTTTACAGCATTTTGGGTACTTTTGGGTACCTAATGATATAAAACAACGAATTTTATACATCAGCAAGGGATCAGTCAACCTTCAAAGTTTATTAAAATTTAATTATTTAAATACAATAACATTAGCAGTAGCCCACTTAAGGTCTTTGTGGCTACTCAGGAATATATTGCTGTTATACGTATTTTTGGCCTCGAAACATTTGTAAAAGTTGCAATCTAAGATAGAGCTGCGATTAATTTGTCCTTTACTTTTTGTCAAACATAATATACATAACAGAAAAAATCAATAAAAGTCTTAACGTAGCCATAACTTGTGGTGAGAAAATAATACTTTTTGTGTTAAAAAAATCAAGAATGTAAATATTTATTAAAATTTTAAAGAGTAATGTTAAAATAATCTGTGGGTATTAAGTTCATTTAATAAATGAAAAGAAAGCAACAGCGCCATGCATTGCTTCCGAAATATAAAGCATGGCCCACAAGAAACATTATACCAAATTCCCAAAACTAATGGTTTTACGGAGATACATATTAAGATATTAAGACTTTTAGTTTATATATCGCAAAGATGTTGGTTTCCTCTTGTTAAACGTTTTATTTCGTTTTGATTTCGTTACTGGATTTAAAACTGTCTAACTGTAGCCCTGTCAAAAAGCAAACTTGACGCCTGGTATGTATGCAAAACTTACCCGATTTGCTTTGTAAAAAGGGGATAAAACTGTATCCAATTCCAATACTACTCATTCATCTTTATTTCGTCGAACACAATTTGATTTACACTGTTTTTAATTTTATGTTGTAAACTATTATTTCTTTTTTCCATACGCGTTATGAACTCGAAACTATTGTTTAAACTATGCAAAAAACCCAAACAAAACCAAAATCCCTCATAAAAAAATTTCGCGCTCTCAATCGCGCTACCAACATCCACGATCACATGACAATATGCCTGCCACAGATATGATGTACGTGGTGCCCTATACGAGTTGGCACCGTACGAACCTCCACCGGGGGGCTATGGAAATCGTTTAGATTACTTGACGGCCGACGAGCAAAGAGCAGAGCAATTGTGCGAAGAGGAACGCTATTTGTTTTTGTACAACAACGAGGAAGATGTCATAACGAAACAAGGTAAGTTGGCCATAAAACATGAGGAGGACTATACTCTACTACTATTACGACTACTACTATGTGTATATGATAAAGCTTTCAGTAAAGCTTTGTTTAAGCAGGGTCTCTTCAAGCTATATATCAGTTTTATTTTATGTTTAATATTTTCTATGTAAAACACACATACACATAAATAAATTTAACTCTCAATCAATATGAATTTAAAACAAAACTCAATAGTTGAAAGAAATTTAGAAAAACAGTGAACTTGAGCACGTAAGTAATTGTTGACCGGCGTCTATGAAAATATATAGCAAGCTGTGTGTGAGGGTGATTAACGAAAAAGCTCCTGATCGTCTCACTAAAAGGCTGTAAGAAACTGTTGTAGGATCCAGAAAACGTACAGCATTTTCAGGTAAATATTTAATATAATTCAAAGTTTACTAATGTATATTTGCAGACTGGCCGCCACATATTGATGTGAGACTGCTGAAGCCCAAATAAAATCGCAACGACATAATTTTAACATTTTTTGTTTACCAAAATATATCTGAAATTGTTTAAAAACATTATTTCCCTATGGACAGCTTCGGTTGTCGTTGTTTCGTATATGCCGTATCACTGTTGGGTGACTTATGCTGGTTTTTTATCTTTCTTCTAATGCTTTTTTTTGGGTTTATTTTGGGCTTGCTTGACTCATACCCAACGACGACTCTCTGCACTTACATTTTGATGCTACCCCAGATGAGGAACTAAAGCGTTTAAAGCAAGAAACAAATGGTGGAGATTATAGCCAGGTGGGTCTGGCCTACGATCAGCCATTACCAATCGGACCGAGTCGCGAAGAGTTCTCCAATTCACCCACATGTGAAGAAGCTGAACAAGTTTTTCAATTGCCGTCTAACTTTGAGGTCCCCGTGGATATACAATTGGTAAGTGTAAAACGATGTAAAAGACACCAAACATTTTGTAATACAGTTTTCTTTATGCCAACAGCCTGATACAATGAAACAACATGCCATAATCGAAAAAACCGCCCGTTTTATAGCCTCGCAAGGCGTTCAAATGGAAATTCTTTTGAAGGCCAAACAGTCCAACAACGTCCAATTCGATTTTTTGTCACAGAATTCAATATTAAACCCTTATTACAAACACGTTTTGTATGCACTGAAAAATGGCACCTATCCTGCCACAACAGAATCCAGTAGCAGTGATGACAAAACTGAACTGGAAGCCACTAATGGCAGTTTGGCCAATTTAATGGATACTGCTCAGGCAAAACCGGTGGTTCTAGTGCCTACAATTAAGTACAAACCCTCGGCAGATTGTGCGTACACTCAGCTTATTAGTAAAATTAAAGGTGTACCGCTTTCGGAATTGCACGACGAATGCTCCAGGCAAAGCAACAGTTCACCTCTAGAAAACCCCAATGATTCGCCTACAATAACGCCAGTTCTTTTGCAATACAATGGAGCCACATTTGTAACAGAACAAGATGAAAATTCCAACTCAAATAGTACAAAAGCAACGGTAGCAGCTGCCACCAAAAATGTGGATTTAAACGATTCTGGTCCCCAAGTAGAGATTCTGAAAAACTCTAGTGCGTTAGCTTTGGCACAAGGCTACTCCTCGGACTCCGAAAGTGAAGAGGAGGAGGTAGGGACGGAGGACAAAACGTCGGCATTTGAAAAGGAGAAAACACCACCGAAGCTAGAATTTCCATTGCCCATAGAAAATCTTAAGAATATTATCGATAAAACAGCCGTGTATGTCATCAAAAATGGCCGGCAGTTTGAGGAAACTCTGCGCAGTAAATCAGCTGAACGCTTTACATTCCTGTTGCCCGATAATGAGTACTATCCCTATTACATGTACAAAATCACGGGAGACCCCAACGCTGCCTCCAAGGAAAGCAAACAACGCAAAGCCAAAGAAGTAGCCGAAGCTTTGTTGAGTAAAAAAGGCTTGACACGAGACAAAAATTTCAATAGTAAGAACTAGAAACAAAAATAAAGAATGTATAAAAAGACAAAAAATATTAAAGATATTAAAAATATAAAAAAATATTAAAAATATAACAAATCATATAAATACTTAAAATATTTAAGATATTAAAAAATAATAAAATTAGAATAATATATTAAAATAAATAATAAAATAAGAATAATATTAATTATTTAAAAGTATTGAAAGTATAAAAATATTTAAAAAAATAAAATCCAAAAAGTAAAAAAGTATTAAAAAAATTAAAAGTATAAAACATATTGTAAATAATTAAAAATATAAAAAATATTAAATATCTTTAAAATGTTATGCGTCATAAATATTAAAAATTATTATTCAAAAATATTAAAAAATGGAAAATATTAAATATACTCAAAATATTAAAAATATAAAAGACAATAAAAATATTAAAAGTATTAAAATTATTTATAAATTATTATAACTATAAAAAATTTTAAAAATATTGAATGTATACAAAATATTACACTTATTGAAAATAATAATAAGATTAAAAATATTAAAGATATTTAAAATATTAAAAATATTAAAGATATAAAAATTTTTAAAAATATTAAAAATATTAAAAATTATTTAAAATATTAAAAATATAATAAATCATATAAATATTACAAATAATAAAAAAAATTAAAATAATAAAAAAAGAATTAATATTAATTGTTTAAAAGTATAAACAATAAAAAAAATAAAATCTAAAAAATAATAAAGTATTAAAATAAAATTTTAAGTATGAAAAATATTGCAAATACTTAAAAATATAAAAAAAATATTAAATATCTTAAAAATGTTATGTGTTAAAAATATTAAAAGATTAAAAATTTCAAAATATTAAAAATACAAAAATAAAATACAATTTTTAAAAATATTAAAAGTAGTAAAAATATTAAAAATACAAAAAATATTGAAAGTACTAACGATTTCAAAAATATAAAAATATATTACTAGTAAAACAAAATATTAATAATACTCTTAATTCTAAAAGAATTTAACTTTTAATTATATTATTTTTGTTTTCTCCTTAGATCCTGTTTCATTTTCTATTAAAAACAAAGAGGATGGTCAGCCAAATGCTTTGCAATGTACCGTTTTACCACAGGATGCTAGCGACGACGAAGACAAACCCAACACCACTTCGGCTAACAGCACACTGAGTACATCTACGAACAGCCAACAGCCAAACCGTCATGTTCCCGAACATGTCCAAAAAGCTATTGAATTGGTTGAGTCCCAATTAATGGCAAGAAATGCTCAAATAGCTGCAGCTCTAGCCTTGAGACAGTCAAATGTGTTACCAGTGAGTAATACGCTGCCCATAGCTAATATGCCAGCCGCTCTTACTGTACCAGCTGCTGTAGTCGCTACGGCGGCGCCAGCATTACTAGGGGGCTCTAATTCATCAGCTTCGGCCACAGCACCCACCAAGGCAGAAGCAGAACGTAATGCTATATTTGAACAACAGCAGCAACAACGACACAAGGAACTAAAGAAAGGTGAGAAGAGTAGAGTTAATGATGAGAGGAAGTTAAATTTGTAAGTTTCAATAATTTTACTGTAAATATATTTCAATTTTAGCGGAGGAAAAAGTCAAAGACAAATTGGCCCAGATTGCGAGGGAAAAACTAGGTGGACTGGTGTCTAAAGAGAAACAATTGCAGTTGGAAAGGAAAAAGAAGGCGATGGCATTTCTAAATCAAATTAAAGGTGAGGGGTATAAATTAAAAATAGCAACAAAAATTAACTTTGAGAAAGTTGTATAATATCGTTTTCACAATAATATTTGTCTCTCTTTTTAGCTGTTTCTTCAGGAGACACCATTACCACCGAAGACGACGCCCCCCTCGACGAGAAAATAATCGAAAACAAAATCGATTTGGCTAGTGATGATTCTGATGCCTCTGTACAATCAATACCTATCACATCTTACGGTCCTGAGGGTAATAGTGACGAAGAAACTGTGGAAAATGTTAGGCATCACAAAATCCTTGCCGCCGTTGTACAACCCTCAAAAGTGACGACAACAAAATTTATCAAAAATGATGACAGTGATGATGTGCAGTTAATATCAGAAACGAAACCCAATGAAATGCTTAAACGCAAAAGAAGATCCCGTTCAAGGACTAGAGAAGAACCTGTGGATGTTGGCATTGCAATGGCGGCCAAACGTCAGTATAGAAGACATGAGTCACTTTCATCAACGCACTCAATATCATCGTCTACGGACGATGATGATTTCGAAGAGCAACGCAAAAGGGAAAAGACACAAAAATACAGATCAAAATCACGTTCTAAATCAAAATCTCACAAAGCCAAAAAGTCCAAGTCGAAAAAATCTAAAAGTAAAAAAAAATCTAAAAAACGTGATAGATCTAGGACAAGGTCACGCTCACGTTCACGTTCGCACAGCTATCACTATTCAACGCGTCACCAGCATCAACGCAACAGTAGATCTCAAAGTCCCTCCGATGAATCCGAAATGAGTACTTCCAGTCAGCGTTATCAACGAAAGCGTTCATCGAAAACCCCCAGTAGTCGCACGCATAAAGACAAAAGACATCGTTACGAATAGTGTCGTACAGTGTCTCGTCGTACAGTTCAAAAGAGACACATCTTCCGTTTCTCTCCATATCATACGGACTTCCGGCATAACTATGTTTTTTTTACAATAACGTTAATTGTAATCGTGATTAGAGGATAATGTTGTTTAAATTGTTTTAGGCATTTAACATTTATGATGGCAATAAATAAAGCAGCACCATTTATTTACTAAATAAAAATAAACATAAATTTGTGTGTGTTTTTTTTTTTGCATTTACACAAATTGTGTATATATTTTTAGATCACAGCTTAGCGATTTTGTTTTTATAAAAAAAAAATTACACAGAATTGTTCTATAGTAGCTATATTAGACATAATCATAAACATAATAGTATACACCCTTTTTGAACTAGATAATCCTATAATAATGATAATCGTTATTTAGATATATTTAAAATTCCAATTCTCCCGGCAGATACTTATCAATAAGGGATTGATAATAAGGCCATAGAGCTTCTATATCAGGTATCTTTTCACTTTTGGTATATAAATCATAGCGGCTGTAAAGACAAAGAAAACAAAGATTATTGGTGTTAAAGAGGCTTGTGAAGTAATATTAAAAGTCTACCTGAGCATGTTTGAAATTGGCAAAAATTGTGTTAAATTTGGGGGTTTAAATTACAAGTAAGATAGTCGATAGTTAGATAGTTAGATATTTAAAACATTAAAATATTTAAAATATTAAGAATATTAAAAATATTTAAAATATTAAGAATAATAAAAAAATTAAAAATAATAAAATTATCAAACATATTAAAAATGTTAAATATATTAAAAATATCAAGAATAATATAAAACATTTTAAAAGTATTAAATACATTAAAAATATCAAAAATATTAAAATTATTTAAAACATTTAAAATATTTAAAATGCTAATATTAAAAATATTAAAAACATTAAAAATATAAAAATATGTTAAATATTTTGAGAAATTAAAAGTATTGAAAATTTTAATAGTATTACAAATATTCACCCCTATTCCCGTAGTCGTCGTCGACATCGTCGTCGTTTTTATATCAACATCACTTCGATTCAACATCGTCGTCACATCAATGCTATTTCGTGACGACCATGAGACGACGTCGACTGGTAATCGATAACATGAAAGAAATGACAACAGCTGATGTAACATTTGCACATCAGCTGATTTATTTTGATTTTTATTTTGTTTCATGAAAAAATATTTTTGAGCCCAAATCAAATTCAAGCGATGAGGAAAGCATGAAAAATCTTATACTGAAAAGGAAAATACTTCGACTATGATCCGATATCTTAAACTTGCCAAATAACGAGTATGTTCATCGGTGTTAAAATCGTAATTTGAGGTTACCTGCTGGCCGGCCTTCCAACATTTTTTTAGATTCGAGAACTACTTAAGTCTTAATAAGGCAGCATTTAATTACGTAATAGTTCCTATAGAAATAGTTCCTATAATGAAAAGTGAACTCAGGACATATGTTTCAGTCATAATTAAGTTGTCAGCAACATTGAGGTCCTTTGGACAGGGGCCTTACAACCTAAGTGTAAGTGCAGCCAGTAGTTGTAAGATTCCTGTCCAAACCCTGAATGCATTAGAGAGGTGATTTGTCCACCTTGGATACAATTGGAAGTAACTGAAGATGACAAATCGGAAGCAAAAACTAAATTTTTTAACAGGATTTACTGGAGTTATTGGATATGTCGATGGAACCCATATCAAAATTTTTGCTACAGATAAAGAAGACCAGATTCGTAACTACAACCGCAAAGGATTCTCAAAGGCGCTCCAAAGGAATTTAATTGTTTTTCACCAATTTTCTCACATTACCCCTTAAAATTTGACAAAATTCTTATTTGTATTTTATTTGGTATAAAAATATTAGAAGTATTCAAAATATTAAAAATATATATTAAAAACATTAAAATTAAAAAACAGTAAATATTAAAATTATTAAAACTTTTGTATTAAAAAATGAAAAATTTTAATAATTTAAAAAAAAATGAAAAATAATAATTTTAAAAAAATTAAAAATTTTAAAATTATTTCATATATAAAAAATTTTAAAAATATTAAAAATATCGTGAACATAAAAAAATTAAAATATTGTAAATATTAAAAATAGTAACATTTATAAAATATGAAATATATTTAAAATATCGGAAATATTAAAAATATTTAGAATATAAAAAGTGTACAAATTATGCAAATTGCAAAATTAGAAAATTATGCAAATTATAAAAATATTAAATATGCATATTAAAAATATTAATAACATAACAATATCCAAAATAGTTAATATATAAAAAATATGCAAAAATATTTAAAATATTCAAAATATCTTTCCGATTTATACCTTCACCCATCTTTATTACATCATATACTCACTTAAAAATCAACACCCATTTTTTGGTCTCCTCATCTTCTGGCTTAGCCAAATGCTGATAGTCGCCACCATTGTGCCAAGGATAGAATGAGTGGAACCGTATAATTTTGCAGGCTATATCCGGCAACGTGGTCTTGTTATGCTTCAGCACTTGATACATGTACTCATCGTGACCCCAGGACATCATTAAATTGTCCACACCACAATTTGGCTCATACATGCCGTTCTTGGTGTTGTAAAATGGATTATCTCCATCAGGATTACCCTCAAAGCTGTCTTTGCGGTACACAATACTCTCACCCCAGGCACAGCCCACGGGGAAAGTGTCACCCACCACACACCATTGAGGTTCATCGTAGAAAGCCATTATTTTGCCCAAATCATGAATTAATGCCGTCAAGTGCAGCCAATCCAGTTCGGGATATTCTTCACGTGCTCTTTCGGCGGCCTGGAAAGCGTGCACTATGTTGGGCAAATCAATGTCAGGATCAGATTCATCGATTAGATCGTTAAGCTTTTCCAAAGCCTGGCGAACGGTAGCTTTGAGAGTGTCGAACTTAAGCCAGCGATCTTGACGACCTTTTACAAAATCCACCGTTTGATTCAAATGCATTAAACGATACGTTTGGCGCACACGTTCCTTCAGCGGATCCGTTTCATCGACACTGTAATCGCGGAATTTCGAGAGACTCTTATCGGCAAATGTTGGCTCGGGACGTAGCAATTCGGAGGGGTCAATAAAATCCAATTGATTCTAAGGGAAACACAAAACATAATTTAAACTTTGAAACACTTTTCGTCAGCGAAGCTTTTGGGTGTAATTACCTCTTTTAAGATACGCATTTTAAAAAAATTATTTTATATTTTAAATACTTTTAATTAAATTTAATAAATTATTATTTTAATATTTTCCGTTTGTGAAAATATTTTATTTATCCTTATATGGTAATTTGGCTGTGTTTCGTTTCAAACGTATTTCACTTGTGAATTATTCACGACGGAAATGCGGCATTTTTATACCACCGGTCAGAGACATCTTAAGATATGACCCAGTATAATAGAGACTGAGCGAGCGCAAAAGAGAGTGAGAGAGAGCAAGCAAAGGCTATCAAACAAAAAAAGCGCAAAAATCAATAACGCTTTATAGCGTTTGTATATAATACATGTAAACATATATGTTTGGGTACATTTGTGTATAAAGTCATTTTGTTGTGATGATCGTCATCATTTCCTTCGTGGATCGCTTTGATATAACTGTAATGTTTTGTTTTGGCAGTAGAGCCGTTGATCAACGGTTCTAATCAGCACAAACATTTCAAACGAAAAATTGCACGAACACTTGAGCAGACGGCGATGTTTCAATTGAGGCAGTAACAATATTTAAGGAGAGACATTTATTAAACTGTTAATTATACATATATTAACAAAGAATGAGAAGAATAATTTTCTGAAAAGTTTTAGAAATGCAAAATTTATTCAAAATTCTAAATATAAATAGTCCCAGGGAAATGTGTAGAAAAAAACTTACTTAATTTCCCTTTGCACCCCATGAATGACGTATGGGATAGCTTCTCGCGTTGTTGTGAATTAACACGCTTTCTATTTTTAGATTCACAACTAACGGCACCTACTTGTTTATCGACGAGTGCGAACGTCACTGTTTGAGCAGCTCTTACTTGACATGCCGATTGACTCGACACTTTTACTGCGTAGTTGCTGTCAACAACATTCGAAGGGAGCCGACAATGAAAGAATTTTTTTTTGGTAAATTTGTAGTGTAAACTTAAAAATATGAAGAAGAAAAAAGTAAGAAAAAATTATTGTAGTTCTCTCTGTTTTACAATAAAAGTACTTTTGATACAATAATAGTACATTTTGGTTCAATAAAGAAATTGTACTTTTGATACAATAAAATTACTTTGTGGTACAATTATAGAACTTTTTTGAAGAATAATGTTTTCTTCTGGTACAATAAAAAAAGTACTTTTTGGTAAACTAAATTTCTTTTTTTGGCACATATAAAGTACATTTCGGTACATCAAAAAACTTTTTAGTACAACAAAAGTTCTTTGCGCTACTATAAAATTACTTTTTGGTACAATAAATTTTATCACAATTCAAACACTTTTTGATACAAAAAAAGTACTTTTTGGTACATCAAAAATACTTTTTATTACAGTACTTTGCGGTAAAAAAAACAAATTTTTGGTACAATAATTATACTTAAGGTAGAATAAAATTTCTTTTTGGAAAAATTTAAGTACTTTTGGTACAGTAAATTTTACTATTTGGTACAAATAAAATATTTTGGTACAATAAATTGTACTTTGTGGTACAATTATACAATTTTTTGGTACAAACATTTTTGTACTTAATTTTTGGTAAAATTATAGTTTTTGTAGAATAAATTGAATTTTTGGCACAATTGAAGTATTTACGGTACTATAAAATTGCATTTTACTTTATGGTACAATAAAAGTACTTTTCGGTGAAATAAAAGTACAACTAAAGTACTGTTTGGTACACCAGAAACACATTTTAGTACAACAAAACTACTTTGCAGTACATTAAAAGTATTTTTAGGTACAATTAATGAATTGTAGCTACAAAAAATTGTATCTTTTGGAATAATAAATGTACCTTTACGTACAATAAATTGTGATCTTTTGTATAATAATAACACATTTGGTACAATAAATTGTACTTTTTGGTATAATAAAAGGTCTTTTTCATACAATAAATTGTAATATATGGTGATTTTTACTTTGCAAGTACTTTTTGGTACAATAAAAGTACTTTAGCTACAATAAATTGCTTCTTTTGCAATAATGAAAGTTCCTTTAAGTACAACATCTTTGGTACAATAATAACACATTTGGTACAATATATTGTACTTTTTGATGCAATTAAAGTACTTTAAAGTACAATATATCGTTTGCAAGAATAAAAGTACCTTTAAAAACAAAAAATATACTCTTTGGTAAAATAATAACACTTTTTGGTACAATAAATTGTACTTTTTGGTATAATAAATAAATATTCGTACAATAAAATGTCCTCTTTAAATATCTAAAGTACTTTTTGGTGCAATCAATGTACTTTTTATACAATGACAGTTCTTTGTAATACATCAAAAGTACTTTTTGGTACAACAAAATATCTTTGTGTTACAATAATAGTACATTGTGGTACAATAAATTTAATAAATAAAGTACTTTTTGGTACAATAAATTGTACTTTTTGGTATTATAAATAAATATTCCTCTTTAAAACTCTAAAGTACTTTTTGGTGCAATTAATGCACTTTTTATACAATGACAATTCTTTGTAAGACATCAAAAGTACTTTTTGGTACAACAAAAGATCTAAGTGTTACAATAATAGTACATTGTGTTACAATACTTTTAATAATAAAAGTACTTTTTGGTACAATAAATTGTACTTTTTGGTATAATAAATAAATATTCGTACAATAAAATGTCTTCTTTAAAACTCTAAAGTACTTTTTAGTGTAATTAATGTACTTTTTATACAATGACAGTTCTTTGTAATACATCAAAAGTACTTTTTGGTACAACAAAAGGTCTTTGTGTTACAATAATAGTACATTGTGGTACAATAAATTTAATAATAAAAGTACTTTTTGGTACAATAAATTGTACTTTTTGGTATAATAAATAAATATTCGTACAATAAAATGTCCCCTTTAAAACTCTAAAGTACTTTTTGGTGCAATTACTGTACTTTTTATAAAATGACAGTTCTTTGTAAGACATCAAAAGTACTTTTTGGTACAACAAAAGATCTTTGTGGTAGTACATTGTGGTACAATAAATTTAATAATAAAAGTACTTTTTTTGCACAATAAATTGTACTTGTTGCTATAATAAAAGTACTGAAGAGTACAATAAATTGTTATCGTTGGAACAATAAAAGTACTTCATGGTGCAATGGATTTTACTTGTTGGCAAAAAAATTTTACTTTTGCCATAACAAAAGTGCTGGCGGACACAATAAATTGTACTCTTCGGTACAATAAAAATACTTCGTAGTTCAGTGGATTGAACTTTTGGCAAATAAATTGTTCTTTTGGTATAAAAAAATTACTTTTCGAGACTAAAATAATTCTTGGGAGAATAAAAGTACTATGTGCCACAATAAAAGTACTCGTTGGTACAATAAAAGAATTTTTTGGCACAATAAAAGTACATTGCGGCACAATTAAAGTATTTTTGATACAATAAAAAACTGTTCGGTACATTTAAAGTACTTTTTGGTACCTTAAAGATAACTTTTTGGAGTAATTAAGATTGCTTTTTGTATGCAACAAAGTACTTTTATTTTATTATTGAAATTGTACCAGAAAGTACAATTTATTATACTGAAAAGTATTGTTATTGTACCAAAAAGTACAATTTATTGTACCAAATATTACTTTTATTTTACCATAAAGTACTTTTATTAAAGAAGTACTTAATTTCTATCAAAAATACTTATTATTACAACAAAAAGTACTTTTATTTTTCGTCAAAACAAAACAGTCAAACAGCTGACTTCAAATACATACTTAAAATTTCTCTCCCTTTTTATTCCCTTTCCCTACTCTTTAGAAGAGAAAAATTTTATATTCTGGAATATTACGAGGGTCTCATAGAAATTTTATAAAGTGAAAAGGAGTGTATACAAAAAACACTGACAGATACACTTTTTCAAATTATAATTCTTCAAAATTTAAAATTTCTCATATTATTTATATTCTTTTTTTCATATTCATATTAAAATTTTATTAATCAATCAATGCCCAGTGATGGACTTACATATTAATAGTAATACAAATTTATGAGTTATTTTGACTTCAAAATTAACTAAACCTAAAAGTTTATATAACACATCATCATGAGCCACCTATCAAACATAAATTGTACTATTTTTAAAAACTCCTCCAATACTTGGGCTACAATGGGCCACAGTCCTATAATAAGTTGGATAAAGTGTAAAATAATGTATAAAAAACACACAGACAGGTACACATTATTATGTCATACCTTTCGTAGTATAAAATGTCATAGAAGGCGTCCTTCAAATGCAAAGCTCTTTTTCTGTTAAAAAAATGTAATTATGTACTTCAATTTTCTATAAGATGATTAAAAAATAACCTTTCTTCTAATTTTTAAATAATTTCTATCGATTCATATAAGATAAGACTCTTTTAAAATTATTGTTCTAAAACTTATCAGCGACTACTTTTTAATCGACATATAATCTTTTTTTTTGCTAAAATTTACTAATCTAATTGATAAATATAGAACTCATATTATCAACTAATTGATTAGCATAAGTATATGTGCTATCTTGAAATGCACTTCAATTGCTTTAATAGCCTACAAACATGCATATAACTCATGTTTACTAAATTTGGTGACAAAGAAAACCAAAAGTTGAAAATCCTAAGTGTTGAATTTATATAGTGGGGGGACACCACTTTTTGATGTCCCCATAAAAATTATGCTATCAATTTATGATTGCAGATTGCCCTATTAACTACGATCAGCCAACAAATGTAAACAAATGGCGTTTTGAAAATGGTAAACGTTTTTTTTTATTAACTTATTTTAAGTACACCAAAGGTCGTTGAAGGTGTTATCAATGGCGAAATCTATAAAATTGTTTGGTGCCTTGTTAAAAATTCCACTTATATTATAATTAACTAATAGCTTTTTGTAGGGCATTTGGACAATCCTCCTACAGCAAATTGACGGGGAAGGGAAAAACAAGGAAGAGACTTTGTTAGTACTCGAAGTCAGATGTTTTGATTTGGCTGGTTTGTATAAACTAAACTAAAAACAAAGTACTTTTTGGTACACTGAAAAAACTTGATCGTACCATAACAGTAATTTCTGATAAAATGAAAGTATTTCTCGCAACAATAAAGCAATAAAAATACCTTTTTGGTACAATTTAAATAATTGTTGATGCCAGGAAAGTACTTTTCGTTACAGAAAAAGTACTTTTCGGTACAATAAAATTACTTTGTGGCATAATAAAAGTGCTTCTGGATGCAATTAAAGTACTTAATAGCGCCATAAAAGTACTTTAAGGTACAATGATAAAACTTTGTAGTATACAAAAGTAATTTTTGGTACACTTAAAAATTTGTTCGTACCATAACAGTACTTTTTGATAAAATATAAGTACTTCTCGGTACAATAAAAACACTTAATGGTACAATAAAAGTACAATAAAAAATAAAATACTTTGGAACAGTAAAATTACATTGTGGTACCATGAAAGTGATATTGGTATAATAGAAACGATTTTTGATGCAATAAAAGTGCAACAAAAGTTCTTTTTGTTACAATAGAAGTATTTTTTGGTATTTATAGCTCAATAAAAGTAATGTTATGTACAATAAAAGTACCTTTTCATGCACTAATATTAATTTATATCATTTGTGGTACATCGAAAGTACTATTTGGTACAACAAATTGTACTTTTTGGTACAAAAAATGCACAATAAATTTCACTTTTTGGTACGATAAATTGTACTTTTGGTAAAATTTATGTTTTTTTGGTACAATAAATTTTTTGGAACAAAAAGATGTACTTTTTGGTACACTAAATTTTAGTTTTTGTGCAATAAATTGTACTTTTTAGTAAAATAAATATACTTTCTGGTACAATAAAATCTACTTTTTGGTAAAATAAATGTAGTTTTTGGTGCAATAAATTGTACTTTTTGGTTCAATAAAATCTACTTTTGGGTACAATAAATGTACTTTAAGTACTATAAATTGTATTTTTTGGTACAATAAATTGTATATTTTGAACAATAAAAGCACTTTTTGGTACAATAAATTGTACCTTAACACTATTTGGTACAATAAATTTTACTTTTTGACAATAAAAGTACTTTTTGCTACTACAAATAAATTTTTGATAAAATAAAAGTACTTAAAGTACTTTTTGGTACAATAAATTGTACTTTTTGACCACTACAAATAAATTTTTGATATAATAAAGATACGTTTTGGTATAATAACAGAAGTTTTTGGTCAAAGTAATGTACTTGTTGGAACAATTAAAGAAAATTTGTAAAATTTTTTTTTATTGTACAATAAAAGTACTATTTGACACAATAAAAGTACTTACTGGTACAATAAAAGTATATTCTGATAAAATTAAAGTACTTTTTTGTATTAAATTTACGTTAAAGTGTATCAAATGATACATCAAATTCGGCTTACGATCAGAAAAGTGTTATTTATTGTTTGATATTTTGTACAATAAAATTAACTGTCTTGTACAGTGTAAGTATTTGCTGGTACAAGATAAATACTTTTCGTTACAATAAACTTGATGTTATAACCAGTACAGAAATTTCAGTCAGGTAAACTGACTGATAAATATCATCACCCAATATAAGATAATGTTGAAGTCTTGAGTAATTGAAATTAATAGATTTTTGATTAAAATAATATTACCTATGTATAATTTTTCCCCTGCTTGTGGTGCAAAATCATCCAAAACTTTACTTATTTGTGTAGGAGGTATAGGTGCCGTTTATGAATTTATGTGAGAAATATTAATTTTCCAAAAAAAGGTCATTTTGATACGGGGTACCAAAAGGGGTGAACCGATACAGTCCCTATTAATTCCTGACTCAAATTTTCATGCGTACAACTTACGAAAAATTTGACTGAATTCAGTGTACTTATAAAAAAAGATATGTATGTAAGACTATGGGGGTAAGTTCGGTCCTTTGTATGGGAGGTACCAAAAGGGGTGTGTCAAATAGTTAGGTTTTCTGAGGTTTCGCCTCCTATCACAATATAAATAAACCGACTAATTTTTATTACCCCTCAAATGTCCGTTTGGAAGTTATGGGAGAAATATTAATTTTCCAAAAAAAGGTCATTTTGAATGGGAGGTGCCAGAAGGGGTGACCCGATATAGTCCATATTCAGTCCTGATTCATATTTTCATAAGCTTACAAATTACGTATTTAAAATTTGACTGAATTCAGTGTACTTAAAAAAAAAAATATGTTTGTAAGACTATGGGGGGTGAGTTCGGTCATTTGTATGGGAGGTACCAGAAGGGGTGTGTCAAATAGTTAGTTTTCATGGGCTTTTGACTCCTATAATAACATAAATTAATCGACCAATTTTCATTACCCCCCAAGAGTCCATTTGGAAGTTATAGGAGAAATATTAATTTTCCAAAAATAGGTCATTTGTATGGGAGGTACCAGAAGGGGTATGCCAAAGGTTTCGGTTTTCTTAGGGTTTGTCTACTTTTGCAAGATAAATAAACTGACCAAATTTAAATATGCTACAATCGTCCGTTTGGAAGTTATGAAAGAAATATAAATTATCCAAAAATAGGTAATTTTGTATGGGAGGTACCAGAAGGGGTCGGGCTATTTTGCCCATTTACAATCCCATAAGTTCGATTTGAAAAATATTAATACTGGTAAATTTTCATAGCGATCCGTTAAGGATTACTCGAGTTATCCTGCTGACCAGCCAGCCAGACAGACGGACATAGCTTAATCGTCCTGAAAGAAATTTGGTCTTAAGATACTTGGGGTCTAACTCGTCTCCTTTAATGCGTTACACTTTTTTTCGTATCAAATGATATATACCCCCATTCCTAAGGGTGATGGTATAACAAAAATACTTCTTGGTACAATAAAAATACTTTATGATACATAATTTTATAATGGAAACAATAAAAATTATTTTTGTATAAATGAAGTAATTTCTGATACAATTGAAGTACTTTTGATTTCTGGAGAAGTACAATAAAAGTGCTTTTAGGCATAATAAAAGTACATTTTGGTACAAAGAGTACAATAATAGTACGTTTTATTGCAATAATAGTAATTTTTGTCATTTCTGGTACATTGAAGATACTTTTTGGTATCTTCAATCTTTGTTACAATAAAATGTACTTTTAGGTACAATAAATTAAATTTTTGGTACTAAAATGTACTTTTTGGGACAAAAAATAACTTTTTAGAACAAAAAAGTTATTTTAGGCACAGCATATTTACATTTGGATACAATACAACTGCTTGCTGGCAAAATAAAAGTACTTTTTGGTACCATAAAAGTACTTTGTGGTTCAATAAAAGTACTATTTGGTATAAAAAAGTTTTTTTTTTTTTTATACAATAGTAGTACTTTTAGTCGTGATAAAAGTACTATTTGATACAGTTTAAGTACTCCTTGGCACCATTAAAGTAATTTTAGCTACATTAATAGCATTTTGTAATATAAAAAAGTACTTTTTGGTATAATGTAAAACTTGTTCGTTCCATAACAGTTCTTTTTGATACAATGAAATTACCTCTTGTTACAATAAATTGTACGTTTAATAAATTGTTCAATAAATTGTACTTATGTGTACAATAAATTGTACTTTTTTGTATAATATAGAATACTTTTTTGTACAATTTTTTTTTTTATTTTTTAAATCAAAAGAACTTTAGTACAATACAAGTATTTTTTGGTACAAAAAAGAGTACTTTTTGGGTCAATAAAAAAGTTCTATGAATGTACTAAAGTTCTTGTTGGTTCAATAAAAGTTCTTGTTGATGTACTAAAGCAATTGTTGGTACTTGTTGGTGACAGCTGGTATTTTATGTTACAAAAAATTTTATGTTTGGTACAATAAATTTAATAATTTTGAACAATAAATTGTACTTTTTGGTACAATAAATGCACTATTTGGAACAACAAAAGTCATTTTTGGTTAGTCATTACATTTAGATACAATAAATTGTACTTTTGATACAATAAATCTGGTTTCTGGTGAAAGTACCTTTGGGTACAATTAAAGTACTTTTTGGTAAAATAAAAAGTACTTTTTGATACAATAAAAATACTTTTTGCTACAATAATAATTATTTTTGGTACATTGCAATACTTTTTGTTATAATAAGTCATATCTGGTGTATTGAAAGTATATTTTGATAAGATAGAGTTACCTTTTGGTACAATAAATTGTACTTATGAGTACAATAAAAGTACTTATATAAAAGTTTCAATAAAAGTAATTTTTGATACAATAAAAATAATTGTTTGTACATTGCAATACTTTATGGCACAATAAGACTTATCTGGTACATTGAAAGTAATTTGTATACCATCACCCTTAGAGATGAGGGTACATATATTATTTGATACGAGAAAAAGTGTTACACATTAAAGGAGACGAATTAAACCCCACATATCGTTTTAGGACTTTTAAGACAATTGAGCTATGTCCGTCTGTCAGGCTGACTGGTGGATGGATGGATGGCTGCTAAATGGGTAACGCGATCAAACCTTAACTGAATTGTATGAAAATTTGCCAGTACTAATATTTTCCAAAATGAAGTAATGGTATTGTAAATGGGCAGAATATCCCCACCCCTTCTGATACCTCCCATTCAAAATTACCTAATTTTTGATAATTAATAATACTTCAATAACTTCCAAACGGACAATTTGAGCATATTCGAATATGATCAGTTTAATTATATCGTAATAGTAGAAAACCCTTAGGAAACCCGAAACCTTTGCCACACCCCTTCTGGTACCTCCCATACAAAAGACCGAATTCACCCTCATAGCATCATCACACATTTTATTTCCTTGTTCTACATTAAGAAATGAAATATTTGCCATTTCACTATGATTTACATAAAATATACATACGTACATATATATGTAGCTATGTATTTACTTTAAATAACTGATACCAGTAACACAATTTCTTGCTGCCATTTACAAACAATCAGAAATCAGACCAACCGCCGGCATGTGCAGCAGATGGAAATTTGCGTTGGTCGTGAATTATTTCTCAAAGTCAAACAATTGAATTTAAAAATTGATAACGGCCATTGACTAATGTTGATGTTTAGATTCAGTTCGAATGCAACTTATCGCTGTATGTCAACACTCGTAGGCTCAGATGTATGCTTACATATATTTGTTTTTTTTTTGTACATCCATTATTTACATATATAGGAAAATTACTTGATTATTGAATAATATTAATAGATTACAGATTTTTTTTTATTATTTAATTGTTGGACTAAATTTTTATGGCTATAATTTGCCATGCTGCCGATAACGCTTATCCTTTTGGATATCATCTAAAGAAAGAAAGAAAGTAGAGGAAGTCAATATGAGGTCACGACGGTAGTGTGTTGGGTTATCGCACCACACCCACTCTCGTGTATTTAGGCACGTTTATGTACATTTGCAAAAACTGAATGAAGATAACAAATGTTGGAAAACATAAGTTGCGGTTTTTGTGAGTTGATTTTATGTAGAAGTTGTCTACAGTAGGTGGTCATAGAAATAGGGCTTAAGAAGTAAATTTGTTTAAAATAAATATGATTAAAATTAAAGTTATTTTTGGTATAGTAAAAATACTTTTTGATATGGTAAAAGTAGTTTTTGGTACAATAAAAGTACTTTTTGGTATATATAAGGTACTTTTGGCGTATGATTTACGTGGAATATTACTTATGATAATCATACGTCACTATATAACAATAGAACAAAATAGCCTAAAACATGACAAATTCCCCTATGCGATACTTACTAACTTCAAATCGATATTAAATTATTATGGCATGTTACTTGATAAAACGAATAATGCAGAACTTTTTGCGGTTACTTTCACGTGCAGTTCTCAGAATTGAGTCCCAAATCAATGAGCTGAATAATGTTTTACTGTGTAATTTGAAAAAATATTAAGACAAACAAAAATACTGCAATATGTTAAAGAAACATTCGTTAGCTCTTGGAAATTCATAATATTTTTTGTGTCTATAAAATTTTCGATATTTCTGTATATTGATAAACTGTCTGAGAAGTTCCTTTCGATATACATATGTATACATTGATTTGAATGTAATATTTTTTCATATCAGTACCAGACTATGTGCCAAAAAAAAAAAAACAAAAAAGCAAATTCCTTTCATCGACCTTCAAAACAAAAACTGAATACAGATTCGCGTACAATAAAGTTCCAAGCCTCTAGAGTAAAAACAAAACATTCTCAAAAGAAAGCAACGGCTTAATTCTTATCAAACTGAAATATATTTTTATTGTAACAAACCCACTGACCGATAAGGCGGATATAAATTTGTTGCGGATACATTACAAGGTCAGACTATGGAACAACTTGAAGCGTTACTACAAGAAAATTATCGCTGTGCTCTCGTGCACTAAAGCACGTTTTTGTGCATAGTGAACAAATAAGGAAGAAAGCGATAAAATAATGTTGCCTCCTCTACTTGGTGTATGAGAAAGTATAATCTATCAGCTATGGCTGGAGTACAGTGGGTGGTCATATAAATAGGAATAGTGACGAAAAAAACCATAAATGAAAATGCAAAAGTGGGCCGGCCGTGGCATAGTGGTTAGAACACGCGACTACCATGCGGGAGATCACAGGTTGAACTCCTGGCTTCAGTCATCTTAAAAAGAAAAAAAAAAATTTTTTTTCTTTCATTGTCGGCTCCCCTCGAATGTTGTTGACAGCAACTTCGCGGTACTAAGTGTCGAGTCAATCGGCGTGTCTAGTAAGAGCTTCTCAAACAGTGACGTTCGCATTCCTCGATAAACAAGTAGGTGCCGTTAGTTGTGAATCTAAAAATAGAAAGCGTGTTAATTCACAACAACGCGAGAAGCTATCCCATACCTCATTCATGGGGTGCAAAGGGAAATTAAGTTTTAAGTTACAGCTTTACTAAATAAAGAATTTGGGTACGATCTCGGTGGATTTATTGACATTATTACTCCATCTCTATAGTGGGCAGAAGATACATTTGTATAGGAGGTACCAGAAGAGACGTGGCTAGACTTTAAATTTTTTTCTCCAAAACTTTATCCTGTTATAGCTTTACTAAATACAGAAATTGGGCACGTTCGCGTTGGGTGTATTGACATTATTACCCGATTTATAAAGTGGCTAGCTTCTATTTTTTTTCAAAACTTTATCTTGTTATAACTTAACAAAGTACAAAATTTGGGCACGATCGTGTCAAGTGTATTGATATTATAACTCCATCTCTATATTGGGCGGAGTGGCACATTTGTATGGGAGGTACCAAAAAAGGTGTGTGTCTGACTTTCAGTTATTTTCTCCAACACTTTTTCCTGCTTAAGCTTTACTAAATACAGAATTTGGATACAATTGCGTTTGGTTTATTTATATTATTACTCGTTTTCTAATGTCGGCGGAATTGTACATTTTTATGGGAGGTACCAAAAGGGGCCTGACTAGACTTACAATTTTTTCTCCAAAACTTTTTCCTGCTATAGCTTTACTAAATACAAAATTTAAGCACGATCGTGTTGGGTCTATTAGTAATATAAATCGATTTCTAAAGTGCCAGTACCAGAAGGGGCGTGGCTAGACTTCCAATTATTTTTCTAAAACTTTTTCCTGTTATAGCTTTACTAAATACAGAATATGGGTACGATCCCGTTGGGCGTATAGATATTATTACTCAATTTTTAAAGTGGACGGTGCGGTACATTTGTATGGGAGGTACCAAAAGGGGCGTGGCCCATTTGCAATACCGTTAGTAGTTGTGGGGAAATATTAATTCGTGCAAAATTTTAATACATTTGGTTGCGTCTTTCGAAAGTTATTGTGCGTATCAGCCGGACAGACAGACAGGCATGAATCGAATTTGGTTCAAATAAACCTAGGGTCTAAAGTGACTCCTTCTATATGTTACACTTTTTGGTCGCATCAAATGATGTATACCCTCTCACCTACTGTTACAGTAAAAGTACTTTATGGTAAAATTAAAGTACTTTTTGACAAAATAAAAGTACTATTTGGAACATAAAAGTAAATTTTTTGCAATAAAAGTATTTTTGGTATAATAAAAGGAAGGTACAATAAAAGTCTTTTTTGGTGCAAAAGAATAATGTTTGGTACGATAAAAGTACTTTTTGGTAAAATAAAAGTACTTTTTACAATAGAATTCATATTGGAGCAATTTGGACTTTGCGACACAATAAATATATTCATGGCATAATAATAGTACTTTTTGGTACCATACAAACACTCGTTAATAACATATAAGTACTTTTTGGTATAACATAATAAATAAAATATAATTTTGGGTAAAAAAGTACCGTTAATAATAAAGTATTTATTGGTACATTAAAAGTACTTGTTGGTATCGGAAAAGGACTCGTTAAAGAGTGAAAATATTTTTGGTTCATCAAAAGTTATTTTACCATAAAAGTACAGGGTGGAACAAAAATTACCATTTGGTTTAAACATTTTTGAAAACTTTTTCGTTTATATACCGTAAAGTCCTTTTTGCTACAATTATTTTTGTACTCTTTGTTACAATAAATTGTACTTTTTGTATTAATGAATGTACGTGGTACAATAAATTGTACTCTTTGTTAGAATAAATTTTACATTTTGGTACAAAAAAATTTACTTTTGCGACAAAAAGTACTTTTATGCACAATAAAATTACAATTACAATAAAACTGCTGGTTGTTAAAATAAAAGTACTGTTTGGTACATTTAATGTAAATTTTGGTACAGTAAAATTAATTTTTTTTAATATAAGTACTTTTTGTTGCAATACTTGATACATTTGCTACTACAAAAGTACTTTTCGGTAGAAAAAATTTACTTTTTTTAACAAGATTTTTGCTACTACAAGTACTTTTTGGTACAATATCTAATGATGCAGCAAAAATACTTTTTGGTGAACTTAATGTACTTTTTGGTATGATCAAACACTATTTTGGTACTACTAAAGGAGTTTTTGATACCATAAAAGTACTACATTTGTTTGTACAATAATTTTTGCCTTTTAATGGATGAGCGATATGTTTTGATGCGATGGTGGGTTATTGTTTACTTTTGGAGTATGGTCATAACGGTAAAGATACAGCACTCACCAAGGTCGTCGCCAGGTAGGAGCAGGGGGGGGGGGCGGTCAGCTGCCTTAAGTTAAATTTACTTATTTTTAAGTAAAAGTCCCTCTGTGTTATTATTTCCTGCTTGTATAGCGGTAACTATATGAGATAGTAAGGCCAAACGTTTACAGACATGTATAAATCTGTAAAATGGACACAGTGTAGAAAGCGTTAAAGAATTCAAAAACAAATGAAAAATCCTTCTTAAAATTACTGGAAAAATTTACGCTTATTTGTATTGGAACTACTTATACCCACAACGAGGCTCTTTTTATACCATCACCCTTAGGGAGGAGGGTATTTAACATTTGATATGAGAAAAATTGTAACGCATTAAAGTATCTTAACACTAAATTCGTTTTAGGACTATTGAGCTATGTTCGTCGGTCTGGCTGGCTAGCTGGCTCAGCTATATTTAGCAATAGATGTTCGCTTATGAATATTTTTTTGGAATTTGTCTTTAAATTGTCTTTCATACTAGGATGAGACCAGCGAAACTTTTTTTATTGACCCACCCTATTATACCCTCTTCTTTGTATGCGAATTTTGTTCTTAGTAACGAACGTGAAAAAAATGATTCTAGATCATTCTAGTCATATGGTCAAAATATTTAGTAGTCTGATTTAGTGCCATGCCTATTTCTTCTATGTATTCAAAAATCTTTTAGTAGTTGTATTTCCGTAATAGTTTTTACGGCTGTCTCAAACTTTTTAATTAAAGTTGAAACCAACAAAATGGCGAAAAATTATAAGGTCGGTTGTTTCGGGTTTAAATTCAAGAGTGTTTTTTATTATTTAATATGTCTTCCCAAGCTGGACAAAGGAATACAAAGGAAAAGTAGAAGAACAATTGACAGGACTTAAAGGAAATATTTGACATTCAACTAATAATTCGTTAATAGGAGGGTCGATAGAAAATTATGGGAAAGTGTATTTCATCTAATATTTTTGGTAAATTTCTTAATAAAGATAACAAGAGTCATGGCGAATGGCTGAACAGTATCTAAAGTCTATGTTATAAGGGTAAAACTATATTGAGTTTTTTTAACGGAATATTTACATCAAATTTTCCATTTCTAGGCTGACGGATTTGGTCAAACCAAGCTAGTCTACATATCTTTCCGGGCTCGCATTACTCTGCCGCTACTTTCTTGTAAACATCGCATAACTTCTCATTAAAATAAATATTTCCCTCAATCTCGCCATTGGCTGTTTGGTCTTAGCGGTGATAATATATCTCTCATTTTTAATACCAAAAGTACGAATTTCGAAATATTTTTTTTTTTTAAAGAAATTCCTTCTAATTCTAGAGCGATTATGCCCATGTAGGTACCAATTCGGCAGATTGTACCAATTTTATCCCTTTTCCAACTTTTCTTCCATAAAAGTAGGAATTTTGAAAAACTAACTTGCCCAATAAAATAAGAACACCCTAATTTTCGCAATTCTACTATTAGCCTTTGATCTGGGTGATGGTTACAGATTTATCCCTTTTTCGGTCTCCTTTTACCCTAAAAGTACAAATTTCGAAATATCCCACAATTTACTTCATAAAATAAACATTCAACCCGATTTTCGCGTTTCTACCTTAATCCGTTTGGTCTGGGTGATTGCACCAGTTTTATTCTTTTTTGGGCCGTTTTTAGCACTAAAAGTACGAATTTTCAAAAATCGCTTCGTGCGGCTCTCTAATTTTATTGAGAGAAAGTCCATGTAGATTTTCGCTACTATAGCTTTAGCCGTTTGGTCTAGGTGGTGGCACCAGTTTTATTACTTTATGGTATTATTTTTCCTTTAAATTCGAACCTAATTGTATATGAAGCAAGCTCACATATATTTTCCTGATTCTACATTAAGCCGTTGTATTGTCTGGTATCAGTTTTACCCTTTGTGGGCCTTTTTAGTCCTTAAAGTACGAGTTTCGAAAAATTTCTTCATGCTGCTCTGTAGTTCTCTAAAAATCTTGCTTATATAGATTTTCACGGTGATAGCTTAAACCGTTTGGTCTGAGGGATGGTAACAGTTTTATCACTATTCGGGCCTTTTAAAATTTCGAAATTTCAAACAAGTGGCTTTCGAGTTATGACAAATTATTTAGAAAAATGTCTCAAAAAATTGCAAAGAAATTTTGAAGGTTTGTTTAAGAGGTTATATGGTACTTATTTTTGATATGTTACAGGGAATCTTAAGAGTATAAATAACCACCTCCCATAGCAACGCCATTTAAGTTACTTGTTCTTTTCAGACAAAACGGACGTTTATTGAAGTTTTGTCAATCTTCTCGCTAATGCGCGATGTGACCGGTTTTGGACAGCCGATGATTCTACAATCTATTTGGCTTTTAATTATAAAGACACATAACTTACATGGAATAGACTCAACAAAGTTCGTCTGAAGAATAAAAAATACACATGAAAACAAAACGGTTAAGATAATTACAAATTTACGTTTATGATACTGAAAATTTTAATTTTAATTCTTTCTAATAAATTTATTTCTTTTTGTTATATGTTTTATAAACTTTTATTATTACGTACTAATTTTTTATTATGTAGTTAAACTTTTAATTTTTTTATTTTAAAAATAAGTTAAAAAAAAAACGGAAAACCTTCAGCCCCCCCTGGCTGAGATCGTGGCTACGCCCTTGGCACTCACTCGTAACTGTTACTAAATGACTCTTAAATGCATTAAAACAAGTCATCTTTTAATGACTCTCATTGCTTTCTGGGATATCTTTGACTTTCTCTACACTGTAGTATCTACGGTGTCTCAGTGCTCTCTTTAACTCTTTAATGGCGCCTGAATAAAGTCTTACGTCCTTAGTTTGTATATCACTTCAGACTCTTATGCTCTCCCCTGTTCCCTTCATGCGACCCACGTCTTTTATTAATTTGAGTCTAGGTCTAGGTGATAGCAGCATGTGCTAAGTTAAATAACTTTCATTCAATATGACAATAAAACAGGAAATATCTAGTTTCACTGGTTTCATCAAGACCTTGCCATGAAAGAAATTTTCAGATGCCTTCGTACATTTTAGACTGACTCGTGCGTTTGGCTTGTAATTGCAATCAATACACCAAATTGAATTAAATCACGTACATCTTTTGCAACGCTCTATAAATTCTTAGCATGTGAGAGAAATTCTTCTCAATTGGTTTAGAGAACAGAGAAGAGAAGTCTTAGCAAGTGAAAAATTCTCCTCAATTGATTTAAACAACTCAAAAGAGAGTTCCGTTCTTCATTCATATGTCCAAATAACAAATTGTTCTTTAGTTGCACGATGGGAGCGGAGCATTGTCTCTAATCGATAACAAATTGTTATGGCGCATATAGTGTGCTATCATTTATTGTTATTGTTTAATTTGTTTGTTTTGTTGTATTTTTCGTTATATTGTTTTTAAATATTTGCGCCATTCACAGTATTGCCGTATCAATAGTTACGTTTACGTATTATAGATTTGTTTATAGTTATAAGTGCAAATTTTTTGTTTTGTTTTTTTTTTCTGATAAGATTTGTAACACTTTACGACATATTGACCTCTTTTTTATTGTGGTTTTTTTTCGATTGATACGTTTCAGGTTATTTTCCAATTAATTAGCTGCTGACGCTGTCATTAATAAGAGTGATTATGATTTTAGTAGTAGTTAAGTTACAAAATTATTAATATTGTTTTGATGTTGATCGGTAGAAGCTGCTATCTCTTAGTGGTCCAACTGTCGTATTTATTGATTCACTTTCGATTGGTGCAGTAAATTTAAACTATGTTTCCCAAATTCTGAACTTTGTGGGGAGATACCTTAGATTTCGCTAGGTTTAGCAAAAGAGAAGGTAATCTTAGTCCATATTTGGAGATCTTCGCTATATTCGAAGTTCTTTTGAGAGTATGAGAAGAATAGAAATCAATCAAGAAAGAGTGGGACATAATTAGATTATTGAAGGTATGGGAAAAGCGAGCTTAGTTGAAGTGTAGGAAAAAGGATTGGAACTCCACCCCTATTTAGGATCTGACAGATATGGAAGGCCACACCAATAAATCTAACGTCCTTTACTTTGTAAGCGTATTATTAACTAGACTATTCCTTTCTGGAGTCTGTTAGACATGCCAGGCCACGCCAATAACTCGTACATGATTTCTTCCGATAGTAAATTATTATTTTACTAACAGAAAGTGGCTGTAGAACATCCCACATAGATCTGGTTATGTTTAGAATAAGAGTTGCCAGACCTAGTACAGATCTTCGTCACACTCGTAGATCTTTTAAGAAAAGGATGACGACAGAAGTGGTCGAAGAGAGAAAGAGAGTAGGAATATAAAGGTATGGAGAAATGAAAGGAGTTGATGTGTAGGACAAACCACGTATCTAGCAATAGAAATAAAACTTAATAAGGAACCCTATCTGGAGTCAGCTATCAGTGGTAGACCTCACCATTCATATTTGGGACCATCAACAAAACGATCTTCTACATAGAATTGAATACGTTAATCTTAATTTCCTCTTAGTGGTCGCTTGAGAATATTGATGTCTTACTGGTCTAGTATTTATAAAAAAAAACTTAATTTCCCTTTGCACCCCATGAATGAGGTATGGGATAGCTTCTCGCGTTGTTGTGAATTTTCTATTTTAGATTCACAACTAACGGCACCTACTTGTTTATCGACGAATGCGAACGTCACTGTTTGAGAAGCTTTTACTAGACACGCCGTTTGACTCGACACTTATACTGCGAAGTTGCTGTCAACAACATTCGAGAGAATGGAGCCAGGTTTGAACCTGCGATCTCCCGCATGGTAGTCGCGTGTTCTAACCACTATGCCACGGCCGGACTAGTATATATAGTTACAAACATATAGAACCTCTTGCATTATATTCAAGTTGCCTCCGCATTACAATCTCCTTTAGAGGTTTTTTTTATACGAGGCCTACATTTTAACCACAATACGTTCTGGAAACTGACTTTCTGGCCACCTCTTATCGCATCTAGGTGTCTCACAAGCCAAAGAGTTGAGATATATGTCAGGAAACAGGCAGAAGAGCCAGTCTACATTGTACAAAGGATGTTGTCATGCGAGGTCATCCATCGTACCATTTATAGGTATATCAAAATATAAATAAAAATAAAAAGAGCGTGAATAAACGAGGCGGGTCTCGAAAATATTAAACCCTATATATGCCACCCTTCAATATACCAGATTAAAAGATTAGTAATTTCTGGCCACAGGCGAAAGTTTCGACAGCACACTGCCTTGACTTGGTAGCTTTAAATCCGTAATCTTGAACATATGAGAACATAAGGATTATACCTGCCTTCTTAGTCTCAGAGCGGAGATTTTCCCACGCTAGTCAGCGTAGGGTCCTAAAATCCTTAAACTAGTACTTAGGAAAGAAAATCGAATGGGATTTTATAAATCCCGATCCCGAAATCCCGGGATTTTTCGGGATTCTTTTTTTATTTTGTAAAACATAAATTATTACTGTTATTTATTGTATTAAGTAGTTTCTTAAAAAGATTAAAGCATCTAACACAGTACAACACATGATTTTGGGACTCAATTCTGAGAACTGCACGGGAAAGTAGCCCCAAAAAGAAGAAGTTCTGCAACATTCGTTTTGTCAAGCTACATGTCGTAATAAATTAATATAGATTTGAAGTTAGTAAGTGTCGTATAGGGGAATTTGTCACTTTTAGGTTTCCTTATTATATTGTAATATGTTGGCGTATGATTATCATAAGTAATATTCCACGTAAATCATACGCCATGGACTACAACAGTTTTATCGTAATTGCTACAAAATAAACCCAGTTAAAAATCATTTGATGAATGGAAAAGTGAAACTGTTGCTTATGTAGGGAACGTTATATGAACAGATAAAAGGAATTGTAATTCTTAATTTTTTTAAATTTGTTTCAGCTAAATCGGACTAGTAGTTCTTGAGTTATGTCAAACAGAAGAGCCTAATGCGTGACCAATTCCCCTATACGATACTTACTAACTTTAAATCGATATTATGGCATGTAACTTGACAAAACGAATAATGCAGAACTTCTTCTTCTTGGGGCTACTTTCACGTGCAGTTCTCAGAATTGAGTCCCAAAACAATAAGCTGAAAAATGTTGTACTGTGTAATGTTTCATACATCTTGAAAGAAAGCATAAGAAAAACATATTTCATAATTCACACTTGTGGTTAAAATTGTATTGCCGAAATATCCCGGGATTTATTTATCAAAACACCGGGATTCGGAATTCATCAATATCGAAAAATCCCGGGACTTTGGGTTTCGGGATTTCCCGTTTGGCATCCCTAGTTCATATCAACTCAGTTTATTGACATAGTTTTTATAAGTTCATCGCCCTTAGTCAATTCCTTCATGTTCCTGGATTAGTTCAATATCTAATCAAGTAACACACCGCGAAACTATTCCACAGAGGAGATATTCCTCTGGTCACCGGCTGACAATGCGAACCTTATGTTATTAACCTTGTAACTTGGGGTGTATAGGATCAAATATGCATTCTAGAGTTTAATACTCAGATCGGAGTACCTTACCTGATTTCCGTAACTTTCATCATCATAAATTGCCGACCCAATGTTCTTAACCTTCAAATTTGTCTTCTGCAGATTTATTCTTAAACCAAAGGACCAGACTCATTTCAGCAACGTTCACCATCATTCTTCGTTTCCTCAATGTTTTTGGACTAGTTTAGTCCTGAGTACGGATTTAAGGTATATACCTTAACTCAGCGGAAAGCTTTCAATCCATGCCATCTGGCGTTGGTTGCCTGAAGCCTTTAACCTTCGACCTACCATAGAAAATATAAAATCTGTCATCTGGACCGTTACCTCCAAAAATTAGGCCTTTCATTATCCTTTGTTTAATATTCCTGGACTTGTTTATTACATGTTAAAGAACCACACCTTTGAAGTAGGATTCCCCTTCCCACCTTCTAGCTTTATTGGGTTAAATTCAATAACAGCACACCAAATTTGCTTTCGGGGATTTATCACTAAGCCTTGGTCCTGGCCTTTCCCAGTAGCTTTTCTATAGTAGATTCCACGACATTACCTTTCTTTATCCTTTCCTCAATCTCCTTGGTTCAGTTCAATTAAAGATCAGGACCCACACCGAGATAATCAGCAGTAGAGGAGAGATTCTGTCTAGCCTTGTTTGGTGTCTGAAGTCCGAACCATTAAAC
Source organism: Muscina levida (assembly GCA_964034835.1). Classification (NCBI taxonomy): domain Eukaryota; kingdom Metazoa; phylum Arthropoda; class Insecta; order Diptera; family Muscidae; genus Muscina; species Muscina levida. The sequence goes on from OZ035882.1 coordinate 128,868,681, forward strand.
CTATTATACAAATTGATCAAATTTCCTTTCTGGGGGGTTTTCCAACTTCCTAGGACCTGGTTCTTCTCAATATGATTCTTTAATTAGTTTTCATGATATCACTATCCTTGATCCACTCTCTAATTTGTTTAGCCTTACTGGCCTAAAGTTCTTAACCTTGTACCTACGGAAGAAAACGAAAACGACTATCTTCTAGAGGTTTATCCCCAAACCATAGGACTAGTCCCATTACAGTACCTCCCCAAAGGCAGTTTGTATAACATAATCATTTTTAACTATTTACTCAAGCTTCTTGGATCAGTTAAGTGTCTTATCCTTAAACACACCTAAGACTGCAATGAGATTCTTAATCTTAGCGGTTCCATTCCGTACTGTCTGGTCTATTTGCTTAAAGTAAGTAACCTAAAACCTTTGATAGAAAAGGATACAATTTGTCTTCTGGGCTTTATCCTTCTCAGTAGCTTTCCTAGAGAAGTTTTATGTCATCACATCTCTTTTATTATTACTCATCCTGAATCACATCAATATAATAAGCTTTTTAGGAATGAAAGGAAAGTCGGTAGAACTTTAAGGTGTAGATGACTGATCAATCACTTTGTCTGCATCCATACATACAGAAAATTGTTTTTTCATCAGGAACGCAAGCTTCTTAGTATCAACTTAAGACCCACTTACAGGGAAAGGCAGGTGGCCTTGAATTCTCTTTCTATCCCTTGTAATTATTGAAGCCTTTCCAATCAGTAAGATGACTGCAGTAACAATCGCAACTGTTGGTAAACGATATTTATAAATGCATTCTGGCCTTTCGGTGTGGTCTGCAATCATTTTCATAAAAAAAACCGTGACAATTTATTGCCTGTTTGTCATAACTACCTTCTAGGATAGTACAAATAATGTCCGATAGGTGGCTACCATTCATATCTGGGACAATCAACGAAACTATTTTCTACGTAGAATTTGGAAGGACAATCTTAATTTTCTCTTTTCCAAAGAAGTCTTGACAATTTATTGCCATTTTGTGAAACCTTCTAGGGTAGTACAAATAAAATCCGATAGGTGGCTTCCACTCCCCTAACTGGAATAATACACCAACTACTTTGCATATGTAACGAATTGTTTATTAAATAAAATTGCAAATACATCTAGTAATCTTAGCTAATTTTATTTTATTACATTAAAAGATAATCAGTTCTGGGTTTCTGAAAGAAGAAGTCAATTTTTCACTTCAAATGTAAGTTAAACTATACAGGGTTCTTCTTCTTCTTCTACTTGTTTCGCATAATAATACTTCGGATATTGCATTGTTTCCTATATAGAGGCGCATAGACACAGAGAAAAATGTTTCAAAATAATAAATACCTAAAACTTTAACTTTACATTAACAACTACAACACACAACTAAGTTAATAAAATTAAAAAAAAATCGACTGCAAACGAGAATTTTGAACACTGCCGCTACTTATCCTTCAACCTTTTTACACTTTTCTGCTCGCCAGTGTGCTCGTAGCCTGATTGGCCTGAGAGGCATCTGCTTTTAGCGCTTGAATATTTTTGTAATTACTGCTACATTGAGAGTCGGCCACCGAACGGCCATCGCCTTCGTCTCGTCGACAGAACTCGTTAAATGGACTGGGCACTCGCTTTAGATTGGACAAGGTACTCGGCACCGAGGCGGTCATATTACTTTGAGTGTCTTTGTTGACACTGGTGCGTATTTTGTTTTGTCTTTCCAATATATCGGCAGTCGTCAAATCGCTTGCCTTCACGATGCTTGAGGGCACATTGCTCAGCCAGGGCTTAAGGGAGGATTTCTTTTGTACAGTGGCGGCTTTGCAGCGACATATAATGTCCGAGGGTTCTCCGCATATGGAGCACACATCTTTGGGCGGCGCATTAGCGGAGAGCGTCGTTTGGGTATTAAGGGTTTTGGTATTGGCCGTGCTAACAGATGACGACGAGGAGGCTCCACTCAGCTCCATGTCACTAACAGCTTCCACTAGGCCTTTAAGGGCTATGTTTGTGGCAGGCGCGGGTTTACACGCTTCTGTTTCGTCGTAGTTTTTGCTTAGCAATAACTTGGACAAAGGTGGCGCTAGGCCCAAACCCAGATTGCGTTCATGGTACATCTCGGATATGGTGGGAGTCATTTCACGGTTCATGTGGCGCATGATGGAGTCTTGTATGGTCTTTTGGTTGGTTTTGACAGCTTCCTTGGCCACTGCTCCCTGGGAGGAGTTCGAGTTGCTGGGGCCAGGGCCCGCGTGTGCGCTAGACGATTTTAAATCCTTTTTGGCTTCCTGCAAAAGATCATTATCGGCTTGCGAGAAGTACAAATTGGAGGCATTGAACACCAAAGCGTTGTCATCGTCATCGGGCAAGTTGATGGGTTTCCTACTGCCAGCAGTGTTATTGGAGGCAGCGGAGGAAGTCGCTACTGTGTTGACCACGCCCATGGAATTAGCCTCAGTACGCACATTGAGACGATCCATAAAGAGGGCATGTTCTTTGCTGACCCTGGCGGCCACTGAAGATTGAGCACTGCCCAATTTGATTTTCGGTTTCAAACGGAAATGTGACATGGGCATTTGACCCACTTTCAAGTTTCTTTCAAATTCTGACTCACTGCTATTTGAATCCAGGTTGGGCGGATTGACCGAGGTCAAATTGCCGGACAAATTATTGTAGACCGGAGCCATAGGCGCCAAAGGTCTTAAGCTGTCCACCAAAGGCATGTTCTGTCTGGGTGGTGGCAAAGGTGGCATGTGACCACCTCGCCTGAGCACGGTAGCATGGCCGGAACCCTCCCAATCGGTGGTAGAACTAGCGGAACTGGAACTGTCGGGTCTTCGACTGACCGATGGCGGCACTGCCGACATTTCGGGTATAACATTGTCGCCCAAATAACCCATACCCGAGCTGGAGTACAGGTTACGTATTCTGGTCTGATGGGCCAGGGCCATAGATACATTAGGATCCACGGGGTTTTGGTTAGTAACGGGAGGGCTGGGAGTAAAAGCGGCATCACTTTCACCGCCTCCACCAGGACGGGATACCCGTATCGGCCCTCTTAAAGTCGAAGGACCCAAGCGACAAGCATTGGTCTTTGTTATATGACTCTGTGATATGTAACCATCGGACAGTTCACTGTCTGTGGTGTTGTTAAGGCTGGAATCTATGGAGGGATAAAGGGCTGCCGTGTTGCAGACAGCAGCGGCTGGCGTGGATTCATTATCGGTTCTGCCACCATCAGGTTCACCACGGCGACGCACATACGAAATAAAAGCGCCACTGCCCGTGCTTATAAGGCGCGAACGATTAATAGGCAGGGGCGGTAGGGTCAGACCCATACTCAAAGGTTTGCTAGCATCCACTGCCAGAGTCTGATGGGGCGTAGAAGTCAAATGAGGGTGGGTGGTGGTAGTGGTGGCTACATTGGTCACTGTGAGGTCGGCGCTGGTTTCCTCTATCAAAGACTCACAGCTGCTGGAGGAATCTATGCCCAAACTTTTGGGAGCCTCTTGGGTGTCTAGAGAAGTAAAGAAGTTAATTTCATGTTGTAGGTTCTACTCGGTGTGTTCACTTACCAAATAGTGCCAGTAGCGCCTGCAAAACAAATTGACATATTCTGCGATTGGCCTGTTTGCCCGTCCTTAGTGTCACCTGATCCTGACCCACCTCGGTCAAATCGAAACCCATGGAGGCCAATAGTTCATGGCAGCCTGCCACCCGCCACAGGCGTACAGACAAAGGAATTTCTATGGATGCCTCAATTTCCGGACTGCCTTTGGGTGGATATTGCGTCAAGACATTGCGTATTACGGCTATAATATCATCGGCCATTTCCGAACTGTTGACGAGTTTGGCCAACGCTTGTAGAGTCAAGGGCGTCAAAGCCAACAAAGCTTGTAAACTAGCCGAGCACTGGGACAAACGATCCTCAGGATCGGCTTGGGGAAAGAAAACACTGGAAGGTATACCATTGGCTGCCGGTTCGAAACGGAAACCTACGGCCATTAGAAGATCTTTCCAGCCTCCGACAGGTCCCGCTTTATTCTCTATACTCTTCTGGGTGGTATACATGGCGTTTTTCTGACCACGGTGGATGCGTTGCAGGCTCTTTTCCACCAAATGTAGACACACACGCAAAGCATCACGGCATTTGTCGGGTGAACGCATAAGTTCGCACAAGGCGTGACCCATGAGAGCTACTTTATTGGAGAGGCGCACATTGCCGCCTATTAAAAGAAATCCAGCCCAATTGGCCGGATGGGCAAAATGTTTGGTGTGTTGGACCGTTTGCATGGCTTCGGCCAAAGCTCTGAAAGTTTAAGGGGGAAAATGAGAAAACTTAACATTTTTCCTAGAGAGTTAACAAACCTTGCCGCTCTAGAACCCTGCAGCAGGGCCGAATAAAAGGCTCTCAGCAATATCTTGGCTGCTGTCTCCGGCACCGGCCACAGTGATATTAATACAGCTCCGGCTCCCGCACATAGCCAACTGCCGGCCAGATTGGCTACACCCGCTCCAGTTATAGGTTCTATGGAATGATAGGAACTTAGCACCACCAATTTGGCGTTTAGTTTCGTGTTTAGCACATCCGAAGCCGATAGAATGAAATCCGACAACTGGGGCAATTCCATGTTGCCTCCCGATAGATCTGGCGCTTCGTCATCTTGCTCTGAAGGATTTTCCGATTTCGACGATTGATAGAACCGCTTTTGCGACTGGGAGTCCACCACATCGCCCGGACTCAAAACGACGGCACCTAATTTCCAGCTAAGATTGGCTGCAAAGTGCACACATTCGGCCGAGGGCAGCTCCGAGATGACAGCTTCTTTGGTGGCATTGCAACCGGCCAAAGTCTTGGCTTGCAACATATCAGCCACCATGGCGGCTTCTTGCAGTGAAGCAGGCGATTCCGACCAGCCCCAAGTCTCAGCCAAGGTGGAAGGAATGCGCGGACCACCCACCACCAAGGCCGTGTTCAAATTCTCGGCCAATTCGCGAGTGCGCAATATTTTGCTCTTTATACGCAATGATTGCAGCGAAGGCACCGTGATTAGGGAACATCTTTCCGATAGATATTCACCGTCTTCCTTGGAGCTGCGTAAAATAGCAAATGGCACCAGATACAATTCGCTGTCCAAGACCAAAATCAATTCCTTTCTTCCCTGCCGCGATACAGCTCCACCGGTGGGCAAAAGATCATCGAAGGGCTCCAGTAATAGATTAAAGAGCGTATGCAAACACGACGGTCCTTGCCAAGCGGGCAGCATGGGAGCCCGCCGTGAACGTGCCGAACCCTGCAAACTGCCAATGGAACGTGTGGAACCCTGTAAACTGGCCACCGAACCACCGACTGAACCCAAACTGAACAAAGAACTTAAAGAGTAATTTGAGGAATTCATCAAATGATTGCGGTTAACCATGCGCAGAAATCCAGATCTCTCATTGGAGAAATCATCTAGAAGATTCTCAGAACTGGAACGCCAGCCACTGCCATCGCCTTCATGCAAAACGCTGTCCGAATTTACGCCTAAATTATCGCGCACCATATTGATGTAGCGCTCGAGCAGACTTTCCTTGCCCTCCGTATCCTTGGCATGTTCGGCCAGTTTCTCCGAAGACATTTTCAACGACTCCTCATTAATTTTGATGGCATGGAAGCGCACAATGCCCTTTTGGGGCTGCAGAAACCAAGCGTACAACTCATCGCCCGCCAGACTGAAGTAAAGGACATTGTTTTTAATGCGATTCACAATGTCGTAGATATTCTCACTGCAGGTCATCATAGTTTTGCGCGAGATGCTATTGGTATCGGGCGTGGAACGGGCCTTACAGCGCTCGGCCGCCACTAGAGCATCCTCGTTGCGTTGCATGGCGACAAATATTTGTTGCAACATATGATAGCAGGAAGTCTGCAGGTCAAACAGAGTACTACGTGCCTCAGGACTGCGCTGGTCATAGCGCACAGATTCCAATAGTTGGGCGGCGTTTTCCATTTGTAACTTAGCACCCTCATTGTCACCGGAAGCTCTAAGAGCAAGACCTGGAAAAGGGAGAGGCATGAGCTGAGAACTTAACATATGCAGCGTTAGGGGAAACCGTGTCCACTTACCAAGTTGATGTCTTATTTTGGCCTCCTCTTCCGATTTGTTAATGGATTGTGCTATAGCCAAGCCCTGTTTAAGGTAATTGATGGCCTCCTCATGTTGACCCATCTGATGGAAAACCCTTCCTGGAATGAGATAAACACATCAATGATTCATATCCACTTTAATTGCTTTAGGTCAGAACGTGACTACTTTATGTTTTTGAAATCGAATCTGAAGTTCATTTTACTCCATCACGTCATATTTTTGATATAACCTCTAAAAAACTTCAAGATACGACCCTAAAGTTTGGATTTTTTGAGGTAATTTCAAAATTTCGTTGTGATGGGGTAAAAAAGACTTCGGAATCGGTTTAACCGACCGCAAAAAACCTAAAGTAGTCATAGCTCGATCTCGAGCTTAGCACATCAATTTTTTTTGTGCACAGGATTCGGACATCCGGCCAATGTCGCTTTATTTTTTTGAGGGTCGAATCTGAAGTCTGACCTAACCTCAAAAAGCGCCAAAACTCGACGCCAAAGTATGGATTTTTTGAGGTTATGTAAAAATTTCGACGTCTTGGAGTGAAAAAGATTTCATGGCTTGATCTCGAGCACAGGATTTGAAGGTCAGACCGTGACTTCTTTATGTTATTGGGGTCGCTGAAACTGAAGTCTGCTTCACCCCATCACGTCAGATTTTCGACATAACCTCAAAAAAACTTCAAGATACGACCCCAAAGTTTGGATTTTTTGAGGTTATGTCGAAATTTCGATGTGATGGATTAAAAAAGACTTCGGAATCGGTTTTAACGACCCCCAAAAAACATAAAGTAGTCGTGGCTTGATCTCGAGGTTAGTACATCAATTTTTTCGCGAACAGGATTTAAAGGTCAGACCTTGGCCGCTTCATGTTCTTGGGGTCGCTAAAATCGTATCTGTAGTCCGTTTCACCCCAACACGTCAGATTTTCGACATAACCTCGAAAAACTGCATGATACGACCACAAAGTTCGGTTTTTTTGAGGTTATTTCAAAAATCTGACGAGACAAATCTTTCGATTAGGTTTCAATCACGATCTTCGGTCTGATCACGAGCTCAGCACATACATTTTTTGGTGCACAGGATTCGGAGGTCGCTAAAATCGAGTCTGAAGTCTGGTTCACACAATCACTTCAGATTTTTGACATAACCTCAAAAAGCGCCAAAGTTTGAATATTTTGAGGTTATGTCAAAAATCCGATGTGATGGGGTGGTATAGACTTCGGATTCGGTTTCAGCGGCCAAGTCTGACCTCCGAATTCTATGCACCAAAAATGTAATGTTCTGATCTCGAGGTCAGACCATGACCCTTTTATAATATTGAAGCCGCTGAAACCGAATCTGAAGTCTGTTTCTCCCCATCACGTCAAATTTTTGATATAACCTCCAAAAAATCGAAACTTTGTGAACGAATATTGGTGTTTTTGAGGTTATGTCAAAATTTCGATGTGATGGGGTGAAATAGACTTCGGAATCGGTTTCAGCGATCAGGTCTGACCTCAGAATACTATGCACCAAAAATTTATTGTTCTGATCTTGAGGTCAGACCATAAACCCTTTATGATATTAAAGCCTCTGAAACCGAATCTGAAGTCTGTTTCTCCCCATCAGGTAAAATTTTTGACATAACCTCCAAAAAATCGAAACTTTGTCAGCGAATTTTGGTGTTTTTGAGGTTATGTCAAAATTCCGATATGGTGGGGTGAAATAGACTTCGGAATCGGTTTTAGCGACCAGGTCTGACCTCTGAATTCTAAGCACCAAAAATTTAATGTTCTGACCTCGAGGTCAAACCAAGACCCTTTTATAATATTGAAGCCGCTGAAACCGAATCTGAAGTCTGTTTTAACCCATCACGTCAAATTTTTGACATAACCTCAAAAAACTTCAAGATACGACCCTAAAGTTTGGATTTTTTAAGGTTATTTCCAAATTCCGATGTGATGGGGTGAAATAGACTTCGGAATCGGTTTCAGCGACCAGGTCTGACCTCCGAATTCTAAGCACCCATGACCCCTTTATGATATTAAAGTCGCTGAATCAGAATCTAACCTCAAAAAAATCGAATTTTGGTGTTTTGAGGTAATTCAAAATACTGACTTCAGATTCGGTTTCACCGATCCCATTTGACCTCGTGCTCAGGTTATCAATTTCGTTTTATTTTTAACTTATTTTCCTAACAGCTTAACACTCACCCAATGAACCACACGCATAGGTTTTGCTCAGGCGATCCGTGGTCAAAGTCAACTGCTTCTCATAGAACTTAACGGCATCTTCGTACGAACGTATAGCTTCATAGACCACTCCCAAATTACCACAGGCCCTTGACTGCATGTACGAATTGCCCAGATGGTCGCCCATTTCCAAATCCATTTTGTGCAGCTTCAAAGCACCGTCATTGTCACCCATACGTTGATAGACATTACCCAAAGCACTGGTAGCATCTGATACTAGAATTCGATCACCCAGCTCCCGGGCGATTTCCTGCTGATGTTCCAAACAATTGACGGCCTGCTCGTGATTACCCAGGGCACAGTGGATATTACCCAAATCACCGTAGGCCACCGCTTTCACCTCCGGACTGCCCAGTTCATGGGCTACAACCAAACGCTTCTCCAGACACACCAAAGCCTCTTGCAGATTGCCCAAGGCCCGATGACTGTGGCCCATACCTCGATATGCTCTCTCCTGATCGCGGAAACTTTGCAAAGCTGTGGCCAGTTGCAGATGGCGTTCGTGACACTTGATGCCCTCCTCGTAATCACCCAAGGCATCGTAGCAGTCACCTAGGTGACCCAAAGCTCGGGCACGATCATGCTGGGTGGTGGGCAGATTTACCCTCTCCAAGGTGCCCAGCTGCTGTTCCAAATAGCCAATGGCATCTTCATAGTGACCCATATTAAGCTTAGCTATGCCCAGATTACCAAAGGTCTGGGCTTCTATGGCCGAGTCTTGCAGTTCCTGCGCCCGTTGCAGCTGCTCCTGATAGCACTTGACGGCGAGCGTATAGTTGCACAAAGCCATGTGCACAGCGCCCAAGTGGCCCTGAGCCTTGCATTCCCCCTTAACATCGGCCATTTCGTGGCGCAGCGTCAACTCCTGATTGTGATAGCCCACAGCCTTGTCATACTTCTTGATGAGCCGGTGGGCCAATCCCAAAGCTCCGCAGGCAGCTGCTTCCATGGACCGCTCGCGCGAATGACGTGCCAGCGTTAGTTGACGCTGATACATTTTGGCTGCCTCCTCTATCTCACCCGTCCGCACTAGAATATCTCCTATATTGCCCAAAGCTCGAAATTTGCCCGACAAATGATTGGTCATGTGGGCCACAGCCAGAAAATACTTCTGGCACTCCAAGGCAGCCTGGGTGTTACCCAAGGCCAAATGGGCTAAGCCCAAATTACAATAGGCACGACCCATATTCATTTTATCCTGCAAGTCTTTGGCCAAAGCCAAGTCCTGGTCGTAATAGCGCACCGCCTCGCGATAGTTGCCTATGCAGTAGTGGGCATAGCCCAAAAAGTGGCAAGCTTTGCCTTCGGCAGCCACATCTCCCAGTTCCTGGGACAACATTAAATACTGTTCGTAGTAGGGTACAGCTTGGGCAAATTCCTGGCGCGAGCTAAGACAGTTGCCCAAATTCAGCAAAGCACAGGCCTCACCCTGGGTATCCTTCAGCTCTCGGGCAATGTTGAGATGGGCTCGATAATGTATCAAAGCCATGTCATGGGCACATAAGGCCTGATAGGCCACCGCCAGATTTCCGTGGGTGGAAGCCTCGGCACTGCGATCGTTTACCTCTTTGCTGATGGTCAACTCTTGTTTATGATACTTAATGGCAGCTTCGTATAGACCAGCCGAGGAGTAGGCATTGCCTATGTTGCCATAGGCACGACCCATGCCTGCACGATCATGCAATTGCCGCGATATGGTCAAATGGGCCTGGTGCAGTTTCAGGGCGGCGTCATGTTCTCCCAGCAGCTGATAAACTATGCCCAGATTAGAGCAGGCTCGACCTTCGCCTATTTTGTCACGTGAGGCCAAGGCCATTTCCAGTTGTTTCTCATGCCATTTCTTGGCTTGCACAAAGTCGCCGGCGCAACGGGCTGCATGACCCAAACCCGCATAGGCTCTGGCTTCGATGTTGCGATCACCCAGCTGCTGGGAGATTCTCAAAACCTGCTCGTGAAAGGTCATGGCTTGGGCAAAGTTGCGCCGGTAATGATGACTGGAACCCAAGTTGGAGTAGGCTTTAGCCTCCTCCACCTGATTGCCTAATTTGCGAGCCAAACGCAAGTGTTGGGTGTGGCAATCGACCGCCGAGTCGAATTCACCCATGGCCAGGTAAACAGCTCCCACGTTGCCGATTTCTCGCGCCTCCTGTAAACGATCGCCGATTTGTTTGACCAGTTGCACGCACTGCTTATGACTGGCCAAGGCGTTGGGATAGTCGCCCGTGGCAGTGTAGACATGACCCAGCGATGTAAGAGCGGCTGCAGCTGCTTGGGTATCTTTGCACTTCATGGCCAGCACCAGTTGATAGCGATGGGCCGTCAGAGCCTCTTTAAAAGACCCCTGACTGAAATAGGCCGAGCCCAGATTGCCATGGGCACGACACTCGCCGGCAGTGTCACCTAGACTTTTGGCCACTGCCAAATCCTGCTGCATATAGCCAATGGCTTTGTCCAATTGATTGAGAGCCCAGTGGGCTGAGCTCAAAGCACTGAAGACCGAGCCTCTCAACTTCAAAGAACACGAACCTATGCGCAAAGCCGCCTCCAGCACCGTAACAGCCGAGTGATATTGACCGGCCTGCAAAAGTTCCTGGCCCACCACAGAAATGACCACAAAGGGCGATTGGTCCAAGTTCATGGCACGCAGCTGCTGAAATGTAGGCTCTAGGGCATGGCGCAAGGGGCTTTTGATGGAGGCCTCCAATAGGCCCGACAAAAGTTGTTTATTCTGCGTATCCTGACCCAAACCGGCGGCAAATGAAGCCAAAGCTTCACCATATCTGCCCAGACATTGTAAAGCAACGCCCTGACGAAAATAGGCCTTGGGCCACTGGGGGCACAATTCACGCGCTTTGGTGGCATCCTGTAAAGCCAAAGCGAATTGACCCTGCTTCAGACGGGCCGCCGAACGATTGCTGTACAAAATATAGTTGCTAGGATCCAACTGCAAGGCATCGGTATAAAGGATGACTGCGGTGCCGAAATCACCGCTCTGGCAGGCGGCATTTGATTGACGAACCTTCTCAAGGAAAATGGCCCTATTGGCGGCCGTTAGCTCTGTATTACACTCGGGTTCATTCTGCAAAGGAAGAGAGAATATACAAAAGGGGGGAAATTAATAAATATCATAAAGTTATGATTAACTTATCAATGATGGCGCACACAACACATTCCACTGGGCCAGAAATCCCATTTATAAGATTACACCACATATCGTATCATGGTAATTGAAGGAATTTTCCCGACGACGAACCCCCTGCCGCCGCCGCCTTGCTCTACTATGCGAATATCTTTTGTAATCAATCTGGATTTTTAAGTGCATGGGATAGTGAAGGGGGAGGGGGGACGGCTCTACACTACAATTATTCACTAGCTTATCTGGGCAAACATTCAATCTTAATCAAAAAGCATTTTTGCTTGATTTCCTTTTCGTTTGCTGGTTCTTTGCACGTTGTGCTGCGGTGTGCTCTTAACATTTTCTTTTGCTGCTTGAACTTGGGTAGGCTGTAGAGTTAAATAGATGAGTTAGGTGGTGGCCAAGGGGTATGGACAACCTAAGGCACTAAGGTGGGGAAATTTTAAGGAAAGAAATGGAAGAGAATTTGAAGGATGAATTTGATGACAGTTAACTAGCGAGGGTATGCGAAGAGAGAGAGAGGGAGAGAGAAAGAGAAACTAGAATTCTATATATTGTAGCAACCACTGCCCTTGGCTCCAATCTGGAGCCGTAGGAATCAAAACAGTCAGTAAAGTTGGGAGAAATCAAGGATTTTTTCTATCCGAAAATGATCCTGAGAAAATCTCCTTGAAGTTCAATGTCTACTCCATTGAACGTCATCGCTTTTGAACAAAATCTCAAGAAAGTGTATGAATAACCACTCCGAAGTCCTCGACCTTCGATGTCTAATACCTTCAGCGTTCAGAAGAGGAAGGATTAAAAGGTGCCAGAAGGAGCGAGAAACACGTCGAATTAGAATTCCCATTCTTGAGCAACAGTCAGTCTCAGAATATTAGAAGAAAAGTTGGGAGAATTTAAGGAATCCCAAGAGACTCTGAAGCTGACAATTCTGAAAAAACTCGTCGAAGTTCGATCGCTACTTATTTCTGTATTGTTGCTTTTCAACAAAATCCCAAGAAAACATACGAATAACTACTTCAAAGTTAATATTCCGGATAAATCGTGCTCTATGTTCGATGGCTATTCTCTTTGGCGTTTTCGCTTCCCAACAAATACCTACGAAAGCCTAAAACCACTTTGTAATGACTCCATCAATAAAGGAAAGGGAAGGATGACTATGATGCTAGATTCTTAGAGAGAGAGAGAGAGAGAGAGAGATAGAGAACGGGTGAAATTCTTTGTGTAAGAATCCTCTACCTCTACCTTCATGTAAGAATCCTCTGTCTGTCTAAGAAAGGCATTAGAAAAGTTGGGAGAAATCAAGGATTTCTTCCATCCGGATGTGAATATCCTGAAAAACCTCCTTGAAGTTTGATGTCTACTCCATTGAGCGATGTCGCTTCCCAATAAAATCCCAAGAAAACATTAAAATTACCATTCCAAATTTGATATTCCAGACAAATCGTTCTCTAAGTTTGATGGATACTCCCAGTAGAGTTGTCGCTTCCCAACAAAAACCTACGAAAGCATAAAACCACTTAGTAATGCTTCCATCAAGGAAAGAAAGGGAAGGATTGAAGGAGATGAGAGATTTTAAGAGGGTATGTTAGAAAGGGAGAAAGAGAGAGAGAGGAATTCTTCGAGTTTGAATCCTCTACCTTTTAGTTTCTGCCTGCCTATGGAAGGTATAAGAAAAGATAGGAGAAACCAAGGTTTTTTTTCCATCCGGAAATAATAATCCAGAAAATATCTCCTTGAAGTACGATAACACCTGCCTTAAGCGTTGTCGCTTCCCAACAACATCCCAAGAAAACATACGAATAACCATTCCAAAGTTGATTTTCTCGAAAAATTGTCCTCTAAGTAATGCCTTCATCAAGGAAAGAAAGGGAAGGATTGAAGGATGACTAGGATGCCAAATTCTTAGAGAGGTGTTATTACAGAGAGAGAGAGGGAGCATTTCTTTCAGTTAGAATCCTCTACGTTGTAGTAACTGTCTGTCTAAAAAGGTCTTAAGAAAAGATGGGAAAAAATCAAGGATTTCTTCCATCCGGAAATCTTCCTGAAAAAAATCTCCTTGAAATTCGATAACAATTCCCTTTAGCGTTATATATTCCCAATAAAATCCCAAGAAAGCTCATTTTCTTTCTCCTTGATGTTCGATAACACCTGCCTTAAGCGTTGTCGCTTCCCAACAACATCCCAAGAAAACATACGAATAACCATTCCAAAGTTGATTTTCTCGAAAAATTGTCCTCTAAGTAATGCCTTCAACAAGGAAAGAAAGGGAAGGATTGAAGGATGACTAGGATGCCAAATTCTTAGAGAGGTGTTATTACAGAGAGAGAGGGAGAATTTCTTTCAGTTAGAATCCTCTACGTTGTAGTAACTGTCTGTCTAAAAAGGTCTTAAAAAAAGATGGGAAAAAATCAAGGATTTCTTCCATCCGGAAATCTTCCTGAAAAAATCTCCTTGAAGTTCGATAACAATTCCCTTTAGCGTTATATCTACCCAATAAAATCCCAAGAAAGCTCCTTTTCTTTCTCCTTGAAGTTCGATAACACCTTAAGCGTTGTCACTTCCCAACAACATCCCAAGAAAACATACGAATAACCATTCCAAAGTTGATATTCTCGAAAAATAGTCCTCTAAGTAATGCTTTCATCAAGGAAAGAAAGGGAAGGATTGAAGGATGACTAGGACGCCAAATTCTTAGAGAGGTGTTATTACAGAGAGAGAGAGAGAGAGAGAGAGAATTTCTTCCAGTTAGAATCCTCTACGTTGTAGTAACTGTCTGTCTAAGAAGGCCTTAAGAAAGATGGGAAAAATCAAGGATTTCTTCCATTCGGAAATGTTCCTGAAAAAATCTCCTTGAAGTTCGATAACAATTCCCTTAAGCGTTGTATTTTCCCAACAAAATCCCAAGAAAGCACATCTTTCTTTTTTCTTCCCAACTAAAACTTATGAAATCCTAAAACCACTTTGAAAAGCCTCCATCAAGTAATGAATGGGAAATATTGAAGGACGACAAGGATTCTAGTTTCTTAGTGGGGGTATGTTAGAGGGAGGAAGAGAATTTCTTAGAGGATTTCTTCCATCCGGGAATGTAATCCTGAAAAAATCTCCTTGAAGTTCGATAACAACTCCCTTAAGCGATGTCTCTTTCCAACAAAATCCCACGAAAACATACAAATCATTCCAAAGTTGATATTGTCGGAAATTCGTACTCTTATTTGAATGACTACCCCTTTTAGCGTTGACGCTTCCCAACAAAAACTTAGGAAAGCCTAAAACCACTTTGAAATGCCTCTATCAATGAATGAAAGGGAAGGATTGAAGGAGAGAGAGAAATTCTTCAGGTTGGAATCCTGTACGTTGTAGTAACTGTCTGTCTAAGAAAGTAATAAGAAAAGATGGAAGAATTGAAGGATTTCTTCCATCCGGAAATGATAATCCTGAAAAAATCTCCTTGAACTTCGATGGATACTACATGTAGCGCTATATTTTCCCAACAAAATCCCAAAAAAAACATACGAATAACCATTTTGAAGTTGACACTCCCGCAAGTTCGATGGCTATTCCCTTTAGCCTTGTCGCTTCCCATCAAAAACCTATGAAAGCCTTAAATCACTTTGAAATTACTCCATCAAGGAATGAAAGGGAAGGATTGAAGGAGATGAGAGATCTTTAGAGATAGAATCCTCTTCTTTGTAGTAACAGTCGGTTTAAGAAACATATAAGAAAATATGGGAGAAATCAAGGATTTCTTCCAACCGGAAATGATAATCCTGAAAAAATCTCTTTGAGAGTGTATATATTGGAAAGAGAGATGCCAGATTCTTAGAGAAGGTATGTTAGAGAGAGATAGATAAAGAGAGAAATTCTTCGAGTTAGAATCCTCTATGTTGTAGTAACTGCCTGTCCAAGAATGCCATTAGTAAAGTTGAGAGAAAACAAGGACTTCTTCCATGCAGAAATGTAATCCTGAAAAAAATTCCTAGGAGAAAGCATTTAAATCCACACTCCGAAGTTAATACTCTCGAAAAAGTTTTCCCTAACATCAATAGCCAATCCCTTTAGCGTTTTTTGTTTAAATCTAAATCCAAGGAAAACCTTAAACCACTTTGTGAGGTTACCTTCTCGTTGTCGTCATCAAGTAAAGGTTGGACATTACAGATAGCCTGAATTCCATTTATCGAAGCTATTAGAAGACCATATTACACATTCGCTGCTCAGCAAGCAGAAAACATATGTTCTAGCAATTGCTTGGCCAGTAACCCATTCATACTTAGTATGTACCTCTTCCACTCATATCTAAATGTATGTTAACTTGAAGTTATTGTAATGGGAAAATGTAATTTTTTTAATATACACAATACACTCGTGATATAAACAACATTCCAAAGTTAAACGTCTTTTCATTGCAGTCTGTCCGCACAGTTAAGGGGAAAGACAGAAAAAAAAGACGGACATACCAAGGAATGGGCGGCCAAACCGGGGGAAGGACAGACGATTTGGTTAGTTGGATAAACAGATGCGTCAGCAGGTATGAAAGGCAACAATTGGTCTAAAGGATGTGAACTTTTCTAAAAAAAAAAAACAGAGAGTACAATAACTTGACATGCTTAGAGAATTTAGAAATATTAATGAAAAGGTTTTGAAAATTTCTTTTAATTGGAAATGGAAAGGAAAAATTTGTTCAATGAATCAAAGTCAATGGTTCAGCGTGTAAGTTGACAAGGTTTTCATGAGGTCAGGTCACCCATTTGTGGGTAGAAATCACAACTATTCTTTGCCCTTAAAGTCGACTAAAATATCAAGAGCATAGCTCTTAGTAGATTCGCGCACGCATCTTCGAACATGCATCCAGACACCCTCAAAGTCGAAATTTCTAAGAGCGCATGTAGTCATAAACTCTATCATTCAGTCTATTTATCATTATCCTTTTCATTATGGAAATCGACCGCCTAGTCGAGCTAACCCATGGCCAAGTAGACAGCACCCAGTTTACTAATTTCTTGCACCTCCTGTAAACTATCGCCTATTTCTTTTGTCAGTTGGACGCACTTCTAATGGCTTGCCAAGGCATTGAGCAAGACGCCTGTGGTGGTGCAGACATGCCCCCAATTATCCCAACTTTCCTATCCTAACAGAATAGAGACAAACGAGAGGAATGTATAAAAAGATGGCGATTTCTATCATGTACTATGTTTTTCAATTGCAGAGGGTCGATGATCAAATCCTGTGGTGGACTTGTTATTCTAGCGACATTTGTTTAACTCATTGCATATTTTTGCGTTTCTTCTGCCAAATTACTATGACAAGTTTCATGATTGTGCAACACAATTAAATGATAAAATTGTACTATCAAACTTAATGTTGAATCCTCTACGTTGTAGTAGTTGTCTGTCTAAGAATGTCATAAGAAAAGATGGGACAAATTAAGGATTTCTTCCATCCGTAAATGATTCTGAGAAAATCCCCTCGAAGTTCAATGTCTATTCACTTGAGCGTCGTCGCTTCCCAACAAAATCCCAAGAATGTATACTAATAACAACTCCGAAATTGGTACTCTCGAAAAATCGTCCTTGAAGTTGTTTGGCTAACACCTACAGCATTTTTACCTTTTCAACAATAAACTCATAAAAACGTTATGTTTAATTGATAAAACTTTATTATCAAACTAAATGTAGCTTTGAACCGGATCCGACTTGTGCAAATAAACCTACTTTGTTGGTTTAACTTAATTTCAGCTAGTTTTATTCGACTTTAGACGGGTTTATCGGACTTCGGACCAAATTCTGCTGGTAGAACCTGACTTCGTTTGCAATAATCGGACTTCTGTTGCCTGAACACAATTTCGACTTGTTTAACCAGACGGATTATTCGGACTTCGATCTATTGAACCCAACTTTGCTTGATTGACACCAAAGGTTTAATCCCATACTTTCTTGGGAATGCCCCTACCACATGGGCAGTTGTGCTTCTGTGCGTAACTGTATTTGTTTTACGATATAAATCTCATCTCTGGTCTGTTGAATTCAATTTCGGTTGGTTGATCCCAAATATGGATTTGTTTAACCCAACTCTGGTCGGTTTAACAGGACTTTGATCTGTTGAATCCAACTTAGGTTGATTGATTCCAATTTCAATTGGTTCTATCCGACTACGGGGTTTTAATTGGATATTGGTCTGTGGAAGCCAACAATGGTTGATTTAACCTAATTCGGCTGGTCTAACCCTACTCCTGTCGGTTTCTTTGGACTTTGATCTGTTGAATCCAATATAGCCGGATTATTCGGTTTAATCGGACTTCGGTCTGTTGAATTCAACTTCTGTTGCTTGAACACAATTTCAACAGGTTTAACCCTATTCTAGAAGGATTATTCGGACTTCGATCTGTTGAACCGATCTTGGCTTGGTTGAAACCAAAGGTTTAATAGCACACGTTCTGGGGAAACGGCTACCACATGGGAAATTGTGCCTATGTGCGTAACTAAATTTGATTTTTGATGTAATTCTCATCTCAGGTCAGTTGGTTTAACCCGATTTGGGTCGGTTTAAGGGGACTTTGGTTTGGCGAATCCAATTTCGGTTAATTGCAACCAATTTCAATTGGTTTAACCCGACTACGGGCGTTTTAATTGGATATCGGTTTGGCGAACCCATCATCGGTTAGTTTAACCCTACTCCTGTCGGTTTATTCGGACTTTGATCTGTTGAATCCAATATAGCCGGATTATTCGGTTTAATCGGACTTCGGTCTGTTGAATTCAACTTCTGTTGCCTGAACACAATTTCAACAGGTTTAACCCTAGCCTAGAAGGACTATTTGGACTTCGATCTGATGAACCCAACTTTACAATGTAATTCTCATCTCTTGTCTGTTGAATCCATCTTCTGTTGGTTGAACTCAGTTTTTGATTGGTTTAACCTGATTCTAGTCGGTTTAATGTAACTTTTGTTTGTTAAATCAAACATAGGTTGATTGGATCCAATTTCAATTGGTTTATCCCGACTATGGACGTTTAAATTGGATATCGGTTTGGTGAACCCAACATCGGTATGTTAAATCTTAACATCAGTTGGTTGAACCAACTTCGGTTCAAACCTACTCCTGTTAGTTGGTTTAACCCGACTACGGTCGGTTTGGACTTCGGACTGTTGAATCCAACTTCTGTTGGTTGAACCCAATTACCATCGGTTTATTTGGACTTCAGACTGCTGAATCCAATTTGCGTTTATTTAATCCGCCTCTTCGGTCTGTGGAATCCAAGATTGGGCTGTTGAACCAAATTTCGGTTAGTTTATCCCGACTCTGATCGATTTTATCGGACTTCGGTGTGCTCAATCCAGTTTAGGTTTGGAATGCAACTCCACATTCAATCCCACAGTCTCTGCTAGCAATTTCGATTTCGGATATTTTGATTCAGATATCACAGTACAACACATGTTTTTGGGACTCAATTCTGAGAACTGCACGTGAAAGTAGCCCCAACAAGAAGAAGATCTGCATCATTTGTTTTGTCAAGTTACATGCCATAATAATTTAATATTGATTTGAAGTTAGTAAGTATCGTACAGGGGAATTTGATTTAATATCTCACACACATGTTGTTTAAATCGATTGCAACTTTGACCCGTTCTTATTGAAAACAATCCCTTTAAATGCGCCTTAAAGTATGCTGCGCATTTAATCTAATGTAGAGCCTGAAACGTGATAAATTCTCCTATACCATACTTACTAACTTCAAATCGATATTAAAAATATTATGGCATGTAACTTGACAAAACGAATGATGCAGATCATTTTCTTTTTGGGGCTACTTTCACGTGCAGTTCTCAGAATTGAGTCCCAAATCAATGAGCTGAAAAATGTTGTACTGTGTAAACGGGTCATATCTAATTTATCGAACAATATTCTTGGCCAATATTCTTACCATAATCTCAAACTAACTAAACTTTGCCTACAACTCCCCTCTCTGCTAGTCATTACTTTGTAAACATATTAGCCCACCTTAGGTCACCTTACATGTATGTATGTAAGTCATTCACATATGTATTGCTTGTAACATACAAACATATTACATTCCTGGACATAAAGAAATTATGGCAATTTCATACAAAGTAATTTGCAATCTGTCGACTTTTCTATAAAAATTAAGCGAATGAATACAACATTTTTCTTACTTACGAAATCCAACCAGGCCCAGGCACACTTAGCCTCATACCCCCCCTATCGTTTCTTTTCCTTTTGCTAACATAATGCCAATGGGTTTAGGTTTATGCGTCGCACAACCACAGTCAAATTCAGTTGGGGGAAAATTACACAGCCAAATCGTTTAGAATGTGCAAAGAAAATAGGGAGAGCTGATGTGGACGACGATGATGATGATCACACGGGCAAAGATGTGGCCAAAAGATGGCAAACATCAACCGCAAATGTAATTTTGGTTTTAGCATAAACGTGACTCAACCTTCAACGATTGAGCGCAAGCGCACTCCTTCTTCAGGCTTAGGTACGCCAAATGCGTTCGTTGATTTTGATTTGTTTACTGCGCATGCGCATGAGCAGCGCACAAGAAATTATCGCAATGCTCAGCCGCGCCTGTAAGTCAGAGCGCGCGCGGTAAGCGTTACACAAATTCCATTTTCATGTGGCAGCATCATAGCTCACAAAAACTGCAGCAACAACAACAATAAAAGCAATTTATATATGCAACATGACTGCATTTAACGTAATTATCAGCTACGGCAAACAAATCGCCAATAATAACAACATCAGCAGCGAGCGAGTAAGACCAAAGAGGCCAAAGAAAAAAAAAAAACAAAAAAGAAGAAAGCATTCGTTGCTTTTCCATTTGAGGGCCGGTTATTGCCATTTGTAAACTTGGTCCGGCACGTTTGTAGTGCCCTTAAGGAATGCGTAAAACAGATGTGGTCTTCATACAATCGTTGTGTTAATTTCTCCTCCTTAGATTTGCTCTAGATTTGCAAATGCAATCGTCATTGCTACGGCAGGAGATAAAAGATAAGTATGCATAGGGCAGTGGTAGCTGGGAAGGTAACCTAACACGAGAGATCAAAAAATGAATTCTCAACAAATTATTCCTAAATTTTTTGTACATTGCAATTGGTTAGAAAGTTTAATTTTTTGGTCAATTTTCGATTTTCAGGCATTCAACATAAAAATATGATTTTGAAGCTTCTCTCATTATCTGAGGTTTGAAAAAAATCGAAAAATTTTCAAAAAAAAAAAATTAAAACATTTTCTGAAGTTATAAAAACTTTCAACATAAAAGTATGGTTTTGAAGCTTCTTTGATTTTCTGGGGTTTGAAAAAAATCGAACATATTGCAAACAAAATTTGACCAGTTTCTGAGGTTTGAAAAAAATCCAAAATTTTTCAAACAACATAGAAATAGTTTCTAGGTCGTAGTAAAAAATTGCAACAAAGCAAAAAAAATTATGAATTATTAGATAGTTCAATATCAGAAAGGTGGAATTCTTGCGAAAAAAAAAATTATATTTTTTAGTCCAATATTTTTTTTCTTCTGGGGTTTAAAAAAAATGTCGAAAACAATTGCATCAAAGTTTGTAAATTTATTAAGAAAAAAAATTTAAATTAAAAAAAAGTAATTTTTAAGATAAAAATTTTTGTTTATTTACCGATAATTTGAGGGAAAATATTATATACTGAAATATTTTTTTGAAGATTCTCTCATTTCCTGAGGTTTGAAAAAAATCTAAGATTAAAACATTTTCTGAGGTTTGAAACAAATCGCAAAATTTTCAAACAAAATAGAAACGTTTCTAGGTCGTTGTAAAAGAATTGCAACATAGCAAAAATATGTAAAAAATTATTAAATATTAAAATTTTTATATTAGTTAGTGTATCGAAATGATACCACAAATTCGGCTCAAGATCAGAAAATTTTTAATATCAAAAAGGTAGAATTTTTTGCGACCAAAAAAACTTTTATTTAGTCCAATATTTTTTTTCTAATGTTTGAAAAAAATCTAAAATTTTTGAAACAAAATAGAATTTTTTTTTGGACGGATTAAAAACCTTTGCATCAAAGTTTGTAAAATATGAAAAAGAGTTTGTTTTCTTTAAAAATGAAGTTTACATTATTTCAAATTTTTCGAAATAAAGAAATAAAAATAACATTTAAAAAAAAAAAATTAAATCTAAGATTCAGTTTTTTGTTTATATACCGATAATTTGGAAAAAAAATTATATACTGAAATATTTTTTTGAAGCTTCTCTCATTTTCTGAGGTTTGAAAAAAATTTAAGATTTTTCAAACAAAATTAAAACATTTTCTGAGGTTTGAAAAAAATCGAAAATGCTCAAACAAAATAGAAACGTTTTTAGGTTGTAGTAAAAAAATTGCAACAAAGCAAAAATATGTAAAAAATTATTAAATATTAAAATTTTTAATATCAAAAAGGTGAAATTTTTTGCAACAAAAAAATATTTTTTAGTCCAATATTTTTTTTTTCTGAGGTATGAAACAAAATCGAAAATTTTTCAAACAAAATAGCATTTTTTTTAGACGGAATAAAAACATTTGCATCAAAGTTTGTAAAATATGAACAAGAGTTTGTTTTCTTTAAACACAAAGTTAACATTATTTTAAATTTTTCGAAATTTTGAAAAAAAATACATTTATAAAAAAAATTAAAATCTAAGATTCAGTTTTTTATTTATTTATGGAAATCATGAGGAAAAAATTTTATTCTGAAAATTTTTTTTAGATTTTTTTAATTTTTATCCATTCTCATTGTATGAAAGTCATTTTTTTTTGGTTGAAATTCGATGTTGTGACTAACACTATTAGAGCAAAAGAAGAACATTCTTGGGGCATAGCAAAAACATATAAGATAAAAATAAAAATTCTAAAAAAATGTTGTTTTCCTAAAAATCTAAAATCTGAATCTGATGTTTCAAATAAAGTGAAAAAAAGTAATTAAAATTTTTTATTATTACATTGGTAAATTTTCAATTTTGTGGCAAAAACTATTAGAGCCAATGAAAAACATCGTTGGTGCACAAAAAAAATTGTTTTCCTAAAAATCTGAAATATAAAAAATGCCATAAATTCCTTTAAATTTTTCGAATAAAGTAAAAAGTTTAAAAACAAAAAGTAATTATACAATTTTTTACAATTACATTGAAATTTGTGTCAACGCAAAATTATGATTGCGAAGGCTCTTTCTTTATCTGAGGTTTGAAAAAAATCGAAAATTTTTCAACAAAAAAAATTAAAACAATTTATGAGGTTGGAAAAAAATCGAAAATTTTTCAAACAAAATAGAAACAGTTTCTAGGGCGTAGTAGAAAAATTTCAACAAAGCAAAAAGTAAAAAATTATTAAATATTTCATATTTTAATATCAGAAAGTTGTATTTTTTTACGACAAACAAAATAATTTTTTTTAATAAAGTATATTTTTTTCTGAGGTTTGAAAAAAATCGAAAATTTTTAAAACAAAATAGAAAAAAAAATTTGTGGTGGCATTCAAACAATTGCATAAAAGTTTGTAAAAATATAAACAACAGTTTGTTTTCTTTAAAAATGAAATTTTTATTATTTTTAATTTTTCGAAATTTTGACAAAAAAATTAACATAAAAAAAACTAAGATTAAATTTTTTACTTATTTATCGAAATTTTGAGGGAAAAAAAATTAATTCTGAAATATTTTTTTAGATTTTTATGAATTTTTATCCATTCTCATTGTTTAGAAGTGTATAAACAACATTTTGTTTCCTTTAGAAATGAAGTTTTTATTATTTTTAATTTTTCGAAATTTTGACAAAAAAATTAACATTACAAAAAAATATTTAAATCTAAGATTAAAATTTTTACTTATTTATCGAAATTTTGAGGGAAAAAAATTAGTTCTAAAATATTTTTTAGATTTTTATGAATTTTTTTCCACACTCATTTTTTAGAAGTATTTTTGTTATGGTTAATTTCGATGTTGTGACTAACACTATTAGAGAAAAGAAGAGCATTCTTGGGGCATAGAAAAAAAAAAATAAAAAAAAAATTTTGAAAAATTAAAAATTATTATATTCCGAAAAATCTAAAATCTGAAAAATGGCTTAAATTTTTTGAATAAAGTGAAAAAATAAATTAAATTTTTTTCCATTTACATTGAAATAAAGTGAAAAATTTTCAAACAAAAAGTAATTGTATATTTTTTGCAATAACATTAAAATTTGTGTATCAACAGAAAAATTATGATTTGGAAGCTTCTGTCATTTTCTGAGGTTTGAAAAAAATCAACAAATTTTTTAAACAAAATAGGAAAAGTTTTAAGAGCGGAGTAAAAAAATGACATCAAAACAAAAATGTGAAAAAAAATTTGGGTTTTCCAAAAATTATATAAAAAGAAAAATTGAGTTAATTTTCTTAAATTTTTAATAATTTTTTATTTTTTATATTTTTTTCTGGTTTGAAAAAATTTCTAATTTTTTAATCAGTAGAAATCACAAGAAGAATATCTGAAAAAAAAAAAACAAAAAATAATTGCATATTTTTTACAATAACATTGCATCAACAGAAAAATATGATTTTTAAGTCTTTCTCATTTTCTGAGGTTTGAAAAAAATCGAAATAATTTTCAAACAAAATAGGAACAATTTGTGTTAGTGTAGAACAGTTTTTAGGGCGTTGTGAAAAAAATAGCATCAAAGTAGAAATATATAAAAAATTATTAAAACAATTGCTAACCATTAAATTTTTCAAAATTTATTTTGCGACAGAGAAATTTTTTTTATAAACGATTTTTTCCATTGTTTGAGATTGCAAGTTTTCAAATTGAAAGAAAATATATTTTAGGGTTTAGTAAAAACAATTGCAATAATATACAAAAACAAGTATATAATATATTTATTTTTTCAAAATTTTGGTAAAAAAAAGTTAACATTTCTTTAAAAATTGCTGGTTTAGCCTATTTTAAAAAACAGTTCCATTAGCAATAATGAAAATTAAAACTAAGATAAAACTTTTTACTTATTAGTCGAAATTTTAAGCAAAAAATTTATGTTTTTCAAATATTTTTTGTGAACGATAATTTTTTTAATCCCTAAAAAATAGTTTCATAACAACAACAAAAATTGCATTAAAGCAATTCCTTAAATTATGTACCAAGAAATTTATTTAATACTTTTTCATCAAAGATTAAAAAGAACTGCGAATTTTAAAATCAGAAGAAGAACATAGTTTGGGCGGAGTAAAAAATATTGCATTGCAATTTGTAAAAATTAAAAAAAAGTGTTTTGATATCTTTAATATAATTTTTGTATATTTCGAAATTTTGATAAAAAAAATTAAAAATAAAATTTTTTTTTAATAAAATTTTGTTTTAGTGTCGTTAAAAAAACTGCATTAAAATTTGTAGAACTTAAAATCTAAAATTAATTTTTTTATTTATGTTTTTGAAATATTTTTGTAGAACGGTAAATTTTTTTGTTCTCTATTAAAAATAATTCCACTACAACATGTAAAAAATAGTTACATCTTAAAATCAAATCATATAATAAATATTTTGTGCTAAATCGAAGTCTATATTCTGATTCATTTTTCGAAATTGTGATAAAAAAAAATTTAACAATGAAAAAATATAATTTTTTTACAACTTATTAAAAAAATATCTGCATACAATTTATGAAAATTTTAAGTAAAAATAATTTTTTTCATTAACATCTAAGTTAATTTGTTTTGTTTTTAAAAATTTTGGGCAAAAATATTTAATATTTTATAAATTAAAAAATAAATATTTTTTTCCAACGGAAGTTTTTTTTTTGTTTCATATTAAAAACAGTTACATAAAAACGTTAAAAATAGTTACTTTCCATAAAATCGTATCTGAAAAAGGAAAATTTTTTTGTCCAAAATTTATTTTTATTTAAATTCTTTGGTAATATTATTATCCCAATTTTCATAAAAAAAGAATTACATAAAAAAAAATTTTGTGTTAATCAGTTCCATTAAAACTTGTGAAAGTTTAAGAATAGTTAGTTGTTTTTATTTAAATCTAAGCATAGCAAAATTTTGGGGAAAAATAAATTTAAATTTTTTTAAATGAAAAAAAATATTAAATAACAATAATAACAAAATTTGTAAAATAAATTAAAAAAAATTTTTTCTCCAAATTTTTTTTTTATTTTAAATCAATGACATTTTTCCAAAATTTTCCAAAAGAAAAAAATTGATTTAAAAATAAATTCTTTCAGTCCTTATTAAAAACACTTGAAATAAAAATTTGTGAAATTTGAAGAACTATTAGTTGTTTTCATAAAATCTAAGTTTAAACTTCTTTAACTATCGTATTTTTTTCAAAAACAATTTAATACCTATTTTTAAAATGAACCCAAAAAAAATATTTTCAGAGCGGTCGAATTATTTTTATTTTAATCATTTACAAATTTTTATTTTTTGCAACAAAATTTGTGAAAAAATAAATATGGTATCACATCAAATTTTTAAGCAAAAAAATGTAACTTTATAAAAGGAAAAAAAAATTCATTTAAAACGATAATTTGTTTTTTTATAGTTCCATGAAAATTTATGAACAATTTCTCGACATTCTTGGCAAAACAAATGTTAATACATATTTTTAAAATTAAAAAAAAATATATTTTTTTAAAACGGTCGAATTTTTTTTTGTTACTTATTAAAAAAGTTTGCAATAAAGTTTTTGAAAATTTTGTAAAAATTATTTTTCTCTCAAAATCTAAGCTCATAAATTTTCTATTACTGTGAGAAATTTTGAGCCACAAAAAAAAGTTTAAATTTATAAAATGAAAAAATTCCATGAAAATTTAAAAAAATATTTATCGCTATTTCTGGGGAAAAGATAATAAATATTTTTAAATTAAAAAAAAATATTTTTTAGAACGGTCGAATTTTTTTTTTGTTACTTATTAAAAATGTTGCAACAAAGTTTTTGAAAATTTTGTAAAAATTATTTTTTTCTCCATACTTAAGCTCATAAATATTGTATTGCTTTGCGGAATTTTGAACAGAGAAAATTTAAAATTTATAAAATTAAAAAAAAAAATTAATTATTATTAAAAAGGATGAATTAAATTAAAAATTTATGAAAATATTTATCAACAATTTTGCCAAAAAAAAAAATGTTAATACATATTTTTAAAATGAAAAAATATTTTTTTAGAACGATCAATTTTTTATTCCTTATTACAAATAATGCAACAAAATTTTTGAAAACATTTTTGAAAAAATAAATTGTTTACTCAAAATCTAAGCTCATAAATTTTAATTTAACATTTATAAAAAGGAAGAAAATGTTTTTTAAAAAAATTTATAACAATTTATAGACATTTCAGAAAAAAATTTTCAAAACATATTTTTAACATCAACAAAAAAATTTTTTTAGAACGGTCGAATTTTTTATTTCTTATAAATAATGTTGCAACAAAATTTTTTTAAAATATGTGAAAAATAAATTGTATACTCAAAATCTAAGCTCATAAATTTTCTATTACTTTGAGAAATTTTGAGCAACAAAAAAAAGTTTAAATTTATAAAATGAAAATAATTGCATTAAAATTTAAAAAAATATTTATAGATATTTCTGACAAAAAAAAATAATAAATATTTTTATAATATAGATTAAAAAAAATATTTTTTTAGAAAGGTCGAATTTTTTTTATTACTTATTAAAAATGTTGCAAAAAAGTTTTTGAAAATTTTGTAAAATTTTTTTTTTCTCCAAATCTAAGCTCATAAATATTGTATTACTTTGCGGAATTTTGAGCAAAGAAAATTTAACATTTATAAAATGAAAAAAAAAGTTATTATTAAAAACGATGAATTCCGTTTAAAATTTATGAAAATATTTATCAACAATTTTGGCAAAAAAAAAATTACATATTTTTAAAATGAAAAAAAAAAAATATTTTTTTAGAACGATAAATTTTTTTATTCCTTATTAAAAATGTTGCAACAAAATTTTTGAAAACATTTTTGAAAAAATAAATTGTTTACTCAAAATCTAAGCTCATAAATTTTAATTTAACATTTATAAAAAAAAAAATGTTTTTTTAAAAATAATTTATAAAAATATTTATCGACATTTCTGGCAAAAAAAAAATAAATATTTTTAGATTAAAAAAAATATGGTTTAGTAGGTCGAATTTTTTTTATGACTTATTAAAAATGTTGCAATAAAGTTTTTGAAAATTTTGTAAAAATTATTTTTTTCTCAAAATCTAAGCTCATAAATATTATATTACTTTGCGGAATTTTGAGCAAAGAAAATTTAACATTTATAAAATGAAAAAAAAAAAAATATTATTAAAAAGGATGAATTCCATTTAAAATTTATGAAAATATTTGTCAACAATTTTGGCAAAAAAAAATTTTAATACATATTTTTAAAATGAAAAAAAAAATATTTTTTTAGAACAATCAATTTTTTTTATTCCTTATTAAAAATGTTGCAACAAAATTTTTGAAAACAAAAATTATTTTTTGAAAAACTAAATTGTTGACTTAAAATCTAAGCTCATAAATTTTAATTTAACATTTATAAAAAGGAAAAAGATGTTTTTTTTTTTAAATTTTTAAAAATATTTATCGACATTTCTGAAAAAAAAATTTCAAAACATAACATATATGTGAAAAATAAATTGTTTACTCAAAATCGAAGCTCATAAATTTTCTATTACTTTGAGAAATTTTGAGAAATTTTGATAAAAAATATTTATCGACATTTCTGGCAAAAAAATAATAAATATTTTTAGATTAAAAAAAAATATTTTTTAGAACGGCCGAATTTTTTTTTCATTACTTATTAAAAATGTTGCAACAAAGTTTTTTAAAATTTTGTAAAAATTATTTTTTTCTCAAAATCTAACCTCATAAATATTATATTACTTTGTGGAATTTTGAGCAAAGAAAATTTAACATTTATAAAATGAAAAAAAAAAATTATTATTAAAAATGATGAATTCCATTAAAAATTTATGAAAATATTTATCAACAATTTTGGCAAAATAAAATGTTAATACATATTTTTAAAATGAAAAAAAAAATATTTTTTTAGAACGATCAATTTTTTTATTCCTTATTAAAAATGTTGCAACAAAATTATTGAAAAAATAAATTGTTTACTCAAAATCTAAGCTCTTAAATTTTAATTTAACATTTATAAAAAGGAAAAAAATTTATTTTTTTAAAAAAATTTATAAAAATTTTTATCGACATTTCAGAAAAAAATATTTCAAAACATATTTTTAACATAAAAAAAAATTTTTTTAGAGAGGTCGAACTTTTTTTGTTCCACATTAAAAAAGTTGCAACAAAGTTTTTGAAAATGTTGTAAAAATTATTTTTTTCTCAAAATCTAAACTCATAAATATTATAATACTTTGCGGAATTTTGAGCAAAGAAAATTTAACATTTATAAAATGAAAAAAAAAAATATTATTAAAAAGGATGAATTGCATTAAAAATTTATGAAAATATTTATCAACAATTTTGGAAAAAAAAAATGTTAATACATATTTTTAAAATGAAAAAAAAAATATTTTTTTAGAACGATAAATTTTTTTATTCCTTATTAAAAATTTGCAACAAAATTTTTTAAAACATTTTTGAAAAAATAAATTGTTTACTCAAAATCTAAGCTCATAAATTTAAATTTAACGTTTATAAAAAGGAAAAAAATGTTTTTTTTTTTTAAAAATTTATAAAAATATTTATCGACATTTCAGAAAAAAAATTTTCAAAACATATTTTTAACATAAAAAAAATTTTTTTAAATCAGTCGAATTTTTTTTATGCCACATTAAAAAAGTTGCAACAAAATTTTTGAAAATATGTAAAAAAATAAATTGTAAACTCAAAATCTAAACTAATAGATATTCTAATACTTTTTGAAATTTTGAGCAAAAAAAATTTAACATTTGGGCAAAAGTGCAGAATTTGGGGCGGGAGCCCAAAAAAAAAAATATGCCACTCCCCCCCAAATACGCCCTAAAACACGAAAGGTCAAAGTTGGGGGCCTGGGGGCCCAAAAAAAGGGCCCATTGGGTTCTATGATAACCCCCCATGAAAATGAAATGGCTTTAACCCAGGGGACTCGTAGGAACTTAAAAATAACATCGTTGGATTCGTCTTGAAAATATCTTTCATTTGAGTACCCGCACATGGGGAGTCATCATAGAACCGAAAGGGGCCCCTTTTTGACCCCCCGGGCCGCATGGGCCTGAGCGCCAACTTTGACCTACCATTCCGATGTTTGGGGACCAAGACGAAGACAAGGGCATATTTTTTTTTGTAATCGGGCTCCCGCCCCATATTCTGCACTTCAGCCGCTTATTTTTATTATTTAAAATTTTGACAAAAAAATAATTAAAGATACAATTTGTTTTTATTCCATTAGTTAAAAGATTAATAAATAGTTGTGAAAATATTTAAAAAATAGTAAAATTCCTTAATTTCCAAAATTGCATAAGAACAAATTCCTAAATATTGATATTAGGCAAAATAATGCTAATTGACAACTTGGGCCTATTTTCTAAAGTTTAAGTGAATGTGTTTTCTACACAAGTAATATCTAAAAATATTCCTTCGGTCCTTAGCTTTAAAAGGATTTTTATAGAAAAAAACAATTTAAATTTCTGAATTAATTAATATAGAAAAAAAAATATTTTATTTGTTAATTTTTGTTTGTTTTCCGATGTTTTTAAAAAATTAAGTCCTTTACTATCTTTTTTACTATCAAAAATGCTGCCAAAAAACTGAATAAATTTAAATTAACCATTAAATTTGTTTTTATTTCATTTGTGAAAATTGTAAAATTCCTTAATTTCCAAAATTATAAAAAAAAATTCCTAAATATTGCTATTGGCCAAAATATTGCTAACAGACAACCTGGGCCTTTTTTTCTAAAATTTAACTGAATGTGTGTTTTACACTATTAATATCTCAAAATATTCCTTCGGCCATTAGCTCCAATCAGATTTTTCCAGAATAAAAAAATTTGAATTTCTGAATTAATTAGAACTGAAAAAAATATTTATTTATTACTTTTTGTTGTTTTTTTTCCGATGTTTGTAAAAAATGTAAGTCCTTCACTTTCAAAAATGCTGCCAAAAAAAACTTAATATTTTGAAATTTAAATTAGCGATAAAATTTGTTTTTATTCCATTTGTAAAAGATCGATGAGTATTTGTAAAAATATTTAAAAAAAAATTCAAATTTCTTAAGTTAAAAAATAAAAAAAAAAAAATTCCTAAATATTTTTAATGGCCAAAACATTGCTAAACGACAACCTGGGCCTACTTTCTAAAATTTAATGTGTGTTCAACACTATTTATATCTCAAAATATCCCTTAGGTCCTTAGCTCCGATCAAATTTTTACAGAATAAGTTTCGGAATAAATTAAAACAGAAAAAAAAAATATTTTATTTGTTATTTTTTTTTTTGTTTTTTCCGATGTTTGTAAAAAATTTTAAATCTTTAAAACGAAAGATGAACATCTTGGAAGGTATATTAAAATTAGTAGCATCAAAATTTTATTAATGTAAAAAGAACTAGTAAAAATAAAACAATTGTCAACTTTGGCGTTTTATAAAAAAATTTAACCAAATATGCGTTGTCACTATTTTTATCTCAAATCAACCATTAGATTCCCAAATAAACAGATTTTTTCGCTATTAAAAAAAAAAATCTCATTGGAACAAAAGTTATGGTGACCGTCAAATAATAGATTAAATAACTCCAGATAAAGTCGGCCACAAAATAAACACTTGAGGCTTAGTCATCCATGACCTTCGTTTACATGTTCAGTTCAGTCCCACCGTGTGAACATTTTGCATACACAGCCGATATTAATGTTCTGCGTCAAATCCCTGCTATACAACTCAAAAAACCGCACACGTCAAGAAAAATCTTAACAAAAATCGATCAAAAAAGACGAGAAAAAAATAAAATAAACTTTAGTAATAATACCGCAAATAAGCAAAAACTTAGCGTAAGATCTATGAAAATAATATGTTGAATGGCAATACATATACATATATGTAAACTTTTATCCGTATATACCTACATACTAGTTGAATTGAAGAAACGAGTAGATCAGTGAAAAATATACACTAAGAAAGAAAGAACTACTCAGAAAAAAACACTTGTTAAGAGAAACGTCCTCGTGATGTCAGTTTCTATGAAAATGCATTCAAGTGTAAATAGTATAAATGCGTTTAAACAAGCGTATGGTCACAAGCTGCACTCAAGCTGCTCTCAAGCTCAACAACATAAGCAACAGCAACAACAACAACAACTGCTTAAAATATCACAATTTACCGGGCAGAAACGACGGACATGGACATTGAGCTAAGAGACAAGCTCATCGGGTTAAGACAGACGGACGGACGTACAGACTTTGTGGATGGACGAATGACTTTAGCAATCAAGCAGCAAGTTGGAGTTTCCTATTTGTACATACGCTCGCTCGCCTGGGACAAACGGAAGGCGAACTAGCCGGAGCAGCATGAAGTATAATAAGCCAAGAATGCAGCCACGTCATGTTGATGATGTTAAGGATGGAAATGAACAAAAACTAAATTAATGTTTAGAATGTAATAATGTATATGTTTGCTGGTCGTTCGTCGCTCGTCTTCTCTGAGGCTGTCAAACTAGGGCGCTATGGCGGCGAGGCAGGACTATTATGTTGGTCCTACGATTTGAGGGATAAATTAGATAAACTGTATTGGCCATCTTGTGGCCGTAGGTGTAAGCTAACATAAATGATATAATTGCACCTAAAACTATGCAGCTTTTAGAATTTTTGTTGATATTTTTTTATTTATTAGGCGTACAAAGGCTCGTAAAAAGATATCTGAATTTTTTTTATAGATGTAGATTAATAATAAATTTTTCGTTTTCTTTATTCGGGTGCTCTCGCCATGTTTTTGAAAAATATGACTTCTCACGTTTTCGATTAAACAATAATTATATAATTGCGGCTAAAAGTATGCAGCATTTTAAATTTTTGTTTATATTTTAAATTTATTTGGCTCACAAAAAAACGTAATAAGATCTCCGTATTTTTTATAGATGTAAATTAATAAAAAAAAATTCCGACAGCGCCTAATAGTATGTAGCGTTAAGAATTTATGATTGGGACTCAATTCTGAGAACTGCACGTAAAAGTAGCCCCAAAAAGAAGAAGTTTTGCATCATTTCTTTTGTCAAGTTACATGCCAGAATAATTTTATATCGATTTGAAGTTCGTAAGTAGCACATAGGGGAATTTGTTACGTTTTAGGCTCTTTTGTTTAACATAACTCGAGAACCACTAGTCCGATTTAGCTGAAAGAAATTTAAAAAAATTAAGAATTACACTTCCTCTAATCTGTTTATATGACGTTTCCCTATATAAGCAACAGTTTCACTTTTCCATTCATCGAATGATTTTGAAGTGGGTTCATTTTGTAGCAGTTACAATAAAACCGTGGCGTATGATTTACGTGAAATATTACTGATAATCATTATGATAATCATACGCCCCCATACAACAATATAACAAAAGAGCCTAATACGTGAGAAATTTCCCTATACGATACATACTAACTTTAAATTGTTATTAAATTATTATGGCATGTAACTTGACAAAACGAATGATGCAGAATTTCTTCTTTTGGGGCTAATTTCACGTGCAGTTCTTAGAATTGAGTCCCCAAATCATGTGTTGTACTGTGTTAAATAATAAAAAGTTTGTAAAATTTAATAAAAAATAATAAAATTATTTATATTTTTTTAATGGAATTTTTCTGCGGGACTAAACCCGATGTTTAGATATATTGGGCAGTAAAGCGGGGATTTTATAGCCAAATACATTATTATTCTATCTCCTGCCTTTTTTAAGATAATCGAAAATAATTGAATCAAAAATTAGAAAGTAACCAAAAAAATATAAAATTTTTGAGCAACAAAAATATTAATAAAAAAAAGTATTTTAACGTTTTAGCTGGGATTTTATAGCCAAATACATTATTATTCTATCTCCTGCCTTTTCCAAGATAATCGAAAATAATTGAGTCGAAAAATCGAAAATAAACCAAAAAATATCAAATTTTTGAGCAACAAAAATATTAATAAAAAAAAGTATTTTAACGTTTTCTTTTAGGCTTGTAGTTTAGGGAACCTTCCCAGCTACCACTATCCTAAACAAACTTTTATTCTACAAACGGCAGTTTTCAAAAAAAATTATTTAGTAAAAAAATCGACAATTAATCAAAAAATTTCAAATTTTCAAACATTTGCAATGAATTTCTTTTTTAAAACCTTTTGAATCTAAAGTTTAGTAAAATCCAAAATTTTATCGTAATTCAAATATTTATAAAAATAGATTGCCATAAGAACACTTTGTGTTGATTACAATATTCATAACATCATCATAAAAGTTTTAAGTTTTTTTTTGTTTATTTTTTCTGTTAGTTTTCACCAACAACTATTTACAAAAATCTTCATATCCCTTAATACAAAAATCGTTCTATAGTATACAAAAGTACTCGCTACTATACAACAACAGCAATATTTTCTAAATTATCTATTACACATAACTTCAAAGCTATTCTTTACAAACTATGCATCTTGCGCGCCTCTGTATACCATTACAGTTGTTAATGTAATGAATACTTAAGTCTAGTGTTTATTACATTATGCCTGATTTTATGTGCATGTATGTGTGTTTTTTTTTTTGTTGCTATTTCAATACATTTCGTCTTTTGTTTTAAAGCTTTTAGAATATTTTATTTATTACCTATGTTTGACGATACCATAATACGAAAAATAAATGAAATTTTTGAGCACAAAGCTTTGAACAGCAAAAACAGCAACAAAACATTCTTGGCAATGTCGTGTTTTTCTACCATTTCCTCTTTATATTTGCTTGCTGCGTTTGTAATTTTTTCCCACAGCATGACAGCGAAGCGTAAAGTAACCGAGAGTGCTGTGGAAACAAAAGACTTAAGCAACAAACTTGCAGGCAAAACAACAGTCTAGCTTTGTTTGTTTGCTTTGTTTTCTTTGCCATTGCGCGCTTGTGTTAACTTTTGCAAATGTTTACACATTGCTGGTGTTCGTTCTGTGCTCTTCGTTTGAATAACAACATTTACCGTTGCATTCTTTTGTTACAAACCCCCCTTCTGCGCTTTACTGGTCTTAGGCATTTTGGCAGTGCGGGCACAGGAGTTGAGCTTTAAACTTTGTTTATAAAATAAACATAACTTCACATAGCACATGCAAATTTAAACAAAACATATTTGTGCCATTAGTGGCTGTTTTGTTTTGGCCATCTTCAGGTTTTTGTGTAGTTGTCATTGAATGGCACTTGCAATTCAATTTATTCAATATTTTCTACGACGATCATTGTGGCAGCAGTCGAAAAGCAGCAACATCACAATGTCGCATCAATAAAATATGCATTTGAATGTTTAACTGCTGCTGCTGCTGAAAGGTAGCTTGAAATGTGACGAGGATCACGGTAGAGAGGAGTGATGAACCAATATTGTGTCACCACCAGGGGGATCAGGTTTAAAGCCAATCGTCATAGAACTTATTTGAAAATAGCAGAAAACATGAAAACTGGAGGGGTAGGGGAGACACAAGGAGGGAGGCATCAACGTACTAAATCCTAAGCTCAGTATAACCGATATGTACAAATTTACTTGTGATGTACCACAAAATACACTTAGTGTACCAAAAAGTACTTTTATTGTGCCAACAAATAAAAGTACCGAAAAGTACTTTCGATGTACCACAAAGTACTTTTATTGTACAAAAAAAAGCACTTTTATTGAAGTAGAAAGTTTTTACAATGTACACGAAAGTACTTTTATAGTACCAATAAGTACTTTTGATGTACCACAAAGTACACTTATTGTACAAAAAAGGACTTTAATTGTGTCAAAAAGTACTGTTGTTGTACCGAAATTTTCAATGTAAACGAAAGTACTTTTACAGTACCAATAAAAATAATGAATGTAATATTTTACTAATAAGTACTTTTATTGTACCAAAAAATACTTCTGATGTACCACAAAAGTACTTTCAATGTATGACAATGTAATAGATTGCTACAAAAAGTACTTGTATTGTACCTCAAAGTTCTTTTAATGTACCACAAATAATTTTTTTTGTACTAATAAGTACTTTTGTTATACCTCAAAGTATTTTTATTGCACCTCAAAGTAATTTTTATTTTTTTTCTATGCCGTGGCATAGTGGTTACAACACGCGACTACCATGCGGGAGATCGCAGGTTCAAATCTGGCTCCAGTCATCTTAAAAAAAAAGATATATAATTTTCTTTCATTGTCGGTTCCCCTCGAATGTTGTTGACAGCAACTTCGCAGTATTAAGCGTCGATTCAATCGTCGTGTCTAGTAAGAGCTTCTCAAACAGTGACGTTCGCATTCGTCGATAAACAAGTAGGTGCCGTAAGATGTGAATCTAAAAATAGAAATCGTGTTAATTCACAACAACGCGAGAAGCTATCCCATACCTCATTCATGGGGTGCAAAGGGAAATTAAGTTTTTTTTAAGAAAATTTGTAGTACTAAAATATTGTTTTATTGTAGCAAAAAGTTAATTTATTGTACCAAAAAGTACTTTAGTATGTCAAAAAGTACTTTCAATATCCAAAAAAGTACTTTCAATGTACCAAAAATATTTAAAATTTGCAAAAATGTACATTTATTGTACCAGAAAGTACTTTTATGGTACCGCAAAGTTTATTTGTTGTACCAAGACGTACTTTCAATGTACCAAAAAAGTACTTGTATTGTACCACAGAGTATTTTAATGTAACAAAAAGTACATTTATTGTACCAAAACAAAAAAACATTCATTATACCAAAATGTACAATTATTGTACCAAAATGTATTTTTTTATGTAACAAAAATAATTTTATTTTCGCCAAAAAGTACTTTTATTGTACCACAAAGTACTCTTACAAAAAGTACTTTTATTGTAACACATAGTACTTTTACTGGTTCACAAAGTACTTATTTTTTGCAAGAAAGTACTTTTATTTTACCGAAAAGTACTTTTGTTGTATCAAAAGGTACATTTATTGTATATCAATTAATTTTGTACTTTTGATGTACCAAAACGAACTTTTGATACACTATAAAGTAGTTTTATTGTATCGAACAGTAGTTTTGATGTACCACAAAGTACTTTTATTGTACCGTAACGTACTTTAAATGTACCCCAAAGTAATTTTATTGTTCCAATAACAATTTTTGATGTTACGAAAAGTACATTTGATGTATCACAATGTTCTCTTATTGTACCAAAAAGTTCTTTGCGGTGCAATAAAATGTTCTCTTATTGTACCAAAAAGTACTTTGCGGTATAATACAATAAAAGTACTAATTGTCACAATAAAAGTACTTTGTGATAAACCAAAAGTACTTTTTGGTACAATAAGAGAACTTTGTGATACATCAAATGTACATTTTGGTACAGCAAAAATACTTATTGGAATAATAAATGTACTTTGGCCTACATTTAAAGTACATTAGGTTACAATAATAGTACTTTATGGTGCATTAAAAGTACTTTTCGGTGCAATAAAAGTTTTTTTTGTATATACATTTTTTATATAATAAAAGTACTTTCTGGCAAAATAAATGTACTTTATGTAACAATAACAGTACTTATTGACACAATAATAGTACTTTGTGATACACCAAAAGTACCGAAAAGTACTTTTGATGCACTTTAAAGGTAGTCCAAAGTATTTTTTAATGAATTCAATAAATTTAATGAATCTAATGACTTTAATGAATTTAATGAATTTAATGAATTTAATGAATTTAATGAATTTAATGAATTTAATGAATTTAATGAATTTAATGAATTTAATGAATTTAATGAATTTAATGAATTTAATGAATTTAATGAATTTAATGAATTTAATGAATTTAATGAATTTAATGAATTTAATAAATTTAATGAATTTAATGAATTTAATGAATTTAATGAATTTAATGAATTTAATGAATTTAATGAATTTAATGAATTTAATGATTTTAATGAATTTAATGAATTTAATGTGTTTAATTACAAAACATTACTTTCGTAATTTTCGTGGTAATTAAATTAATGGGTTTCGAACTCCCATCCCTGCCTTACATTCTCGATAGAATCTGTCTACTCCTGTTTAATACACCCTTGTAAGTGTTTACAGATTCTAACGAGTAACTTAACGAATGCTTAAAATCGCCGCCACCTTACTTCATCTTGTATCTCGTTGATTCTTCAAGTTAACTTCTAGCTCCTCGACCGATCGCTATCGACAGCATCGCCCTGCATATTGTTGCAATATTACAAATCGTGTAATAAAAGGTAAAATTGTTACCACCAATAAAGCAATTGGCTTTTGTTTATATTTAAAACTATCGTGTTTTATTTCCCCCCTCTTTCTTTTCTTTACATCGCTTACGGCGAACATAATGAATTTAATGAATTTAATGTATTTAATGAATTTAATGAATTTAATGAATTTAATGAATTTAATGAATTTAATGAATTTAATGAATTTAATGAATTTAATGAATTTAATGAATTTAAAGAATTTTATAAATTTAATGAACTGAATGAATTTAATGAAATTAAGGGTGACTCAAATTACTTAAGTTGTGCCAAAAATTATTTTTTGTTATATCAGAAAGTACTTTTATTTTGCGAAAAAGCACGTTTATCGTACAAAAAAAAGCTATCATAGGTTTTTTTTAACTTCCTTCTGCTCTTTTGGCCTCCTCTAATTTTCTCCAACTTCTCAAAAGTACTGCTAT
This sequence comes from Muscina levida, assembly GCA_964034835.1. Classification (NCBI taxonomy): domain Eukaryota; kingdom Metazoa; phylum Arthropoda; class Insecta; order Diptera; family Muscidae; genus Muscina; species Muscina levida. The sequence goes on from OZ035882.1 coordinate 128,907,019, forward strand.
AAATTTCTCCATAGCTATGGTTACATCATTAAAATTACTAAAGTAACTTTACCCAAAAGCAACACACAAAACTAACCATAAAATTCTTCATTAAGAAATATTCCAAGAATTTGAATTAAAGCGGCGTTTACAATGAATCAGTTTATTCGTAAAAGTTCGTTGTTTTTTCTGCTTAATTCTTTTCTTTTTGTGTTTGTTTGTTCGTGTGTGTGTGAGTAAAATTCTCTCACTGAAATCCTAACTTATGCAGATAATTGCCAGGTTGTGGCAGCAACTAAGTTAGCTATTATAGCTGCCGTAGTTATTATTGTTGTTGTTTCTGTTGGTGGTACTGCTGTCATTGTGTCTTTAGTACATTTAATGTCCCATAAAATAATTAGCCACCGTTTGAAGAACTTCATTTGATTAGGTGGAATAGTAGGCAGAAGAAGAAAAAAAAGGAAGCAGCAGCAGTAGCAGCAGTATTGTGGTTGGTTACGACCAACACAACTCCACCAACCGCAGTAGCTGCCACAGATCGTTGCTTCTGTCTGCTTGCAAATGTACTTAGACGTTCGCCTGTGTTTGAAAAGTCTCGTGTTCGTGGCTTAAGTCTTTTGTTATGGCATTGGAACAATATTAAGCAAAGTTTTGTTTTTTTCGCTAGAATTTCCAGGACTGATTTTCTTTTTTTTTTTGCTCCCAAAATAATGTAGATATAGTTTGGAGACGTCTTGGCTAAGCATTGAGAATCATGTGAATGTAAGAAAAGTATTTGGTAAGCGTTAGTTTATGTCGGCTATAGTATGTGGAATGAGTTTTTTTATAGCCTGGGACAATGAAAACATACATACGAACATGGAAAGGGAATAATTAACGTAGTTCCATAACTAAAAGGTGCTCAGAGAAATTCATACAAATTTTTATAAGTAATTAAAAAAATCGTATATTATATAAATTTAATGAATGAATTTTAATGAATTTAATGAATTTACTGAATTTAATGAATTTAATGAATTTAATGAATTTAATGAATTTAATGAATTTAATGAATTTAATGAATTTAATAAATTTAATGAATTTAATGAATTTAATGAATTTTATGAATTTAATATAATTAATGAATTTAATCTAATGTTAGAATTTAAGGAATTTAATGAATTTACTGAATTTATAGAACTAAAGGAATTTAATGTAATGAATGAATTTAATGAATTTACTGGTTTTATTGGATTTAATGAGTTCAAAAAAATAAATGAATTTAATGTAATTTATGAATTCAATGTAATTAATAAATTTAATGAATTTAGTGAATTTAAGGAAATTAATGAATTTAAAGAAGTAAATGAATTTAATGTAATTAATGAATTTTACATAATTAATGAATTTAATGGATTAAATGAATTTCACGAATTTAATGAATTTCATGAATTTAATAAATTTAATGTAATTAATGAATTTAATATAAATAATAAATTTTTGGAATTTATGGCATTTAATGAATATAATACAATTAATGAACTTTATGAATTTAATGAATTTAATGTAATTAATGCATTTTATAAATTTAATGTAACCAGTGAATTTAATGTAATTAAAGAATTTAAAGAATTATATTAATAAGAAATAATTGAATTCAATGCATTAAATGAATTGAATGAATTTGAAGAATTTAATGAATTTAAGGAATTTAATGAATTTAATGAATTAAATGAATTTAGTGAATTTATTGTAATTAATGAGTTTAATGAAATTAACGAATTTAATGAATTTAATGAATTTAATAAATTTAATAAATTTAATGAATTTAATACATTCAATGAATTTAATGAATTAAATGAATTAAATGAATTCAATGGATTTAAAGAATTTAATGAATTTAATGAATTTAATGAATTTTATAAATTTAATGCAACCAGTGAATTTAATGTAATTAAAGAATTTAAAGAAATATATTAATAAGAAATAATTGAATTTAATGCATTAAATGAATTGAATGAATTTGAAGAATCTAATGAATACATACGAACATGGAAAGGGAATAATTAACGTAGTTTCATAACAAAAAGGTGCTCAGAGAAATTCATACAAAATTTTATAAGTAATTAAAAAAATCGTACATAATATAAATTTAATGAATTTAATGATTAAATGAATTTAGTGAATTTATTGTAATTAATGGGTTTAATGGAATTAACGAATTTAATGAATTTAGTGAATTTAATGAATTTAATGATTTTAATGAATTTAATGAATTTAATGAATTTAATGCATTTAATGAATTTAATGAATTTAATGAATTTAATGAATTTAATGAATTTAATGAATTTAATGAATTTAATGAATTTAATGAATTTAATGAATTTAATGAATTTAATGAATTTAATGAATTTAATGAATTTAATGAATTTAATGAATTTAATGAATTTAATGAATTTAATGAATTTAATGAATTTAATGAATTTAATGAATTTAATGAATTTAATGAATTTAATAAATTTAATAAATTCAATGATTTTAATGAATTTAATGTAATTAATGCATTTTATAAATTTAATGTAACCAGTGAATTTAATGTAATTAAAGAATTTAAAGAAATATATTAATAAGAAATAATTGAATTTAATGCATTAAATGAATTGAATGAATTTGAAGAATTTAATGAATTTAAGGAATTTAATGAATTTATTGAATTTAATGAATTTAATGATTTTAATGAATTTAATGAATTTAATAAATTCAATGATTTTAATGAATTTAATGTAATTAATGCATTTTATAAATTTAATGTAACCAAAGAATTTAATGTAATTAAAGAATTTAAAGAAATAAATTAATAAGAAATTATTGAATTTAATGCATTAAATGAAGTGAATGAATTTGAAGAATTTGAAGAATTTAATGAATTTAATGAGTTCAATGAATATAATATAAAATTAATTTAATGAAATAGGTGAAATTAGTGAATTCAATGCAATTAATGAATTTAATGGATTTAATGAATTTAGTGAATTTACTGATTTTAATGAATTAAATGTAATTAATGCATTTTATAAATTTAATGTAACCAGTGAATTTAATGTAATTAAAGAATTTAAAGAAATATATTAATAAGAAATAATTGAATTTAATGCATTAAATGAATTGAATGAATTTGAAGAATTTAATGATTTTTGTGAGTTCAATGAATATAATATAAAATTAATTTAATGAAATAGGCGAAATTAGTGAATTCAATGCAATTAATGAATTTAATGGATTTAATGAATTTAGTGAATTTACTGATTTTAATGTTATTAATGAATTTAATGAAACCAAAAATTTGATGTAATCAATAAATTCAATGAATTTAATGAGTTAAATGAATTTAATGTAATTAATCAATTAAGTGTTATTAATGAATTTAATGCTTTTAATGAATTTAATTAATGAATGCTTTTAATGAATTTAATGGATTTAGTGTTTTTTTATGAATAAATTAATTTAGTGAATTTAAAGAATATAATAAATTTAATGATTTTAACAAATTTAATGAATTTATTGAATTAAATTAATTTAATGTAATTAATGACTTCATTGAATTTAATGATTTTATTGAATTTAATAAAATTAGTGTAATTATCGAGTTTAATGTAAATAATGAATTTAAACAAGTTAATGAATTCAATGAATTTAGTATAATTAATTAATTTAATGAGTTTAATGAATTTAATGTGTTTAATGTATTTCATGAATTTAATGTAATTAATGAATTTAACATAATTAATGAATTTCGTGAATTTCATGAATTTTATGAATTTAATAAATTAATGAATTTAATGTAACCAAGGAATTTAATGTAATGTATGAATTTAATGAATTTATTGAATTAAATTAATTTAATGTAATTAATGAATTTAATGATGTTATTGAATTTAATAAAATTAGTGTAATTAACGAGTTTAATGTAATAATGAATTTAAACATTTTATTGAATTCAATGAATTTAGTATACTTATTTAATTTAATGAGTTTAATAAATTTAATGTGTTTAATGAATTTCATGAATTTAATGTAATTAATGAATTTAACATAATTAATGAATTTCGTGAATTTCATGAATTTCATGAATTTTATGAATTTAATATAATGAATGAATTTAATGTAACCAAGGAATTTAATGTAATGTGTGAATTTATTGAATTTAATGAATTTAATGAATTTAATGAATTTAATGAATTTAATGCATTAAATGAATTGAATGAATTTGAAGAATTTAATGAATTTAATGTTTTAAATGAATTTAAAGATTTCAATGAATTGAATAAAGTTAAAAAATTTAATGAATTAAATGAATTTAATGAATTAAGTACCTAACTGTGCTATTTAAGCGTTCCTCAGTGTGTAGGCACTAAAATGTTTCTACTTTTTTCTTTGTTCAACTAATCTTAACATTAAAACGGATTTCTTAAGATTTTTATTTGGTGCCTTTGGTGAGAGTGTGAGTTGGTATCATGGGATGTAAATGTAAAACATAACTACCAATTTGGATAATGTCTTTCAGAATCATCTTCTTCTATGGCCGCAGCTTGTTGTTGTTATTTTGATAGCCTGAGAGTAAAGCTGGGTAGCACTAAGGCTACAGACGGACTGACGGACGACCAGCATGTTGGGCTAGCTGGCATGTTTGTTTGGGTTTAGCCTACAACTTTACTAGCAAGAATCCCACTAAGGTGGTAGAAGAGTTACATGCTTGTTATTTTGGAGCTGCTGTTGTAGTTGTTGTTGTCATTTTTCGCGATTTGTAGTTGTTGTTAGAGTTTTGTAGCTCATTTTGTATGCCGTTGGGCGCCAATTTTTAAAATGACATAAAAATACTCAGACATTTTTTGTGTTCTGGCGGTACAAGAGAAGAAAAAACAACAACAAAAAACACTCAGCCCCAAACAGCCACAGAAAAAAATCCTCTGATGTTGAGAACAAAAACTCAGACCGATTTAGAGTTAACAAGGGTTTAGCAAAGCGGCAGGGGGACACAGAAGACAGGGTAGAAAAAAATCCAGATGGGTAAAGAAAGCCGAATTTCAAATCATAAGCTCAACTTAGATTTTGGCTGAGTTTCTGCCTCTATCTTGAGTCTTTAGAAGAAAAAAAAAACACACACACAGTAAAAAAAAAATAATCTAAAGCAAAGGCAGAGCCCTTTTTTATGCTGCTGAAACGATAAGTCTACTAGGCTGGGGGTATCATCAAAAGATCTTAACAATAACTGCAACAACTACAAGGTTGCAGCAAAAAAGGGTACTACAAACCATCCAACCAGCCAGCCAAGCAGACAACATTGTACCCAACAACAGTCGTCGTAGCCACTAACCATCGTAGGTACATATTTGCCCTGTCGGAGAAGACATTTACAGACAGCGATTTATGTGACATGACAGCGGTACATAATGAAAGGATTCCTTATATGTTGACTGTGTCTTTTTGTTCTTGTTGCTGTTGTTGTTGCCAATGTTTCTGTTGTTGTTGCTGTTGTCATTGTCGTTATGTTCTTCAGTGTTTTGTTCTGACCTATCTGTCGGTCTTTATGAGATATTAAAGTTCTTTTTGTGTTCCTGTCGCTGTTGTCATTGTATGGGCAAATCTCTGCCTCTCTCTCCGTCTCTCTCATCATACAATTTATTCTTTAAACCTGTGATTGCAGTCGAGCGTGGTAGAGGTACAAGGAAAACTTCTTTAATACACTTAAGAGCAATCAAATGTCTAATTGATCATTAGATCTGTAAGTACAAAAGAGAAATTCCTAAGATTCTCAAGAGGCGCAAGACAACAAGGACGTCTTAAACGTGGTGTGGTGTGATTTTGGTCGTAATAGGAATGTTGGTTGCGTGTTGATGCAAGTTGTAAAAAAGATCGAAATTAGGTGAGCGACAAAAAAATAAAATAAATGCACGTCAATTTTGAAAGGAGGAAACATATTATTACAAATATAAAAAATCATAAAATTTAGAAAACTCATAAAATTGAAAAAAAATTTTAAAAGTAGTAAAAATAATTCTAAAAATTAATAAAGTCCAGAAATTCTATAAAACTAAAACATAAAATGTTGATATTCATTTAATTTAGTAAATACATTGAATTAAATAAATTTACTAAATTCATTAATTATTACATAAATTATATAAATAATTATAAGTTCATTTAATTCATTAAATTTATTAGATTAATTAAATCCATTAAATTCATTAAATTCAATCAATTCAGTAAATTCATTAAATACATTAAATTCATAAAATGCATTAAATTCATTAAATTCATTAAATTCATTAAATTCATTAAATTCATTAAATTCATTAAATTCATTAAATTCATTAAATTCATTAAATTCATTAAATTCATTAAATTCATAAAAGTCATTAAATTCATTATATTTATTTAATAGATTAAAATCGTTAAATTCATTAAATTAATTAAATTCATTAAACTCATTAAATTAATAAAATCCATTAAATACATTAAAATCATTAAATTCATTAAATTCATTAAATTCATTAAATTCATTAAATTCATTAAATGCATTAAATTCATTAAATTTATTAAATTCATTAAATTCATTAAATTCATTAAATTCATTAAATTCATTAAATTCATTAAATTCATTAAATTCATTAAATTCATTAAATTCATTAAATTCATTAAATTCATAAAATTCATTAAATTTATAAAATTTATAAAATTCATTAAATTAAATTTTTAATTTTTAATTTTTAATTTTTAATTTTTAATTTTTAATTTTTAATTTTTAATTTTTAATTTTTAATTTTTAATTTTTAATTTTTAATTTTTAATTTTTAATTTTTAATTTTTAATTTTTAATTTTTAATTTTTAATTTTTAATTTTTAATTTTTAATTTTTAATTTTTAATTTTTAATTTTTAATTTTTAATTTTTAATTTTTAATTTTTAATTTTTAATTTTTAATTTTTAATTTTTAATTTTTAATTTTTAATTTTTAATTTTTAATTTTTAATTTTAAATTTTTAATTTTTAATTTTTTATTTTTAATTTTTAATTTTTAACTTTTAATTTTTAATTTTTAATTTTTAATTTTTAATTTTTAATTTTTAATTTTTAATTTTTAATTTTTAATTTTTAATTTTTAATTTTTAATTTTTAATTTTTAATTTTTAATTTTTAATTTTTAATTTTTAATTTTTAATTTTTAATTTTTAATTTTTAATTTTTAATTTTTAATTTTTAATTTTTAATTTTAATTTTTAATTTTTAATTTTTAATTTATAATTTTTAATTTTTAATTTTTAATTTTTAATTTTTAATTTTTAATTTTTAATTTTTAATTTTTAATTTTTAATTTAATTGAAAAAGGACATGTAATAAAAAAAATTAAAAATTCAACTGTCAAATTTTAGATAAATATTTTAAAAAATTCTCTGTTTATATTCTAAGGACCAATTTGAAGTTGTGCATATCAGCCAATTTACCTTAACTCTTCTTTTTGTGCTCCAGTTAAAAATAAAGTTCTGTGACCTGTACATTACATCATTATAAATGTAATACAGCTTAGTTAAACAGGAAATTCCACTATGATCTTATAGATAATAAATGCAATTCTTAGCTAGCGGTGACAGACGAAAAATACTTTGTAACAGTAACAAACAATGTTACACAAGAAAATCCTTACACCCTGAGCATTAACAAAAAAAAAAAAAACAAAAGATTTAAGCAACAAACACCAGACTACATCTCATATGCATCGCACAAACCCCAAATCTTAAGCGTATCATCAAACGTACTTTACATTTCTTTTGCGCTTACATAAAAACAACTCATTTTTCATTTTGGGAATTATCCCATTTGTTTTCTCTTTATGTACATCCCCCCACTTCCAAAATGCCCTCCTTTCTTGCCATTACAATGTTGCATAATCATACACTTTTGCCCCCCATTGCATGGCGGGGATTCATTGTGGTCGATTCAAATCATGGGGTCCCAATAAGGACGAGGTATCATTAGTTTGCAGCAGTCGTAAAAATAATATTAATAAGCCAGTATGCTGCGATATTAAAAGCCAAAACAAAACGAAATGAGTTGAAGCTCACTCATAGTCCACAAAACACAACCAAGTGGTTGGCTGACTGCGCTCTCCAACTGCCCCACACTGCCTCCGAACTCTCCGGCCAAAGGGTAATAAAAATAATTCAATCAAGTGCTTGATGGTGAGATGGTGGGCACTAGAAGGAACCGCATAAGCAGCACTTGGCAAAAATTCCAATCAACACATACCGATCGTCACTGATCGCATTCCAGATGCCCAGCTTTTGGCGCACATATTTCTGAACTCTTTTTTTTATTGCCGAAGACCATGGTCATAGTCGGCCACTACCAACACAGAGGACAAAGTGGCAGTTGAGTTTTCTTTATGAGAATTTTATTTCGATTTTCTTTTTTTTTCCATTTTGGTGTTCGTTGGTGCCATAATTTTGTTTAAATTTTTGTTGGGGCAACAGTATAAAATGTCTATGGAATCGGTGGTGAGCAGAGGTGGGCAGATCTTGAATGCACAGAAGTGCCGGTGAATTATAGCTGTCGAGGGGCCGATAAATACAAATTTTGGAAAATAAAACAGGGTTATAGTTATTTTTATGATTTTAAAATTCGAAATCTGTAATCGATTAAACGATTTGCTAAAATTCCGGGAAAGTGAAGTTTATTTCTTCAATATTCTACAATTTTTATGCTCTATTAGTATACTTTTATGAATTTCTGAAATTGCTTAATGCTATGGAATAGTGATTATGATAATCGATAACAAAAGTCGATAAATTGACTGCCGTAACTAAATTGCTTCGATACTGCATTCCTCAAATTACGTATTATATTTATAGACTATTTATAGACTATATATGTTTTTTTTACTGTTATCGATAACAGAAAATTGGGTATACATACGAAGTTTCGATTTTTAACTATAATCGAAATTTTAAATAACCAGTGCAATTATGTTATCGACAATTGTTAACACTAAATTGTTTCGATTATTCAAGAAAAGTGAGACATCCTCAAATTACATATTCTATTTATAGACTAGGTGTTATTTCTATAACCCCCTGTTATCGAATACAAAAAATCGCTAAATTGACTGTCGCAACTAAATTGTTTCGATTATTCAAGAAAATATTCCTCAAACTTCATATTATATTTACAGACAAAGTTTTATTTATATAACCACCTGTTATCGATAATTGATTTTGAATATTTAAAGAAAAACTAAATTTGGTTTATGTTAATTAGGTAAACATTTCAAGATATAATATTAAAAATCCCTTAATCGATTCAAACATTATTATGTTATATGATATCTATAAACTCGACAAATTGTAATCGGTGTTTGGGTTTACATACGAAATTTCGATTTTTAACTATAATCGAAATATATATATAACCAGTGCAATTATGTTATCGATAACAGAAAATCGATTAATCGATCGATCGATTAATCGAAAGCCGCAACCATATTGTTTCGATTATTCAAGAGAAGTAAGATATTCCTCAAATTATATATTATATTTATACACTGTGTTATTTATATTACACCCTGTTATCGGCAACAGAAAATCGATAAATCGACTGTCACAATTAAATTGTTTCAATTATACAAGAAAAGTGAGATATTCCTCAAATTACATATTATATCTGTTATAGATGTCATTTATATTAACCCCTGTTATCGATAATTGATTTTGAATATTTAAACAAAAACTAAGTGTGATTTATGTTTCTTAGGTAAACATTTTTAAATTCGATATTAAAAAACCCTTAAACGATTCAAAAATAATTATGATATATATCTATATATTCGACAAATTGTAATCGGTATTTGGGTATACGTATGAAATTTTGATTTTCAATTATAATCGAAATCGATATATAAACAGTATAAGCCATAATTTAGTGCAGTGGAAAACTGATTAAGATAAACGATAACAGAAAATCAATAAATTGACTGCCGCAACTAAATTGTTTGGATTATTCAAGAAAAGTGAGATATTCCTCAAATTACATATTCTATTAAATATATTTAAACAAAAACTAAATGTGATTTATGTTTATTAGGTAAACATTTTTAAATTCAATATTAAAAATCCGTTAATCGATAATTATGATATACGATATGCATATATTCGACAAATTGTAATCGTATACATGCGAAATTTCGATTTTCAACTTTAATCGAAATCGATTTGTAAATAGTGTAAGCCATAATTTAGTGCAATTAATTTAGTGCTGTATAGTATCAACGAATGATTTTCAAATTCGATATCCACAATTGATTATTCAGATTTTCTAATTAAATAATACTAAGGAATCTTAACTTTTAAATTCAATTTCAAAAATTTGTTATTCAAATTACCTAAGTAAATAACTTTACTTTTCGGAGAAACGTAAGGTTTATGTTTTCAATATTGCACAAATGTAATATTCCATTTATATAACTAAAGGCTGTTGCTTGTGCCCTCTGTTATCGATAACTGATTTAGTGTATATTAAAAATGGGTTTCATTTATAGAGAATATGGCTATATATATGTCTATATTTTCAAAAAATTCTTATCGATCGATCGATTTTGTAATCGATTTTTCATTACAGGATTGCATTCTATAGCTTAATGCTTATAAGCTATATTTATTGTGAATTTATAAAATATCTTAATGCTGTTGGCAAGTGATTTTAAAATTCGATAACAAATATCGAAAAATTGTTTAGACCGACGTATATGTTTTGCTTTCGATGCAATGCAATATGTATGTATATATTCATCAATCTATTTTATATCGATCAGTCTCTTTAATATTTTATTAATAGCTATATTCACTCGATTTACGTTATCGATAACCGATGTGTGATTATAGTATCTAATATGCAGAAATTTATTGGAATTTATGCAATGCTGGTACGTTAAAGTTAATATCCATTTAACACTAGTATGCCACATTATTAATGCATTTATTATATTTTTTTAATCTGTGGGAAAGTAATTATTTTAATCAATAATATAGATCGAACAATCAACTGCTGCAGCGAAATAATTTCGCTTTTCGTGAAAAAGCAATATTAATGTTTTCAATATTCCCTTAAATCCCATATTCTATTTATAAAATTAGGGATTGTTGCTATTGCCGACTGTTATCGATAGCTGATTGTGATTATATTCTTCTATTAAATAATACTCAAAAGTTATTAAAGTATACAAGATTATAAAGTTGAATATTTTAAAATATCAAATCAAGTAATGTTAGAAATCTGCTTATATTCGATACATTGTAGAAATGTAATCGATTAGGGATAACTTTATTTTGTTTCGCATTTACAATAATAGGTATATGAATTTCTTAAATTTTATAAGTTTATGAAATTACTTAGTAATAATTGATACAATAAAAGGTTGTTCCCTATATTTTCTGTTATAGTAACTATTTAGAGATACGACTGAACAAATTTTAACTGAGGTAAACACTTTTAAAAATTTTACCAAAAATCACAACAACAATATACGTTGTCTTTATATTCAATAAATTGTAATCGATTCACAATATCGGCTTTCATTTATCGGATTGCAATTTATATCTTATCTCATAATTTTTGTGAGTTTGTCCATTTGCATAATGATGTTTAACTCGATTAAGTGTTATTTACATTGTCCTCTGTTATCGATAACTGATTTCAAATATAACTTAAATTTAATTAATAAATTATATTAAAAAATAATTTCAGTTTATTAAATTGAAAATTTTTCAATCAAAAACTATTCGCCGTCTAAACATTCGGCTAATCGTAATCGATTACGAATTACATACCGGATCGCAATCTATATTTTAGGATTAATATTTCGTAATTCGTATAATTTCCGAAATTGTTTAATAATGTTTAACATGATTAATGGTTACAGCTATAACTTGTTGTTATCGATAACTTTTTGTAAAATGTTATTTTACAAACTAACTAAAGTAAATAAATAGTAACATAAATGAATTTTAATTTATTTGGTTATACATATTCGATAAAATGTAGTTGATTAGGAGATGCGTTATATATGTTTTCAAATTATCGCATCCGAATCTATATGTTTTAGCTTATATGTGACAAAATTAAGTGAATTTATGAAATTAAATCATACTGAGAAATGTGTGTTTCTTTTGCTCGCTATTATCGATAACTATTTAAATATATTAGCTAACATTCAAATGAAGTTAATAAATAATATTAAATTTTAAAGTTCATTTATAATGTGAACAGTTTGAAAATTATAATTAAAAATATTACAATCATACGCGATGCCTCTATATATTCGATTGTTTGTAATCGATAAGGAAATATATTACTTAATTTTTCAATTATAATCGAATTCCAGCGTTTATATCTTAAACTTTTTATAACTTTATGTTTTTGCTAAATAATGTCTTACTTTATTCAGGCTCCATTTCTATTGCCAGGTGTTATCGATAACTATTTAGAATATGTTTTGTAATAAATGATCACAAAGTTTCTTTTCGTTTATTTGCTGCTATTCAATATTCTCCAAATCCTATGTTATATTTACAAAAATAAGAACTGTTATCGATAACTGATTTTAAATTAAATTAAGTTGTAAATTAAAGTTAAAAATTGTTTTTAAGGCATTGAAATTCCAAATGAAAAAATATTCGATGTCTATATATTCGATAATTTATAATCGATTAGGGGCTACATAATATCGATTTTTATTTATCGTAACATATTAATTTGTATGTGTTTATAAAATTGCTTAATAATGATAATTCAGGTTTATTTATTTTGTCTAATGGTATGGATAACTGTGTAAAATATTTTACAAACAACTAAATGATGTTAATCGATAACAGGCAACATGATAACGATTTTCTACTATCGGATCATAATCAGTTTTTTGTTATAGCAATATACGCTGTAATGTTTATATAATTTATGAAATTCCTTAATGATTAAAGGTAATCGATAACAATTTTTTACAATTAATTGAATACACAGACATCTCATATAACGTTAATAAATTTTGGTACTTTTTTCAAATTGCTCACATCCCAAATGAGTATTACTTATTACCTTAATTTAGTTTTTAAGTTTAATTTGTTTAATTTGTTTCTAATTTGTTAGTTTAATTTGTTTGTAAAGTGTTATATAAAGTTATCGATACTATTAAACGAAAAAAAGAAACCCGAATTATGTTAACCATTTATAAGCATTTTTATAAACTCATACAAATTAGTATGTATACCTGCTAGTATGAAGATTGCGTTACGAAAACTGACAATCGTTATAATTAAGTCCCTAATCTTTTACAAATTATCGAATATATTGACATCGAATATTTTTTTCATTTAGAATTTCAATGGCTTATAAATTAAAAACAATTGTAAAATTTAATTTGTAACTTAAATTAATTTAAAATCAGTTATCGATAACTGCTATTATTTATGTAAATATAATATAGGATTTGGAGAATATTGAACAGCAGCAAATCGACGAAAAGAAACTTTGTGATCATTTAGGTGTTAGATAACATATTCTAAATAGTTATCGATAACTAACTATTTAGAATGTTAGGAATAATTTAGCAAAAACATAGTCATAAAAAGTTTAAGATATTAACGCTTAAAACGGTAATTCGATTATAATTATAAATTTATATAATGTATATTCTAATCGATTACAAATAATCGAAGGCAGCGCATATGATCGCTATGTTTTTAATGATAATTTTCAAAATGTTGACCTTATAAATGAAAGTCAAAGTTCAATATTATTTATTAACTTCATTTGTGTGTTGGTTAATGTATTTCAATAGTTATCGATAATAGCGAGCTAAAGAAACACAAACTTCTCAGGTAATTTCATAAATGAATAAAATTTTGGCATTTACGAGCTAAAACATATAAGTTTGGATGCGATAATTTAAAACATATATTACATATATCTGAATCGATTACATTTTATCGTGTATGTATAGAGATATTTTGTATCAGCAAATAAATTAAAATTCTTTTTATTACTATTTATTTACTTTAATTGGTTGTTAGATAACATATTGCAAAAAGTTATCGATAACAAACGATTATATTCTATAGTTAGGTGCTTAGAAACCACTTACTTTATAAATTAATTTTAGTTTCCTTATGCTTTTAAAACCCGATTTGGAAATTCGATAACAAAGACCGATTAACGTATTTGTTTTGCTATCGACAATATTTATGTATTCAATATCCAACAAATTTTATTTACTTTAGTTGCTTGTTAGCTAACATATTTCAAAAAGTTATCGATAACAACCGATTACAATCTATAGTTAGTTGCTTACAAACCATATATTTCTATATTTATTAAAGTTTCCTAAGGCTTTTAAAATTCGATTTGGAAATTCTATAAGAAACACCGATTAACGTATTTGTTTTGCTATCGACAATGTTTATGTATTCAATATCCAACAAATTCTATTTACTTTAGTTGGTTGTTAGCTAACATATTTCAAAAAGTTATCGATAACAACCGATTACAATTATAGTTAGTTGCTTACAAACCATTTATTTCCATATATTTATTAAAGTTTCCTAAGGCTTTTAAAACTCGATTTGAAAATTTGATAACAAAAATCGATTAACAATGTTTATGTATTCAATATCCAACAAATGTTATTTACTTTAGTTGGTTGTTAGATAACATATTTGCAAAAAGTTTCGATAATAACTGATTATAAATTATAGTTAGGTACCTATAAACCATATCTTTTGTAATTTAATTAAAGTTAAAGCTTTTAAAACCCTACTTGAAAATTCGATAACAATCATCGATTAATGTATTTGTTTTGCTTTTAGCAATGTTTATGTATTCAATATCAAACCAATGCTATTGCATTTGAATAATAGTGATAGCCACTCGATTACTTGTTTTCGATTACAGTTATCGATAACCAATTTGCGAATATGTTGTCTAATATGTAATATTTAATTCTGAATAATGTAATGCTGATACCCAAGAGTTAATATCCAGTTCATGTATTTCGATAACTTTTCATGAAGACACCTTTTAGACATTTCTCTCTTGCATTCTCTATCTCATTCGTTGCCCTTTGTTCATTACTTAAATGCCAGGATATTTAGTGCATTTATTTCATCCAGAAAGGAAATAATTTCAATATGTACAAACACGCCTTCTTAATTTTTTTTCTGACTGCTGCTCTTGGCCAATGTGCCACCTGTTTTACAATACGGAGTTTTATGAGTACGACGAGTTCGCATATAGCCCGACAGATCATTTAGCCTCAGGAAGGCCTCTAGATAAGTATGTAATGGTGGTGGTGGTGGCGTTGTTTTGCCCCTCAATTCAGACCAAACTCATTGGCGAAAAAGATACAAAAACACAAACACACTTACACTCACAGGCGAAATGTTGATGCGTATCTTTTTGAATGTGGCTGGCTGGCTACGAATTGGAAATAAAAACGGGCACAGTCAACTAAATATTGTATCGCGTCGATTGGTAATTCTGTATAAAGTAATGTCCGTCCGTCTGCCGTCCCCTGTCGGTCTGTCTGTGTGTGGAACACAGAAAAATGCTAGAGTTGTTGCTAAAGAGTTCAACTTGGTTTCCATGATGCTGTGGCTAAAGTTGCTGGTGTTGTTGGTGTTGCTGGTTTTTCATCTTGTTTGTGCTGAACGAAGTCATATAAATTCGACAAGGCACAGGTGGTAGATTTTGCAATTGCAGACGTAAAAAGATATTTTGAAGCCATCTCAATGGCAAATGTCCATACCATGTCTACGTCTGAATATAGCACCACCGCCACCAACAACAACAACACTTCCAACAACATCAACACAAGTTAACTCTGCTGCTGCACTCAGTCTCTGTCGGGGGCTCAGGGATAGGTATTGCCCGATGAGTTGGTAGTATCTTTTTAATGGAGGCTGTAGTAAAATACTATATGTGCAGATTCATTCGATCATTGGAATTTGAAAATTTCATAAAAGTTATGTGAGCACTTCACTACGTGTACCCGTGACAACAACAACAACAACACCAGCTACAACAGCAGGAAAATACTACGTTACATGCCACAGACAGATCAATTGGATTGCCAGGGAAGTTCAATGGACAGTGGGTTCATTCACTGACTAAAGAGAGAAAATATGAGTGCGAGTACTTTCATCATCGAAGGCAGAGGAGAGGGGAGGGGAGAGACAAGCAGCGATTTTAACATATAAGTCTACCAATTTTTCGCTAAATTTCTTGCCTGACACTTTTTCTTATTGACGGAAGATCCTAGGTAGGTAAATCCATCTACTACCTAAAAATAACGTTCCTCAACGTTCACTTTGCGTCCCCATCGAGAGGACTATTTGTTTGTCGAAATCATTATTTTTGTTTTGAACTCATTGACCGCTAAACCCATTTTTGCTGACACATTTTCTAGTAATGAGAAAACTGCACTAACATCCTGTAAATTTCGGAAAATGATGTCTATATCATCGGCTAGTGGTATGTGGCTTTTGTGGAATATTGTGCCAGACATGTTGACACCAGTCTTTGTTATCAGCTTCTCCATAACTATATTAAAAAGTGTACATGATAAGCTATCACCCTGGCTGGGACCTCTTTCCGTGTTAAATGGTTCAGAGTGATCCTTACCAATCTTTTGTTGTTTTCCACAAACTCAAATTAGTTTTGCAGGTATACCAAACTCAGGCATGGCCTCATATTGCCTATTCGTTATCAGAAAGTCGAAGGCAGCTTTGTAGTCGACAAGGAGGTGGTAGGTGTGTCGATCGGATTTTTATGAGTTTTTTCCACGATTTGCCTTAAAGTGAATATTTGATCCGTCATTGATTCACCAGGTCTCAAGCCGCACTGATAAGCTCCAATTAGTTTTCCTACGATGGGCTTTAGACGTTCACACACTATGTTCGAAAGTACCTTGTACGCATTAGGTATTAGGTTTATTTCGCTGTAGTTCTTATACTCACTACGAACTCCTTTCTTGTATATGGGATATAACAGACTGAGACTCCAATCCTCGAGCATGCTCTCCTCCAGTCAGATGTTCTCCATGATCTGATCCATGATCCTAATCAGCTGCTCACCGCCAGCCTTAAACAATTCAGCAGTGGGTAGACCATCGGCTCCAGCCGCTTTGTTGTTTTATAGGTGGGAGATTGCCACACGTATCTCGGAGTTGGACAGTTTATACCATCGTCATGGATTGGAGTGGTTCTGTATTCGATAGATTGCTGAAATGATCACTTCATATCTTCAGAACGTTATACGGGTCTGTCACTAGTTGGTCATCGTTGTCTTTGCAGAAGGGCAACCCTGTTCTCGCCCCATTCTCGACTTAACTCTCTGGTAGAATTTTCGGACTTATTCTCTACTTCGAAACAACTCTGTGCACTCATCGTGCCTCTTTTTTAGCTCTTTCTTTTTCCGTCTAAACAGACGAGTTGCCTCTCGTCTCTTTTCCCTGTGTCGTTCACGAACAGTTCGCGTTGCCATTGGCTGCAGTTTCGCCCTGTCTGCAGCATCCGTCTCTCTCGTGGCATTGCGACATTCATCATCGTACCAGGCATCATCTTGAGACGGCTTTGAGTACCCAAGTACGCTTCTCTCGTGTTCGTTCTATGGAGTCGACTATATATTGCCACTGCGAGGTAATATTATCAGGGATTGCAGCATTCCGTAGCAGTTGAGTTAGGTGGTTGGAGTAGGCATCCGCTACCTCTGTGGTCCGCAGTTTACCGATGTCCAGCTTTGGTTGTGCCTGGTCATGTACGTTTTTCGCAATGCTTAGCCTTGTGCGTACCTTAACTGCGGTAAGGTAGTGATTGGAGTCAATGTTCGCACCCCTCATCACTCTTACGCCCAGAACATACGATAAGTGCCTTCCATCGACTACTACGTGATCTATCTGATTCCTCGTCAATTGATCCGGATATAACCATGTTGCCTTATGATTATTTCTATATTCTAAGCTAGTGCTGCTAACTACCATATTTCTTGCCGTAGAGAATTTAATCCGTCTAATGCCATTGCTCGACGTTTCAGTGTGCAGACTGAATTTTCCGATGGTAGGCTCAAATGCAGTCTTCCTGCCTATTTGAGTATTAAAATGGCCTAGTACAATTTTGATGTCATGGTTTGGGCTGTTGTCTTATACGTTTTCTAGGCTCTCGTAGAACTTGTGTTTGAACTCATCGCTTTTCTCTTCAGTCGGAGCATGGGCACATTCTCGTAGATCTCGTCTTTGTACTCATCGCTTTTCTCTTCGGTTGAAGCATGGACACATTTTAGTGTTATGTGGAAAAACTTTGTCTTGACTGTTATGGTGGCTATACGTTCACACACTGGGTTGAACCGTGAGATTAAGTGTCGCAATCTCTTGCCAACCACAAATCCACATCAAAACTCTTGCTTCTCTACAAGGCCACTATAGTAGATGTCGCACGTTTTCATGCGTGAGCATTCGTGTCCCGTCCACTGGATTTCCTGTAAAGCGGTTATGTTGGCCGTGTATTCTTCGAGAACTTCCACCAGTTGGATGAAGGCACCAGGTCCATACAGTGTTCTAACATTCCAGGTGCATATCCTCACATCATGGTCCTTAATTAGTTTGCGGTGGTCGTCAACATTTGGGGGGGTTCATTTCATTCTTTTCTTACTTCTTTTCAGTGCAATAGTTTAAACATCGCTGGCGGGTTGCAAGCTCAATGCACCACGTCGCAGTTTTCTTCTCCTGCCAGGATTTTATTACATCCACCCATTATGGGTCAGTCGCTGACCAGAGTACCGCTCACTCTGAGTCGACGTGCCTGGGGTTTAGATCTCGCTTCTCACAGTGAGCCGTGCTCTTCCAGGCGTCACCACGTAGAGTTACTCCGTCCGCAGTAGTATTATGAATACGGAGGTCTGTGAGTAGACTTGATGTGTAATTGGCAAGGATCACTCTGAGTTTGACAAGTTAAAACGATCAGAAGCTTTAACTTGCAACACACTTCCGACTTTAGTTTGACTTTTCTTTATAATATATATTAAAAATATTACTATTTTAGTTATTTTTATTTCTTTTGTATAATTTTAAATGTTTTCTAAAAGTATAAATCTCCCCCTTGTGTTCCATACCTCTTCCCTAACCATTGATGATTGGCCATAAAAGCAAATCGTAATAAACTCCACAAAATTTGTAAATTCCCATTAACAATTTCTTCTTTTGCCGTTTGTTTGAAAGCGTTTTTACATGATTTGCGGTTTGGTGTTATCCGCATTTTGTGTGCGCCCAGTCTGTGAGTTTCGGTTAAACTCCACAACTATTTCTTTTGATGATGATTTTTTTCGTGTGTTGTTCTGCTAATGGTGTTGCTGTGGTTGTAGTGTTGATGATGTTGTTGCTGCTTTCTGTTGGATTTAATAACTTTAAATATATTTTTGCGGTTATTTATATTGCCATTTTTCAAGGCTTGTTAACGCCCCCCACTTCGCTGATGGGCTTGAGTGTGTGCCCTCGCGCGCTAGTTGCCCGCTCTGAAGAGGCCTATAAAGTCAGCCGTGTACAGACATTATATAAATTCACAAAAGTGTTTGAACGTATGTATGTACTCATCTACGTAGTTATATACATATTTTATGTTTGGTAAGTTTTATAGTTTTATTGTTTATTTGTTTGCTCATTTGTGCGTTGTTTTTGTGGTTATGCCATTAGGTAGAGAGGTAGGCATACCCCTCATACACTCTTTGGCATTTTCACAGAAGGCAGCAAGGAATAAAGCCTAAAGTCTGCCGTCGAATGTTGGCTTAGACCAGATAACATCTGCTGTTGTGAAGCAAGAGAAAAGTTGCTAAGATATAAGAACTGCATTAGAGACAATGAGGCAAATATTAATTGGGCATGTGAAAAGGAAATTATATCGAAATTCTAATACATATATAAATTGTAAAACCGCCATGACAAACTAAAAGAATGGAATAAATGTCTCAAAGACATTGAAAAGCGCTAAAGCCTTTTAAAAGCACAAAAGCTTCTAGCTAGCTAGAAAGGTCCCTTAAATCCAAGCTGGGGGAAACCATAAATTCCAGCGGGGGACTTTCGCAGACATCACGGATTTAGACCGAGAAATTCTTATATAAGACCTCTCATAGACATCATCGACCCATTCGAAGCCTCACAACATAAGAACCATTTTAGCAGACAACTGATACTATTAGCCATATAGAACATTAAAATTTTTGGATGGAATAAAAAATCTGCTGCGAATGGTGAGAAATTACTTAAAGGACAGAGAGCTGTGATATAACACAACTGAAGGATGGCAAAGAATATAAGTGACGTCGGGGTCAATTCTTGGATAGTACCTACTGTATATTATCTTCGACTAAGGATGGAAATGCCTCAGGAAACATTAATGGTGATGAATCTCTCGCTTATATAACCCATCATATCTCATACGTTATAAGTGGAGTTTTAAGCGAGCTTGATAACAAGCAACAAAGCGGCTGGAGCCAATGATTTCTCTGCTGAAATGTTTAAGGCAGGAAGGGAGGAGCTGATTAGGAGCATGCATCAGCTTATGAAGAACATCTGGCTAGAGGTGAATATTCCCGGGGATTGGAGTCTCAGTCTGTTATATCCCATATTCAAGAAAGGAGATCGTAGTGAGTGTAAGAGCTACCATGGAATAAGCCTATTACCAATTGCGTACAAGGTCCTTTCAAGCATATTGTGTGAACGTCTAAAGCCAATTGTAGAAAAACTAATTGGACCTTATCAGTGCGGCTTAAGACCTAGTGAATCTATGACGGATCAGATACTCACTTTACGACAAATCCCTGAAAAAACTCATGAAAAGCAGATCTCTTTATCGACTACAAAGCTGCCTTCGACTATCTGATAACGAATAAGCAATATGAGGCCATGCCTGAGTTTGGTATAACTGCAAAACTAATTCGACGTTGTAGATGGAAAACACCCAATTGTTGTTAAAGCTTGGTAACGATCACTCATTCAACATGGAAAGAGGTCCCAGGCAGGGTGATAACTTGTCTTGTACTCTATTTAATATAGTTATGGAGAAGGTGATGAGAAAGGCTGGTGTCAACATGTCTGGCACCATATTCCACAAGAGCCACATGCCACATGCCACTAGCCTATGCCTATGATATAGACATCATTGGCCAAAATCTGCGGGATGTTACTGCAGTTTTCTCATCACTGGAAAAGGATTCAGCAAAAATGGGTTTAGCGGTCAACGAGGACAAAACTAAAATAATGTTTTTGACGTACAAAGAGTCCTCTCGATGGGGACGCACCGTGAATGTTGACAATTATTGCTTTGAGGTAGTCGATGAGTTTACCTACCTCGGATCTTCCGTCAATAAGAAAAATAATGTCAGCCAAGAATGGAAGCGGAGAATAGTGCTCGCTAATAGATTTTTTTACGGACTTCAGCTATACCAGGTGTGTTCTGTTGTATAGTGGGTGCTTACGACAACGGACATACAAAACCTTAGAGTATTCGATAGAAAAGTACTCCGAAAAATATATAGACCTATCTGTGTCGACGGCGAGTTTCGCCATCGGATGAACCATGAGCTGTATGAACAATTTCATTATATTAAATTTTTGTAATAATTTTAATAATTTAAAAATTTTTAATATTTTTTAATAGTAATTTAATAATAATAATTTATTATACACCCATGTTCTGGAAAACAATTAGGTTTAAAAACAGACCGAAATTGATAAAAAATTTTATGTAAAAAGTACCGATTTCGGTCTGTTTTCCAACCGAATTGTTTTCCAGAACATGGGTGATAGTTTTACATTTTCAATGATTTTAAAAATGTTTAGTTCTTTTAATGTTTTAATATTGCATTTCTAATATTTTTAATTTAATTTATTTTTATTGTTTTTATTATTTTTAATATTTTTATTATTTTTAATATTTTAGATTTTTTTTAATATTTTTAATATATTTAATATTTTTAATATTTTTATTATTTTTAATATTTTTAATATTTTACATATTTTTAATATTTTTAATATTTTTAATATTTTTAATATTTTAAATATTTTTAATATTTTTAATATTTGTAATATTTTTAATATTTTTAATATTTTTAATATTTTTAATATTTTTAATATTTTTAATATTTTTAATATTTTTAATATTTTTAATATTTTTAATATTTTTAATGGTTGGTTGGTTGGTATGCAGGCATCTCCTTCTTCAAAGGAGAACACTTAGGTCCCTATGGACCCATTGTGACACCCGTTGGGCATTTGTGCCATCCCTTCAACCTATGCTATCAGCGCGTGTGCTGACTGATCGCGTTGCCAGTTGTCGATTGGGAATCCGGAGTTTCGATCCAATCCGTCCAGTTGATAATTTTACAAAAGTTGTTAATCCTTCCGATGTCCAACGATGCAAGTTCTTCTACACCATTTAAGAAGGGTTTCCCCAGGGTTTCCAGTCTCCTTCTGTATAGCGCTGGGCAATCACAAATAATGTGGTCGGTGGATGGTTCACTGCTACTGTTTCCGCAGTAGTAGCATTCGCTTTTCGTTGCGAATCCCATTCTTCTCGCATGCTTGCCTATGGGTCCATGTCCCGTCAGGAAGGCAATAATCTTCCTTATCTGGTCCCTCTCAAGACTTACCAGGTACGATGCACGTTTCGCGTTGTATTCTGGCCAAGTCATTTTGGCCTTTCTACAGGTTTCTTCATTCTTCCATCTGTCGTTTGCAATTCTAAACGTTAGATTTTCAATGGTACTTTTACAGGTGGATATAGGGCGAAGTGCTACGTGTTCAACGTCGCTTTCCAGCAGGGCTGAGCCCTGTCTGGCCTCTTCATCCGCTCTACAGTTGCCCTCGATTCCGCTGTGTCCGGGAATCCACGTAACCAGAACTCTGTTGTTCCTGGATATCTCGTTAAGAGATTTCCGGCAGGCACTGTCCACTTTCGATTTGATGTCACAGGACTTCAACGAGTTTACCGCCGCTAGACTATCCGTGAACAGGAGAATATCCTCCTGTGATATCTTCCTCACGTTGATCACGTCCGCGGCTCGTTTAATAGCAAGTATTTCCGCTTGGAAAACGCTGCAGAAATCTGGAATTCTTGATCTTATATTTAGGCCCAGATCCGCGGAGTAGATACCGTAGCCGACCTTGTCATCCAGTTTGGACCCATCGGTAAATATGTTTATTGGTCCATACATTGCGTTCTCGTTCTCTGCCCACTCCTTTCTGGAGGGCGTTCTAGTTTCGTATAGAACGTTTGATTTCCGTGTGTTTAGCACGTAGTCAGTTTCGAGTGAGATGTTGATATGGTTCAGGATCTTTGAATGTCCGATGGAACGATCCCAATGATCAATCTCGTTTAGTCGAATAGCCGATTTGAGAGCGGAGCATTTGCAGCTCAGATCAGGTGGTAGTAGATTGAGTATCGTGTAGAGAGCCTTAGAGGGGGTCGATCTCATACATCCGGTTATCAGGAGACAAGAGGACCGTTGAACACGATCCAGTTGTTTGAATTTGCTCTTCTTGTCGAGCGCGTACCACCAAACTATAGAGCCGTATTGTAGTATTGGCTTCACTATAGCATTGTAAATCCAGAGTGTTACCTTGGGTTTAAATCCCCATGTTTTCCCGATAGCTTTACGACATGTATATAAAGCTATGAGTGCTTTGCTGGATCTGCTTTCAATGTTCTGTCTCCAATTAAGCTTCCTGTCTAATATAAGGCCCAGGTAGTTCGCCGTATCGGAGAAGTTGAGTTGTTTGTTGCCCAGATAGATGTTGGATGTAGCGGGCGATTTCTGTTTCCGACTGAAAAGTACCAGTTCTGTTTTGTCCGGGTTCGCATTGAGCCCTCTACTGGCACACCAGTTTGCCAGGATGTTGATATAGTCCTGCATCCTTTGTTCGAGACAAGATAAACTTCCCCCAGAGACGCAGAGTGCTATATCGTCTGCATACGCTACTACTGTACATCCTTCCGACTCCAACCGTTTGAGAACGTCGTTGACGGCAAAATTCCATAATAGCGGCGATAATACTCCCCCTTGAGGGGTGCCTCTAGTCACTCTTCTAGTGAGGGTGTGATTTCCCAGCTTTGAGGTGATAGTTCTCTTTAATAGCATGTTGCGAATCAGCTTGCTAATATGTGAGTTGATATTTAGGCTGTTGAGCTCTGTCATGATGCAGAGGGGTTCGATGTTGTTGAAAGCTCCCTCTATGTCCATAAAGGCAACCAGAGAAAATTCTTTCTTGTCTAGCGATTTCTCTATGGGATACAATAGTGCATGGAGTGCGGATTCTGTCGATTTCCCCTTTGTGTAAGCATGCTGAGCATTCGAAAGGAGATCCGGGCCAATTGAATTTTTGATGATGTCGTCCATGATTCGCTCAAGGGTTTTCAAAAGGAATGAAGTAAGACTTATAGGTCTGAAGTCCTTCGCTTTGGTGTGTGATGGCTTTCCCGCCTTTGGGATGAAGACCACCTTTACCGTTCTCCATCGTATTGGTAGGTAGGATAATTTCACACAGCCGTTAAAAATAGCCTCCAGCCATGGCAATAGTATCTCCAGTGACTGTTGAAGTTCGGCGGGTATGATGTCGTCCGGACCGGGTGATTTGTAGGGATCAAAGTCGTTGATGGCGTCTTTGATCATGTTCCTTTCAATTACCGGTATTCTATCGCATAAGTCGGTAGGTGCGACGGTTATGGAGTTGGACTCTCCCCTGGGGAAGTGGGTATCCGATAGGATTTCCAAGGTTTCCTTTGAGGATTCAGTCCAGGTACCATCATTTTTCATTATGTATGCCGGGGCGCTGGTTGTCGAGGATAATACTTTCCTAAGTCTACTTACCTCTGCGGTTTTTTCGACATCGTTGGTGTATGTCCTCCATGAAGATCTTTTCGCCTTCTTTAGTAGTTTCTTGAAGAGTCTTAGATTCTCCTTGTACTCCTCCTTTTTAATATTTTTAATATTTTTAATATTTTTAATATTTTTAATATTTTTAATATTTTTAATATTGTTAATATTTCTAATATTTTTAATATTTTCAGTAATTTTAATATTTTTTATATTTTTAATATTTTCAATATTTTTAATATATTTTGATATTTTTAATATTTTTGATATTTTTAAAATTTGTATTAGTAATAATATTTTCATATTTTTAATTTTTATACTTTTAACATTTTAAATGTTTTTATTTTTTTTTAATATTGTTAATGTTTATGTTTTTTTACTAAATTTTTTTATAGTTGGAATATTTCGTTATTTTGAGTTTTTTTTATTCCCCCTAAGTTTTTCTCAATATAGGATTACGACCATTGTTAAACGATCGTCCAAATCACCTTGATTATTTTTCAATTATCGCCAAATCTTCAAAATCATCATCATAAACATCCGCGATGCCGTTTTGTTGTTTTTCGTCCACCATCATCATTACAACAAGAAGGGAAATGTTTAACCGAGATCATATCCTCTGACGAAAAACGAGAGGAGGAATCTTTAGAAGATGTGATGAAAAGAGCTTTCAACACATCTTCTTGAAACTTGCGCTGACATTTGTAAGTACGATGTCTTTAGCGTCGAAATATGGGTTCTTGCAGGCGGCCAAGACTTCAACGGTTATTTTTTTTTACTTTCCTTAATTAAGGCAACTTTTCTTTTGCCACCATTATGTTGCGCTGTTGTGGCTGTGTAGCAAAGAGTTTAACCCTTTTTGCCAAACAACGAATTGAAGTACTTTTGGGGGTTTCTACGTAACTGAAACGTCTTCTTTTTTCTGAGCCGTCTTACAGTTGCTGGCCTGCTTTGTTAGCAATTCAGTAAAATTGTGATTTGACAAACGTGACATACAGATTTTTTTTCGTTGTGGGTTTTAGTTTTATTCGTTTCTTTGTTGTGTTTTTTTTTTAGTTGACTTCCAAGGAGCTAAAGCTGGAGCAATTTTGGCAGAAGACGTTTCCGTGTGTGTGTGTTTGCTGTTATCACAACTTTTGTGGGTATTAGTAGTGTTGGTCTGGCATTTTTGTGGTCTTAACGTGTTTGTTTTTTAGATTGTTGCTTTTTTTTCTTGCATTCAAGGTAACTCATTTACTTTGATCCTCGGCCTGCTTAAGCTGCCATATGTAGTAACTACTTGAAGATTTCCGTTGACCAACTCAACAGCGCCTGTAAACTGCTGTTACCCTTTCTTTTTGTTTGGGAGTCTTGTATTAGGCTGTGGCACGTTGGGTTCTCCATTTGACTGAGGGTTTTTACGTGCCACTGTCACTGCTGAAGAGACGTGCCAGACGTGAGTTGATCGTAAAGATTTCTCAGTGAATTCGTTTACTTTTTTTCCTCTTTGACAATTGCAAAACGTTTTAGCCAACGTAGCAGCATAGGAGGAAATGGTATGGTAAAATAATTTTAATTCTTAAGAATTTGGCACATTCTTTAAGGTTGCCTTTACGCTGCCTTGTGCTGTTTCGTTTCTGTTGTTGAACGCTTAACCAGGTAAGCTGCTGTATGAGCTGTTTTGGTGGATCTCAACAATTTTAATGTCTTCAATTGTTTGTTGCGCAACGAACGTCGTCCCAATGATTTGCAATTTCCAATAAATACGAATGTTTTTGTTCGTCATTTGATTTTAAATGACAGTTTAAGGAACGCTTTAACTTGTCAGTTAACAACTGGTGGTGGTATTGGTAGCTTTTGTTTTGGGGTGCTGTGCTTTCAAAATCTTTCCCAGTGCCACAAATCGTAATGGGCGTTTGTCTGACAAAGAGGCCAACTGAAGTTGTTGGTGGTTGAAGTACATATCACAGTGTTTTGAGACAATATTTAAAATGTATTTAATGTTTTAATTATTTTTATAACCTCAATATTTTTTTTTAATATTTTAAATATAAATATTTTTTTTAATATTTTTAATATTCTAAATATTTTTTAATACTTCAACTGTTTTTATATTTTTTATGTTTTTAATAATTTTAATATTTTTTCTGTATTTTTAAAAGTTGTAATATTTTTAAAACTTGGAAATTCTATCGGATACCCACTTCCCTAGGGGAGGGTCCAACTCTATAACCGTCGCACCTACCGACTTCTGCGATAGAATACCGGTAATTGAAAGGAACATGATCAAGGACGCCATCAACGACTTAGATCCTTACAAATCACCCGGTCCAGACGACATTATACCCGCCGAACTTCAACAGTCACTGGAGATACTATTGCCATGGCTGGAGGCTATTTTTAACGGCTGTGTGAAATTATCCTACCTGCCAATACGATGGAGAACGGCAAAGGTGGTCTTCATCCCAAAGGCAGGAAAGCCATCACACACCAAAACGAAGGACTTTAGACCTATAAGTCTTACTCCATTCCTTTTGAAAACCCTTGAGAGAATCATAGACGACATTAACAAAAATTCAATCGGCCCAAATCTCCTTTCGAATGCTCAGCATGCCTACACAAAGGCGAATCGACAGAAACCGCACTCCATGCACTATTGTATTCCATAAAGAAATCGTTAGATAAGAAAGAATTTTCTCTAGTTGCCTTTATGGACATTGAGGGAGCTTTCAACAACATCGAACCCCTCTGCATCATGACAGAGCTCAACAGCCTACATATCAACTCACATATTAGCAAGCTGATTCGCAACATGCTATTAAAGAGAACTATCACCTCAAAGCTGGGAAATCACACCCTCACTAGAAGGGTGACTAGAGGCACCCCTCAAGGGGGAGTATTATCGCCGCTATTGTGGAATTTTGCCGCCAACGTCGTTCTCAAACGGTTGGAGTCGGAAGGATGCACAGTAGTAGCGTATGCAGATGATATAGCACTCTGCGTCTCTCGCGGAAGTTTATCTTGTCTCGAACAAAGGATGCAGGACTATATCAACATCCTGGCAAACTGGTGTGCCAGTAGAGGACTTAATGCGAACCCTGACAAAACAGTCGGAAACAAAAATCGCCCACTACATCCAATATCTATCTGGGCAACAAACAACTCAACTTCTCCGATACGGCGAACTACCCGGGCCTTATATTAGACAGGAAGCTTAATTGGAGACAGAACATTGAAAGCAGTTCCAACAAGGCACTCATAGCTTTATATACATGCCGTAAAGCTATCGGGAAAACCTTGGGATTTAAACCCAAGGTAACACTTTGGATTTACAATGCTATATTGAAGCCAATATTACAATATGGCTCTATAGTTTGGTGGTACGCGCTCGACAAGAAGAGCAAATTTAGACAATTAGATCGTGTTCAACGATCCTCTTGTCTCCTGATAACCGGATGTATGAGATCGACCCCCTCTAAGGCTCTCTACACGATACTCAATCTACTACCACCTGATCTGAGCTGCAAATGCTCCGCTCTCAAATCAGCTATTCGACTAAACGAGATTGAACATTGGGATCCTTCCATAGGACATTCAAGGATCCTGAACCATATCAACATCTCACTTGAAACTGACTACGTGCTCAATACACGGAAATCAAACATCCTCTACGAAATCAAAACGCCCACCAGAAAGGAGTGGGCAGAGAACGAGAACGCAATGTATCTACCAATAAACATCTTTACCGATGGGTCCAAACTGGATGACAAGGTCGGCTATGGTATCTATTCTGCGGATCTAGACCTAAGTATAAGATCGAGAATTCCAGACTTCTGCAGCGTTTTCCAAGCGAAAATACTTGCTATTAAACGAGCCGCGGACGTGATCAACGTGAGGAAGATATCACAGGAGGATATTCACCTGTTCACGGATAGTCTAGCGGCGGTAAACTCATTGAAGTCCTGTGACATCAAATCGAAAGTGGTCAGTGCCTGTCGGAAATCTCTTAACGAGATATCCAGGAACAACAGAGTTCTGGTTACGTGGTTACCCGGACACAGCGGAATCGAGGGCAACTGCAGAGCGGACGAAGAGGCCAGACAGGGCTCAGCCCTGCAGGAAAGCGACGTTGAACACGTAGCACTTCGCCCTATATCCACCTGTAAGAGTACCATTGGAAATCTAACGTTTGGAATTGCAAACGACAGATGGAAGAATGAAGAAACCTGTAGAAAGGCGAAACGTACATCGTACCTGGTAAGTCTAGAGAGGGACCAGATAAGAAAAATTATTACCTTCCTGACGGGACATGGACCCATAGACAGACATGCGAGCAGAATGGGATTCGCAACGAATAGCGAATGCAACTACTGCGGGAATAGCAGCAGTGAACCATCCACCGACCACATTATATGTGATTGCCCAGCGCTATGCAGAAGGAGACTGGAAACCCTGGGGAAACCCTTCTTAAATGGTGTAGAGGAACTTGCGTCCTTGGATATCGGAAGAATCAACAACTTTTGTAAAATTATTAACTGGACGGATTGGATCGAAACTCCGGATACCCAATCGACAACTGGCAACGCAATCAGGCAGCACACGCGCTGATAGCATAGGTTGAAGTGATGGCGTAAATGCCCAACGGTTGTCACAATGGGTCCATAAGGACCTAAGTGTTCTCCTCGAAGATGGAGATGCCCGCACACCAACCAACCATTAAAAATATTAAAAATATTAAGTATATTAAAAATATTAAATATATTAAAAATATTAAAAATATTAAAAATATTAAAAATATTAAATATATTAAATATATTAAAAATATTAAAAATAATAAAAATATTAAAAATATTAAAAATATTAAAAATATTAAAAATAATAAAAATATTATAAATATTAAAAATATTAAAAATATTAATAATATTAAAAGTATTATAAATATTAAAAATATTAAAAATCCTAAAAATATTAAAAATATTAATAATATTAAAAATATTAAAAATATTAAAAATATTAAAAATAATAAAAATATTATAAATATTAAAAATATTAAAAATATTAATAATATTAAAAATATTATAAATATTAAAAATATTAAAAATATTAAAAATACTAAAAATATTAACAATATTTATTAGATTAAAAATATTAAAAATACTAATAATATTAAAAATATTAAAAATATCAAAAATATTAAACATATAAAAATTTTAAATAGATAAAAAATGTATTTTTAATCTATAAATTTAAAAAATTTTAAAAATATTAAAATATTAAAAGTATTAAAAATATTAAAAATATTAAAAATATTAAAAATATTAAAAATATTAAAGATACTAAAAATATTAAAAATATAAAAAATATAACAAAATATAAAAAATATAAAAATATTAAATATTAACATATAAAAATATTAAAAAAAAAAAAAAAAAAAGATATTAAAAATATTAAAAATATTAAAAATATTAAAAATATAAAAAATATAAAAAATTTCAAAAATATTAAAAATATTAAACATATAAAAATATTAAACAAATAAAAATTTCTTTTATTTTTTTTTAATATGAGGAATATTGCAAATTTTAATATTGCAACACCCCTTCTGGTATCTTCCATACAACCGAAAGTCCTCTCTCCAACAATTCATTTTGTGCAAGTAGGGTAATAATAATACAAAAATAATATTAACTGCACTTAAAAATCTGTAAATTTTGATAACTCAGTGTACTGTACTGGTTTTGGATTTCTATCCATATGTCCATAAAGATTTACAAAAATCCGAATTCTCTCCGCAAGAAAGCAAAACTTTTTTTTGCATGGTAGTAAACATGTTTCGCAACACTGTGCAGCATTTAGAAATCCTGTACAATTTCTCCATTCCCTACAACTTCCCCAATTACATTACACCAAAATGTTGCTTGCAACATTGTTGCTCTGATAATTCCATATATAGGGAATCTTATAATTATTCTTAACCTTGTGAAATGCTGTCACAAACGGCGACAAGTGTAAAAAGGGGCAACTACCAGCCAACCAAAATAATTATAGTGTGAATTGTATGCACACACACGCTCTCTATATATGGTAAATCTTAAGAAATTATATTATATAAATGATGTGTTTTTTGTCGGAGCCAAAATTATTTCCCAAAATGATCTGTAACGATTTGTTCTGTACAATTTGTGTTTCTTTTCCTTTTTTTTTTGTTGAGACTACTTCAGCGTGGGTTGTTTGTATCCGTTGTATGTGCTTGAACACTTAAAATGAGAACTCGAGCACAAGCTGTTGAAGCTGATTAAGTATTTAAGATTATTTGCACTTTTTTGGTTGTTGTTTTTTTTAAGTGACTGTACAATGTTACCAAATCAACTGAGCTGCAAATGTTCATTTGCATTTTTCTGTCTCAAATTGGGCGAAAAAGTAAAACGAAACAAACAAAACGTTAACAATGATTTCAATCATTTTGAGGGTTTTGTTTTGTTTAATTATCATGAAAAATAAAAGGATTTAAACGATTTAATGGCATTTTTGTGGTACAATGTGTAAGGTGAGATAGGTGAAAGGGGGTTTGGGGGAAGTGAATGTTGAAAAATGTTAGAAACCTAAGGGAATGGATTTCACACTTATATACAATGTGTTAGAAAAGGTGAAAGTAGACCAGATGATACATGAAAAATGTCAGGCATTTGGGAGCGGCTTATAAGACGGAAGGAAGGACATACATCGAAATTGCCTTTTGGGAAATGATTGCTTCATCATACCTGTTTAGAATCAGCTTTTGTTTAGTAGGGAAATCTTACTCACATTTTTAGTCCGATCCAAATTAACCCAACCTAATAATCACACATATAAAGCGAAAACGTGCCTCTCCAGAAAAAAAATTTGACTCAATTTCAATTTAAATGCATTAAAGTTGTAATTTTTGCTCTATATAGCCTTTTAAATACCCAAATCGAACTTTTCCAAAGTTTCGTTAAGTTTTCAAAAGTTTCTTTAATTTATATTTTGGACTATTTTTTAATTTTTCATGTAGTGAAAAAGTAAAATATGGTAAAAAAAAGATTTTCTTCGAGATTGTTAAGTTTTTACATTCTTCGTTAAGTTTTTAAATTACAAATATTTAATTTTGCGGAAGCATCTATGGCTTTTCTAGGCGTTGTATATCATAATTTGACTTATCCGGCTTTTCGTTAAGTTCCAAAGAACTTTCGTTAAGTTAGATTTTCGGCCAAATTTTGGATTTTCATTTAGTAGAGAAGAACTTTCGTTAAGTTAGATTTTCGGCCAAATTTTGGATTTTCATTTAGTAGAGAAGTAGATAACGATAAATTAAGTTATATTTTGAATTTTGCTACATTTGTTAAAGGTTCGTTAATCGAAAAAATCGAATTCGAACTTTTCCAAAGTTTCGTTAAATTTTCAAAAGTTTCTTTAATTTATATTTTGGACTATTTTTCTAATTTTCATATAGTGAAAAGTTAAAATATGGTAAAAAAAAAGATTTTCTGCGGGTTCGTTAAGTTTTAACATTTTTCGTTAAGTTTTTAAATTACAAATTTTTAAATATTGCGGAAGCTTCTATGGCTTTTCTAGGCGTTGTATATCATAAAATGACTTTTTAAGCTTTTCGTTAAGTTCCAAAGAAGTTTCGTTAAGTACAATTTTCGCGCAAATTTAGAATATTCATTAAGTAGATAAGTTGATAATGACAAATAAAGTTATATTTTGAATGTTGCTACATTTGTTAAAGGTACATTAGTCGAAAAAATCGAATACGAACTTTTTCGAAGATTCGTTAAGTTTTCAAAAGTTTTGTTTAGTTACAAAAATAGTAGAATTTTTGTAATTTTCATATAGTGAAAAAATAAAATATGGTTATAAAAAATATTTTCTGTGGGATCCTTAAGGTATACTTTCTTCGTTAAGTTTTGAAATGGAAAATTTTTAATTTTTCGGGATCTCTATGGCTTTTCTAAGCGTTGTTTATCATAATTTGATATTTTCGGCTTTTCGTTAAGTTCTAGGTTTCGTTTAGTTTGATAGATAAATTTAATAGAAAAGCAGATACTGATAAATTAAGTTATATTTTGAGTTTTGCTATGTTCTTAAAAGGTACGTTAATCGAAAAATTCGAAATCTATCTTTTTCAAAGTTTCGTTAAGTTTTCCAGTTTCTATAATTAAAATTTTCGACTTTTTTTTTGTAATTTTCATATGGTGGAAAGTAAAAACTGGTAAAAAAAAGATTTTCGGCGAGATTGTTAAGTTTTTACAATTTTCGTTAAGTTAAGTAAAATGCAAATATTTAATTTTTAGAAGCTTTTATAGCATTTTAAAGCGTTGTATATCATAAAATGTCTTTTTAGGCTTTTCGTTAAGTTCCAAAAAAGTTTCGTTAAGTAAGATTTTCGCTCAAATTTGGAATATTTATTTAGTAAAGAAGTAGATAATGATAAATAAAGTTATATTTTGAGATTTGTTACGTTCCTAAAAGGTTCGTAAACCGAACTATTTCAAAAGTTTCGTTTAGTTTTTAAAAAAAATTTTCTTCGGGACTGTTAAGTTTTTACATTCTTCGTTAAGTTTTGAAATTGTTCTAAAAAGTTTCTGACAAATTTGGAATTTTCATTTAGTAGAGAAGTAGATAATGATAAATAAAGTGATATTTTGAGTATTGTTTCTGCGGGTATATTTTCTTCGGGATTGTTAAGATTTTGCATTTTTCGTTAAATTTTTAAATTGCTAATTTATAGTTTTGCGGAATCTTTTATAACATTTTTTAGCGTTGTATATCATAATTTGACTTTTTGTTAAGTTCTAAAAAGTTTCGTTAAGTTAAATTTTTGGGCTAATTTGGGATTTTCATTTAGTAGAGAATTAGAAAATGATAAATAAAAAGATAATTTGCAATTTTAAAACTTAACGAACATTTTTAAAACTGAACGATCTGCTCAACTTAACGAAACTTTTAAAACTTAAAGAGACTTCAAATATACTTTTTCATCAAAGTACACTTATATACTAATTGAAAATCCGAAAAATGGTCGATAATCACACTTAACGAAACTTTAGAAATTTTAACGAAACTTTGACAAATTCGCATATGGATAAAAAAAAATTAAAAATAATTAATTAAAACGGTAAAACCATAAATTTGGTACATCTTTCAAAAGATATGGTGGACAAATTTAAAATTTTGCCTTTTTTTAACTTAACGAACATTTTTAAAACTGCACAATCTCTCCGAATATACTTTTTGCATTATTTTTTTTTATCATATTCTACTTCTAAACTTAATATAAATTCCAAAAATTACCGAAAATCAAACTTAACGAAACTTTTAAAAACTTAACGATCAACTGCAAAAGTTCGATTTAGGAAAAAGGACAAAAAATTAATTCGAAATAGCATTAACAACCTTTAAAATTATTAAGTCTTCTAAAAGGTTTATCAATATTACAAAATCTGTTATGTACAAACTTAACGAACATTTTTCAAAAATTAAAGAGACGCCAAATATACCTTTTTCGTCAAAGTTAATTTATATACTAATAGCAAATCCCAAAAATAATCGAAAATTAAACTTAACGAAACTTTTGAAAACTTAACGAAACCTCAAAAGAGTTGAAAAAAAGTTGGTAATTAATGCGGAAAAACGTTAGAAATATTAACATTAGAACAACTTTTAACTTGTATGTACTTATTTGCACTCTAAACTAACTAAAATGAGACACTTGGAAACCTGACGAAACCCTGAAATAGTAAGATTTAGGGCAAAAAGCTTGAAAATTTATTCGGAGAAACAGTGCAAACATTAAAAGTGAAAGGTGTTTCTGACGGTCTTTACAAATTTTAAATATTAGCATTTTATGAACTTAACGAAAATTTTAAAAACTGAACTATTTGCCATTTTACTCTTTTTTTTACATATGCATTGTTTAAACTTAATGTTAAATCCCTATATATGATCTAAAATCAAACTTAACGACACTTTTGAAAACTTAACGAAGCTTTGAAAAATTTTAATTTGAATAAAAAGGATGAATATTAAATAAACCTTTAATTTGCTACATTTTTCAAAAGTTTTGGATGGCAAATTGAAAATTTTGCCACTTTTTAATTTAACGAATATTTTGTGAAACTGAAAGATCTCTACAAATACCAACTTTAGGAATATTTTAAATAATTAAAGAGACCCAAATGTACTTTTTTCATCAAAGTATACTTATATACTTATTGAAAATCCCAAAAATTATCGAAAATTTAACTTAACGAAACTTTGAAAAATTTGCATTTGGATGAAAAAGAATGAAAATAAATTCCGTAAATCGTTAAAAACTTTAAATTTGTTAAATTTTTCAAATGTTTTAAAAGACAAATTGAAAATTTTGCCTTTTCTTAACTTAACGAATCTTTTGTGAAACTGAACGATCTCTACAAATACCAGCTTAAAGAACATTTTAATTAATTAAAGATATTTAATAATACTTTTTCATAAAAGTATACTTATATGCTAAATGAAAATTACAAAATTATCGAAAACCAAACTAAACGAAACTTTTGAAAACTTAACGAAACTTTGAAAAATTCGAATTTGCATAAAAAGGATGAAAATAAATTTCTTAAAATGTTAAAACGTTTCAATTTGATACATCATTCAAAAGTTTTTTAAGACATATTGCAAATTTTGCCACATTTTTACTTAGCGGATATTTTTAAAACTGAAGAATTTCTTTAAATATTTAAAATATGTTGTATTATTTATAATATTTATATATTATTTTATCATATTCTACTTCTTAACTTAATAGGAATTTCAAAAATGATCGAAAATAAAACTTAACGAAACTTTTAAAAACTTAACGAAACTTTTAAAAATTTGAAATTGGTTTAAAAGGATGCAAATAAATTCCGTAAAACGTTAAAATGTTCAAATTGGCGTTTTGCGAAGTTTCGTTAAGTTTTCAAAAGTTTCGTTAAGTTTGATTATCTATCGTTTTTGATGTTTTCATATTATAGCAACGTAGTGAATAATAACAAAATATATATTTTGTGGGCCAACAAGTTTTAAAGATGTTCGTTAAGCTTCAAATTGATAAGTTTTCCAACAAGTTTTAAAAATCTTCGTTAAGTTTCATAGTGTTAAACTTTTCATCATATAGAAATATTATACAATTTACAACGTATTTTGTTTATGTGCATTACAACTTTTTAATACTTGACTTTTGATAATTGTAGGCTTTTGAACGGAAAATTCCGAAAATTGTCTGATAATGGCACTGATACCACCACAGACGACCACACCTTGTATAATAACACGAAATTTTCCTTTAACATCAAGATGCCACTACTAAGAGTTACCAAGTATCATTTGATTTTTGCTGCTCTCTACTGCCTGCTCTTCTCTACTGTAATGATCGAAAATCCTTTTTAGCTTTTTAGTTTATCCATCAAACCAATCATAAATAATTGGTATTGATTAACGCCTACTCATAAATCTGTGGCGTTGATGGCCTTCAAAATGAAACGAAACTTCGAAATCTATAGCTTTGATGGTGGAAACAAGAAACAAATTGTTAAGTTCATTGAAGTTGAAAATAAAACGTTTCTGCTCTAATTCCTATAAGAGAAGGGTCCCCCCTTTGGTAACAGCTTCACAACGCCAACTTAAAACAATCACAAAACTAGTTTTCATATCGTATTAAGTTTAAGTCAAGTCTTATAAACGTCAAATGTAGATGAAGAAAAAAAGGCAAACTAAAACTCTACCGCCACCACCATCACAGCCATTAACAGCACCCAAGGAATGGTGGCTTTAGTATATTAAAAAAAAATCGATTAAAATAATCAAAAGAAATTAAAAGCAAAATGCACAAAGATAAAAACAAAAAAAAAAAATTCACAAAACTCCACTGAAGGTCAACTATTGAACGCAGCCACAAATAGCAGGAGACAACGTACGTACATATAAAATCTTAAAGTTTGCCAAAATCCCCAAATGAGACCTGGTCATCTGCTGCGCCACCACCACCACCACTATGACTGTTTTAAACGAAGAGCTGTTGTTTGAGATCCAGTCGAAAAAGGTTTGTTTAGCTTTAAAACACAAACCCAACAAAAGGTCTGTGTCTCTGCCACAAATGTACACAACAAATTAGAGTTTCGTTATTTCTGTTATTTTTTTGTGATCATTCGGATTCTCCGCATTTGGTTTTTAATCTTGATTTTGTTGAAGTCTTGTTTCTGGTTAAGGTTTCCAATGTGCATGTTTTTTTTTTTTTGTTTTTGGTTTATTTTCATTGGTGTGCTGACTGCTTAGGTTTGTTAACAGATCCCTTTTGTTACCAATTTAAATTTGTTTTATAAATTACATAAAGATAAGACGATATCAGCCGAGATAAGAGACCCGAGGTTTGGAGATATGTTTTCAGTGGAGGACATGAAGCATAAGAAGAGGGCTAAAATAAAAACTAAAAGAAAAAACGGAAATATTTTTAAAATCAGCACCTAATGGTGCGTATAAGACGAATAAGGTGGAGCACTATATCAAAGACGAAGTAAATTAAAAATCAATTATCGATTACAATTATTATAGAGTGCCTCAGGCTGCCTTGGCAAACGTGCCTCATATTACTATGAGGGGAACTAGAGCTCAACTAGTGGTTGGTTGTTATTCAATCTATTACGAGGTGATACAAAATATTTCGGTGGCTTTTTATCTGTAAAAAATATATATGATTTTGTAATGCCTTTTTTTTAAAAGTTTTACCTTCATTACGTTTAAACTGACCTGGGCATAGTTTAAAACTGAAAGGAATTTTGATGAAATTTTTTTAAATTTTACAAAATTTTTAAAAAATGTCAAAGTTTTTATTTTATATAGAACAACATTCTTTCAAATTTAATGTTTGAAACGTTTTTCTCAATTAATTTTTCTGGGGTTTCGTTAAGTTTTCAAAAATTTAGTTTTTTAATTTTTTTTTCAAAGCTTTTACCTCCATTACGTTTAATATTTGATGATATTTATAATTTTTTTTTTAAGTTTAACAAATTTTTTATAACATTTATGTTTATAACATTTTTCTGAATTAATTTTGATTTTTTTGCCCCCAAATCGAACTTTTCCGGGGTTTCGTTAAGTTTTCAAAAATTTAATTTCGTTAATTTTAGGGATATTTATTAACGCCTTTTGAATACTTTGCATAAATTTTTTATTCAAAAACATAATTCGAAATTTCTAATCTAACAAAATTTGTTTAATCTAAGTATTTTATACAATACAATTGTTTTTAATAGAAATTATTCTGGAGTAAAATTTTCTATTTAGCAAAGCAAAATACTTTTATGTATTTGCATAAAACAAA
Source organism: Muscina levida (assembly GCA_964034835.1). Lineage (NCBI taxonomy): Eukaryota > Metazoa > Arthropoda > Insecta > Diptera > Muscidae > Muscina > Muscina levida. The sequence continues at coordinate 128,945,276 of OZ035882.1, forward strand.
CTACAATGTTTGTTAAAAATTTTTAAATTGTCTCCTTAGCATTATTAAACTTCTAAGATTTTAAATTTAAACTTTTTTAGTTTTTCGTTAAGTTTTCAAAAGTTTCGTTAAGTTTTCAAAAGTTTCGTTAAGTTTGATTTTCGAAAATTTTTTAAATTTTTGATTAATATACTAATATATTTTGATGAAATGAGCATATTAAGTCTCTCGTTAAGTTTGAAACATTATCGTTAAGTTTACACATAACTGATTTTTTAATATTTTTTAAATGCCTTTGGAAAATTTAAGAACTTTAAAGGTTGTAATTTTATTTTTCGAAATAATTTTAAGCCCTTTTTTCCAAATCGAACTATTTTAGTTTTTCGCTGAGTTTTCAAAAGTTTCGTTAAGTTTGATTTTCGATCATTTTTGGAATTTCTATTTAGTATAGAATTTGGAGAGATCGTCCAGTTTCAGAAAATGTTCGTTAAGTTAAAAATTGACAAAATTTTCAATTTGTCTTCCAAATCTTTCGAAAGATGTGCCAAAGTTTAAAGGTTTGCCCGTTTTCGCAATTAATTATCATCCTTTTCATCCAAATTTTTCAAAGTTTCGTTAAGTTTTCAAAAGTTTCGTTAAGTTGGATTTTCAATAATTTTAAAGATTTTCGATTAGTATATAAACTTTGATGGAAAAAGTATATTTGGGGTATCTTTAAATTTTCAAAATATTCGTTAAGTTAGAAAGTGTCAAAAATTTCAATTTGTCTTCCAAAACTTTTTGAAGATTTACAAAATTTAAAGATTTACATAAACTTAATTTCATCCTTTTTATCACAAATTTAATTTTTCTAAGTTTCGTTAAGATTTCAAGATCATTAGAAGATTTTTTTTTCGGTTGTTATGTAATTTCGTATAGTTTATCTTCCCAAACTAAACCTATCCAGGATTTCGTTAAGTTTTCAAAAGTTGCGTTAAGTTATATTCTCGACCATATTTGGAATTTCATTTTAGTAAAGAAGTAGAATATGATAAGCAAAATTTATTTGGTGAGATCGTTCAGTTTTAGAAATGTTCGTTAAGTTAAAGAGTAGCAAAATTTTAATGTTTCTTCCAAAACTTTTGAAAGATGCGCCAACCATTATGGTTTTACCGCTTTTCAGAATTAATGTTCATCTTCTTTATCCAAATTCAAATTGTTTAAATTTTCGTTAAGTTTTTAAATGTTTCGTTAAGTTGGTTTTCAATAACTTTTGGTGAAGTTTTCAAAATGTTCGTTAAGTTAGTGGCAAAATTTTCACTTTGTCTTCCAAAACATTTAAAAGACTATGTAAATTTTATAATTTTTAACATTTTTATGCAATTTCAAACTTTCAAAGAATCGTTAAGTTTTCAAAAGTTTCATTAAGTTAGATTTCCGATCATTTTTGGGATTTGCAATTAGTATATAAGTATACTTTGATGAAAAAGAGATTATTTGGGGTTTCGTTAAGTTTAAAAATATTCGTTGTGTTTGTACATAACAGATTTTTCAATAATTTTTAAAGACCTTTAGGAAGATTTGCCAACTTTAAAGGTAGTAACGTTTTTTTTCGAATTAATTTCAAGGCCTTTTTCCCGAATAGAATATTAGGAGTTGGAATTTTTATTTAGTAAAGAAATAGAAAATAATAAAAACAACATATGTATATTTAGTGAGTTTTAAATTATTCGTTGAGTTTAAATGTGGCAAAATGTTTGTATTTGTTTTCTAAAACTTTTGAAAGATGTAATAAATTTGAAGGTTTTAACATTTTTCGGAATTATTTTTCATTCTTTTTATCCAATTTGGCATTTTTCAATGTTTCGTTAAGTTTTTAAAAGTTTCGTTAAGTTTGATTTTCGATAATTTTTGTGGTTTTTAATTAGTATATAAGTATACTTTGATAAAAAATGCATATTAGGGATCTCGTTAAGTTTGAAAAATTTTCGATAAGTTTGCATATAACTGATTTTTAAAAATTTTTTAAAGGCCTTTAAAAAGATTAATAAAATTTAAAGGTTTAACGTTTTTTTGTGTTAATATTTAGTTCTTTTTCCAAATTGAACCTTTCCAGTTTTTCGTTAAGTTTTAAAAAGTTTCGTTAACTTTTATTGTCGATTATATTTGGGATATCTGTAGAAGAAGAATATGATAAGCAAAATATATTTGGAGAGATCGTTCAGTTTTAGAAAATGTTTGTTAAGTTAAAAAATGTCAAAAATTTCAATTTTTCTTCCAAAATTTTTTGAAGATTTACAAAATTTAAAGGATTCTCCGTTAATCGGAATTAATTTCATCCTTTTTATCACAATTTTAATTTTTCTAAGTTTCGTTAAGTTTTCAAAAGTTTCGAATATCAAGATCATTAGAAGATATTTTTATTCGAAAGGTTGTTATGTAATTTCGTATAGTTTTTAGCCCTTCTTCCCAAATTAAACCTTTCCAGGTTTTCGTTAAGTTTTCAAAAGTTTCGTTAAGTTTTATTTTCGACCATATTTGGAATTTCATTTTAGTAAAGAAGTAGAATATGATAAGAAAAATTTATTTGGTGAGATCGTTAAGTTTTAAAAATGTTCGTTAAGTTAAAGAGTAGCAAAATTGTAATGTTTCTTCCAAAACTTTTGAAAGATGTGCCAAACATTATGGTTTTACCGTTTTTCAGAATTAATGTTCATGTTTTTTATCCAAATTCAAATTATTAAAATGTTCGTTAAGTTTTTAAATGTTTCGTTAAGTTGGTTTTCAATAACTTTTGGTTAAGTTTTCAAAATGTTCGTTAAGTTAAAAAGTGGCAATATTTTCAATTTGTCTTCCAAAACATTTAAAAGAATATGTTGACGTGTGGTCTTCGTTGATACCATTTTCGCACCGGTGTGTGTGAGCTTCACATTGATTGTGTGAAGCTTTTAACACTTAAGGTTGTGATAATGAGTGGAGATGGCACAGCAAACGGCACTGATGATGATGGTTTGGCAACCATCGAAATAGCTATCTGCCCTGCCAGCTGTCAACATAATACATTTCACACAACTCTTGTAAAACAAATTCTATTAGAGATAATAGAAAACTGATCTCAAACCGAACAATGAAAAACATATTCATACTTCTTACAGATCGACAAAAACAAACAAGAGCATACATTCACGGGAGGTACACTGGGTTGGCATTTGTTGCCAAAAACAATTCTATGCAATTTTGTCCGATGGACAAAGCATAGACAAGAGCTTGTGTGTATTATGTTGACGTGTGGTCTTCGTTGATACCATTTTCGCACCGGTGTGTGTGAGCTTCACATTGATTGTGTGAAGCTTTTAACACTTAAGGTTGTGATAATGAGTGGAGAAGGCACAGCAAACGGCACTGATGATGATGGTTTGGCAACCATCGAAATAGCTATCTGCCCTGCCAGCTGTCAACATAATACATTTCACACAACTCTTGTAAAACAAATTCTATTAGAGATAATAGAAAACTGATCTCAAACCGAACAATGAAAAACATATTCAGAATATGTAAATTTAATAAATTTTAACCTTTTTACGCAATTTAAAATTTTCAAAGTATCGTTAAGTTTGCAAAAGCTTCGTTATGTTATGTTTTCCATAATTTTTAAGATAGTTCAGTTTTTAAAATGTTCGTTAAGTTCATAAATTGCTAATTTTTTAAATTTTCTAGTAGCTTTTAGAAACACCTTTCACTTTTAATGCTTGCAATGTTTTTCTGTATAAATTTTCAACCTTTTAGACCTAAATCTTACATTTTCAGGGTTTGGTTACATTTTCAAGTGTATCATTAAGTTAGTTTAAAATGCAAATAAGAACCTACAAGTAGCAAGATATTCTATTGTTAATGTTTGAAACGTTTTTCCGAATTAATTTTCAACTTTTTTTGTCTCAAATCGAACTTTTTCGAGATTTCGTTAAGTTTTTAAAAGTTTCGTTAAGTTTTATTTTCGTGCATTTTAAGAATTTCTATTTAATAAAGAAGTAGAATATGATTGCAAAAAATACATTGAATGTTTTTTAAATGTTTTAAAAATGTTCGTTAAGTTAAAAATTGGAAAAATTTTAAATTTGACTTCCAAAACTATTGAAAGTTGTACCAAATTTAAAAGTTTTACCGATTTTCAGAATTAATTTTGATCTTTTTTATCAAAATTTAAATTTTTCAAAGTTTCGTTAAGTTTGAATTTTGATCATTTTTGGTGTTTGCAATTAGTATATAAGTATATTTTGATGAAAGAAGCATATAAGGGATCACGTTAAGTTTGAAAAATGTTCTTTAAGTTTGCACATTACAGATTTTTCAATATTTTTTTAAAGACCTTTAAAAAGATTAATCAAATTTAAAGGTTTAACGTTTTTTCGTGTTAATATTTAGTTCTTTTTCCAAATTGAACCTTTCCAGTTATTCGTTAAGTTTTAAAAAGTTTCGTTAACTGTTATTGTCGATTATTTTTGGGATATCTATAGAAGTAGAATATGATTAGAAAAAATATATTTGAAGAGATCGTTCAGTTTTTGAAAATATTCGTTAAGTTAAAAAGAGGCAACATTTTTGAAGGATGTGCCAAGGTTTAAAGTTTTGAACGTTTTCGGGATTAATTTTCATCCTTTTTACCCAAATTTAAATTTTTCAAAGTTTCGTTAAGTTTTCAATAGTTTTTTTTGAGTTTGATTTTCGTCAATTTTTGGGATTTTCAATTAGTATGTAAGTATGATTTGATGAAAAAAAGTATATTTGGGGTTTCGTTAAGTTTGAAAAATGTTCGTTAAGTTTGTCCATTCCAGATTTTTCAATATTTTTTAAAAGCCATTAGGAAGATTTGCCAACTTCAAAGGTTGTAATGTGTTTTTAATTTATTTTTGCTCTTATTCCCAAATCGCAGTTTTCCAGTTTTTCGTTAAGTTTTTAAAAGTCTCGTTACGTTTAATTTTTAACCATATTTGGGATTTTACACGTATAAGAAAATGTGTATATTAAAAAAAAGAATAAGTGAGAAGATAGTTCAGTTCTAAAAGTGTTCGTTAAGTTTAAAAATTGCAATTTTTTCTAAACAACCATTAGAAAGATCTTCCAATTTCAATGCTAGCAATGTTTTTCGGAATTAATTTTCAAGTTCCGTTATTCAAATTTTACTTTTTCAGGGTTTCGTTAAGTTTTCGAAAGTATCGTTAAACATATTTTATTATTATTAATATTTTAGTAAATAAGACGCATATACAAAAACAGTAATTTTTAAAAGGTATTAAAAGTATTAACATTTTTTCCGTAATAATTTTTTTACACAAACAAACCAGGGTTTCGCTAAGTTTTTTAAATTTCGTTAAATTTGATGTTCGATCAATTGTAGGTTGTTTTTTTATTATGAAAATAACAATATTATGTTCAAAAAAGTATGTTTAGGGGAGCGTTCAGTTTTAAGAATGTTCGTTAAGTTTTAAAATTGCAAATGGTTACACTGTTCTAAAAAGAATATAAAAAGTTTACTCCATGCATATGTTTATAATGTTGTCCGTATTATTTTCCAACATATAGGTCCTAAATCTACCTTTTTTGGGTTTCGTTAAGTTTTATAAAGTTTCGTTAAGTTCGATTTTCGACCATTTTTGGGATTTTCAATTAGTATAGATGTAGTGTATAACGAAATCAGTATATTTGGTGTTTCGATAGGTTTTAAATATGTTCGTTAAGTTTGTAAGTTACAAAATTCTAATATTTTTCTTACAGACCTTAGAAAGATTTACCAATTTTAATGGTTGGAACATTTTTCTAGAATTAATTATTAACCTTTTTACCCCCATCTAACTATTCCAGTTTTGTTAAGTTTTCAATAGTTTCGTTCAGTTAGATTTTCGATCATTTTAGGGTGTTTTATTTAGTAGAGAAGTGGTCTATGACGAAAAAGTTATATTTGGTAGGTCTTTGAGTTTTTAAAATGTTCGTTAAGTTTTAAAGTGCTATTTTTATTGAAAACTTATCTTAAAGGTCTTACAGAAAGTCCTAAAATTACGTTTTTATTTCGAATCATTTACCTCTTTACATTAGACGAACTTTTTCAGAATTTCGTTAAGTTTTCATAAGTTTAATTTTCTATCATTTGTAGAATTTTTATTTTAATTTTTTTTGAAAATCGAATCAATTGTTAGCCCTGTGTCCAACTAGAGCTTTTCCTAAGTTACGTTAAATTTTTGTAAAAAAGTTACGTCAAGTTTAATTTTTGATCATTTGTAAAATTTTCATTTACCATCTTCTTATAATATTAAAATTTGCAACGTTTTTCTGTAATAATTTGCAAACTTTTTCTCAAATTCAACTATTTCAAAGTTTCGTTAAGTTTTTGCCAGTTCCGTTAAGCTTTTGAAAGTTTCGTTAAGTTTGTTATCAGTCAATTTGAAGGATTTCTATACTATCTTCTTATAATTTTAATATTTGCAACGTTTTTCGGTAATAATTGGCTAAATTTTTTTCAAATCCAACTATTTCAAAGTTTCGTTAAGTTTTTAAAAGTTCCGTTAAGTTTCTTATCAGCAAATTTTAGGGTTTTTTTTTATTTAGTGGATAACTATGTGATGATGACAAATTACATTTTGGATATATTTCGGTTTTTAAAATGTTCGTTAAAATTAAAACCTGCTAATTTTTAATACTTCTTAAAAGTTTTTAAAGGATCTATCAAATTTGGGGTTTTTCAGCGTTTTTCTCAATACATTTGTATCTTTTTCTGTTGCAATTCTAACAATTTTAGGGTTTCGTTAAGTTTTAAAAAGTTTCGTTAAGTTTGATTTTCGAGTATTATTGTGTTTTTATTTAGTAAACAAGTAGACTATGATGAAAAATAATATATTTGGAGGATTGTTTAGGTTTTAAAATGTTCGTTAAGTTTAAAAATTGCAAAATATTTACAGTTTTTGTAAGTCTTAAGACTATGGAGACAAGTTTATTATGTTAAACTTCATTGCAAGTATTTAAAATGTCTTTAACACTTTATGGAGCTTCTTAAACGTCCAAATGGAACTTTTTCGGCTTTTCGTTAAATTTCGTTAAGTTTGATTTTCGACTATTTTCAGATTTTTTATTAAGTTGAGAAAAAGAATATATTAAATAATGTTATAATTAAGTATTGTCACGTTTTAAAAGATTTCGTTAAGTTTTTAAATTGAATATTTTTCAATGGAACTTTTTCGGCTTTTCGTTAAATTTCGTTAAGTTTGATTTTCGACAATTTTCAGATTTTTTTTTAAGTTGAGAAAAAGATTATATTAAATAATGTTTTAATTAAGTATTGTCACGATTTAAAAGATTTCGTTAAGTTTTTAAATTGAATGTTTTTCAATTTGTAATGGTAATTTAAAAATGTTTTCTCAAATATTAACAAAAGTATATATAATATTACCATTTTAAATGCCCAAATCAATTTTCTTGGACTGTTCGTTAAGTTTTCAAAAGTTTCGTCAAGTTTGATTTCCCACTTTTATTGAGTTATTTACTAAGTTAAGAATAAGATTATGTTAAAAAAAAATTACTATGTGTACTGTTATGGTTTAAAAAGTTTCGTTAAGTTTTTAGTTTGTACATTTTTAATATTTTAAAAGACTTTGAGTCTTCTTTATTTTTTGTGTACCTAAATTTAATTTTTCCTGCTCCTCATTAAATTTTGAAAAGTTTTGTTAAGTTTTATTTTTTATATATTATAAAATTTATTTATATATATTATAAAATTATTACAAAAAAACTAAGTTTAAAAAGTTGTTCAATGCCATCATACTTTATAAATTTACAAAGTGCTTAAATCGGTTTTCTCACATTTTTTATCAGCGACTCTACAACTACTACCATGATCGACTGTAGCCTGCCTACAATTTTCACCTGCTTCACCTGCCTTTTCAACAAATATGATACTACTTATAACATCATATTATTGTTTTTAATTTTATGTGTGTGTTCTGCTGTTCTGTTGTAGTTTTTGTTCATTTTTCGTTTACTTACCTCCGAGAAATCTCTTTGGGACATCTTTACAGCATCATGAGTTGCATTCACATTACCAACATCAGCATTCAATTCGTTGCCATTAAAATTTAATGGCAAATTTAATAAATTTTCATAATTTGTCATTGTTGCACACACACATACACACGGGTATGAAAAAAACAGCACACACGCACGCACACACAGGCAAAGCTAATTACTTTGCTAGATTTACGTTTGATATTTACGATCGAATTTCAATTTGTTTATAATGAACATGATTTTAGATGATGCCTTAGCGATATGTGGTCAATGAAGAATTTTAATGCAAAGGATTTCATCTGAAATGAGAAGATAATAAGATAAAAATGTTATAGAGGTTTATTAAGAGACTACAAAGGATAAATAAAATATTATTGAAAAATAATTTATATACACTTGACAAACGATCTGACATAGGCTATAAGACTTTATATGGCTAAGATTCCGGTTTGGGTTAATATTTTCCCAAAACTACTCATTTAATTGTATATGGGCTACATGTCGATGCCACATCTGGTACCTCCCGTACAAAAGTACCATTCCGCCCAGTTTAGACATAATATCAATACAACCAACTCGATCGTGCCCAAATTTTGTATTTTGTGAAGCTATAGCTGCATAAAGTTTTGGAAAAAAAAAAACTGGAAGTTAGACACGCCCTTTGTGGTACCTCCCATACAGATGTACCATACCGCCCACTTAAGAAATCAAGTACTAATATCAATACACCAAACGCGATCGTGCCCAATTTGTGTATTTTGTAAAGCTATAACAGGATGAAGTTTTGGAAATGAAACTTGAAGTCTAGCCACGCCCCTTTTAGTACCTTCTATACAAATGTACCATTCTGACCACTTTGGAAATCGAGTAATAATAATATTAATACATCCAAAGCGATCGTGCCCAAATTCTCTATTTTGTTAAGCAAATTTGATATTAATACTGACGGTGAGGGTATATGTAAGTCGGTTTTATCAAATGATATACATATATCCTAACCAATAAGGTTGAGGATATTTTAAGAATATTTGCAACACTTTATGTACATTTTGGTAAAACAAAAATAGTACTTTGCACTTTCTGGGTAATATAAAGGTACTTTTTCGTACATTGAAAACACTTTTTGATACAATAAATGTGTTCTTCGATGCAATAAAGTGTGCTCTTTTTTGGAAAAATAATTAAAGTACTTTGTGGTACAATAAATTTTACTCTGTAGTATAATAAGTTGTAATTTAGGTACAATATAAGTACTTTTTAGCGCAATAAATAAACTTTTTGATACAATTAATGTACTGGTACAATAAATTGTTCTCTTTATGTACTCTTACTCTTTTTGTTTAACAAAAATATTTGGTAGTAGAATAAATTGTACTTTATGTACAATAAAAGTACTTTTTAGCGCAATAAATTAACTTTTAGATACAATGAGTGTAACTTTTGGTACAATACGAGTACTTTCTGATACAATAAATTGCTCTCAATAATTTATATTTTTTTTTGTACAATAAAAGTACTTTGTGGTACATTAAATTTTTCTCTTGTGGTACAATAAACTGTACTTTTGGTACAAAAAAGTATCTTTTTAGTACAAAAAATTAACTTTTTTTAAACAATGAATGTACTTTTTAGTTAAAAAATATTACATTCTGTATACATTAGGGATATAACTTTTTAACAATTTTTTAAAATATCAAAATTGGCATAGCACAGTCCAATAGAGCATAAAAAACTATAAGGGAACGTATATTTATTTATTCGCTAAGGTCAAAAAAGTTCACGCATCAACCGCGTTGAAGTTTTGAAAATTTTTAATTTTCTTTTTGGTTAAGAAAAATTTATAATATGTTTATTTAAAACACAAAATAGCTCAAGTATGAAATTTCATTAATATTTAGAGATGGTTAGAGATTTTTCCGCAAACCATAACGAATATTTAACTTATGTTAACGAAAAAAAAAAATAAAAAATCTCCTCGAACTTTTAATCTTAAATTTTTATCTTTCAATAACTAACTCATAATTTTTCTTATTTTTATTATACGAGTACATATGTAACTTTCAGTAATTTAAAAAATTATAAAAAAAAACATAAATTTTTAAATAATTTTTTATACATCTGTTTAGTAAAACCAATTGGTGTGTGAACTTTTTCCAGAAAAATTACAAAAGATTATGATTTTCGTGGTTACTAGGACATGGTTGACATCATGGTACTATGCCAAGAAATTGGTTATACCCCTAGTGTACATGTGTAAAAAAAAAAAAATTTGTTCTTTCATTGTCGGCTCCCCTCGAATGTTGTTGACAGCAACTTCACAGTAGAAGTGTCGAGTCAATCGGCGTGTCTAGTAAGAGCTTCTCAAACAGTGACGTTCGCATTCGTCGATAAACAAGTAGGTGCCGTTAGTTGTGAATCTTAAAATAGAAAGCGTGTTAATTCACAACAACGCGAGAAGCTATCCCATATCTCGTTCATGGGGTGCAAAGGGAAATTACGTTAATTTGTACTCTTTTTGTACAATAAAATTACTTTGCGCTACATTTAATTGTTCTCTGTGGTACAGTAATTTTGTACTTTTGATACAAAAAAAGTACTTTTTAGTACAATAAATTGTACTTTTGGTACAATAAAATGTAATTTTGGTACAATAAAAGTATTTTTCAGTACAATAAATGAAATGTCGTCTGCATATACATATTTGTCTTGCAGTGTACTAACTGGGTGTTAAGTTTTCTCTCTCTAGGGTTAAAATACTACTTTGACACACCCACTCCGCCTACTGATCTAAAATTTGAATTTCGTCTGCATTTATGTACCATATTTTATCTATCTGTGGCTAAGTTGCAGTTTGGTCAAGCCGCCATCCGCCCACTGATCTAAAATTAATATCTCGTTTGCATTTTCAAATTCGTGTTGTCGAGTACTGTATGGGTATCAAATTGTATCTCTCTAGCGCCAAAAATATGCTTTGCCATGCCCACTCCGCCCACTGATCCAAAATTAAAATTCTGTCTGAGTATTCATATTCGTGCAGCCGAGCTCTATCTGTATATCAAATTATATCTCTATAGCTATAAAAATATGTTTTGCCACGCCCACTCCGTCCACGGATCCAAAATTAAAATATCGTCTGCATAGTCATATTCGCGTAGCCGAGTACTATCTGTGTACCAAATTTTATTTCCCTAGCTCTAAAAATATGTTTAGCCACGCCCACTCCGTCCACTGGTCCAAAATTAAAATTCCGTCTGCGAATTTAAACTGGAAGTGTCGAGTACTACTTGTGTACCAAATTTTATTTCCCTAGCTCCAAAAATATGCTTTGCCACGCCCCATCCGCCCACAGATCCAAAATTAAAATTCCGTCTGCATATGCATATTCCTGTTGCCGATCCCTATCTGTGTATCAAATTTTATCTCTCTAGCTCTAAAAATATGCTTTGCCATGCCAACTCCGCCCACTGATCCAAAATTAAAATTCTGTCTGCATATTCATATTCGTGTTGCCGAGCACTATTTGTGTATCAAATTTTATCTCTCTAGCTGTAAAAATAGGTTTTGACACGCCCCAACCGCCCACTGATCCAAAATTAAAATGTCATCTACATGTTGATATTTAGTTCCTGAGCACTATCTGTGTATCAAATTGTATCTCTTGTATAGCTAAATAAACCATACGTAATATCTCTATTGTGTCTGAAGCAAATTTGTTGATATTAAAAAGAAGAAAAATTGAGGAAAATGGAAAATTCTTCAATATTAAAATACTCATATATTATGAAAAGGTTACTGTTGGTCACATTTTCAGAATTCCGAAATATCTATGCTCCAGTAACTTTTCACAAACATGACTGAATTAATCGCTGTATTGCTTTTATTTATGTTAAATGTATACCACCATTCGTTTCACACACAAACATGTCTCAAGAAATTGTTCTCATTCCTAAACAAAAGACTTAAGCAACAAACTTCACAGTGTAATGTTATATTTGCTATGGTCGGTGTTACGCTACGGCCGTCCCCAATTACCGTTTATTAACCATTTGAAATATGGTATAAGATATCTATCGGTCTAAATTGCTGTTTATTTCTTTATGGCAATGGAAAAAAGTATTCATAATTACCAGTTTTATAACATAAGAACACACAAAGCATTTATCACATTAGTTTTAGTTTTCTTCAGACATTCTCCTGTATTTGTATTGTATGCCCCATCTAATAGTCACATGTATTACTTTGGAGGCAAAATAGAGTTGTCATCGCTGTGGCGCCATTAAGACAGACACAATAAGTTTATGATGTTGTTGTTGATATAACTATCGACAACAACAAAGTCTCTCAGGGTTAGTGGTAATACAATTAGACCACAAATCAATGATAAAGCAGATATATGAGTAGGGTTTTGGCTACGAATTGATGAGCTCTGATAGAATGAGAACATTTTGAAATTATTAAAGTGGCATATTTAGTATACACTAGTTAACAATGATGTGACAATGCAATAAAAACTTCAATCGTTTAGCGCGAGCTGAGTAAAGGAAACTTGAATGTTTGATATATGCCGCCTTGTTTTTGGTTTACAAATTGAAATGAAATTCTAAGAAATCGAAAAAAATATGCACAGTACAATAAATATCATTTCCGTTTTGATGCTTAAGATTGAAAGCCAATGTATTTTGAGATAACACAAGGCAGCTAATAATAAAAAGAACTTGCCCTGCAATCAGTAAACGCCAGACGTTTGAAGTTTCACATGCTCTCTGTTTTTTTGTGCTTAGTTCATTTAAAGGGATTAATGAGAAATTTCCCACCACAAAAGGCCTGCCGTACCGCAGACAAGTGGCGCCTGCAGGCTGCCATTCACAAGAACACAAAACACAAAAAAACTCCAGTAGACAATGAAAAGTCATCAATGAATGCATTTATAAGGTCTCACATAAAACTGCTGTTAAATGTTTATAAACTTTTTTTTATTAAAAATTAAATATAATATTATGTGATTACACCTGCATGTATCTTTGGCTGCCGTTTTTTCTCTCCGTCGGCGCTGGCCATCGAGGCCAACTGTGAAAAAATTACAAAAATAATTGAATTTTTTTGTGTAATGTTACTAAACTTACAGCATCACCAAAGGCCAATTATATCTTATACTCCCCTTAAAAATTTAGTAATTTTTATCCATTACACTGTGTGGCATATGAAAAAAAAATCGATCAGACACATATGACTTTTTTGCTCTGGCAGTTATAAACGTTTATTGTTATCAGATTTGTTTAACGTTAATAATTTGTATACTGCAATGTTGCAGGAAAACAAAAAAAGTGAGAGGTAACACATACTATATCGAATTTTGCAGGTGATTAATCAAAATAATAAAAGCAATTATTTTTCGCATTACTAGAAATCTTAGCACTAAATCGGCCAACTAAATATTAAAAGGGGATGTCGAAGGGAGTGAAACATATTTAAGATATAAATCGGCCCAAAAAGAAAACGGGGAGAATGTGTTGAAAGTATATAGAGCAAATTCCATTAAGATTGCACGCGCCTGATTATTTGCAGAAACTTGTTCTTGATGGAAGGTGGATGGAACACATTCTGTTCTTAAGTTGTCATGGGAATGATAGGAATTGTTACACCTGTCATTCCCAAAAATTACTATGAAAAAAAATACAACTTATTAAATTCGCGACAGATTTTTTGGTTTTTGAATTAAAAGTAACATAAAGAAATTGCCAGAATTAATTGTAGTGTCTTTAAAACAAAAGACTTAAGACACAAACACGAGTAATGGAAGTGTTAGGAAAATCCTCTAACAAAATTCAACAGTAGTAATTTGTAATTTTATTTATTATTCTATTTAAATAAGGATGAATTGCTGTGCGTTGATAAGGGCATCACTTAAGAACGCATTGACCGAATTATCTTATTTTTTGTATTATGTTCGTGAAAGCCCGAGAATGGGTTTTATAAAAGAAAATTTGCCACGCACAGATAAGACGACCAAACTGTAATTTAGCCACAGAGAGATAATATTTGATACACATATAGTTCTCGACAACGCGAATATGAAAAATTTTTATTGTTGCTCAAATTGGTGGAGGGGGAGTGGCAAAACTTTTTGTTAGAGCTTCATAGGTACAATTTGATACCCATATAGTACTTGACAACAACAAATATGAATATGCAGACGAAATTTTAATTTTGAACCGAATGGGCGTAGTGGGCGTTGCAAAACATTTTTTTTAGTCCTAGAGAGATACAATTTGATACAAGGATAGTATTCGACAACACGAATAAATAAACTTAAAAACTTAATTTTCCTTTGCACCCCATGAATGAGGTATGGGATAGCTTTTCGCGTTGTTATGAATTAACAGGCCGGTCTCACGAATAAATATGCAAAGGAAACTTTGGATCAGTGGGCGTAGTAAAACTTTATTAAAGCCCTAGAGCGATCAAATTTGGTACGAAGATAGTACTCAACAACACGAAAATGAATATGCAGACGGAATTTAGATTTTGGATCAGTGGGTGGAGTGGGTGTGACCGAACTAAATTTTAGTCCCAGAGAGATTAAATTTGGTACACAAAAAATACTCGACAACACGAATATGAATATGCAGTCTAAATTTAAATTTTGGATCAGTGGGCGGAGGGAGTTTGTCATAACTGTATTTTAGTCCTAGAGAGATAAAATTTGATAAACAAATGATACTCGAAACCAAAAAGTAAAATTTATTTTATCAAAAAGTTTATTTATTGAACCAAAAATAAAAATTTATTGTACCAAAAAGTATATTTATTGTACTAAAAAGTACAATTTATTGTACATAAAAGTTAATTTTTTGTGCCAAAAAGTGCTATTATTGTGCAAAAAAGTACATTTATTGTACCAAAAAGTAAAATTATGGTATCAAACCAGAAAGTTTCAGTCTGAAAACCCGACTTACATTTACCCTCACCCTCAGCAAAACATAAAATCTTATGGAATATTGATATCAATTTCTAAAGTGGGCAGAGTGGTACATTTGTATGGGAAATACCAGAAGAGGCGAGACTTTCTGTTTTTTTTGCTACAAAACTTAATCCTGCTTTAGTTTTACGAAATGTAGAATTTGGGCACGATCGCGCTGGTTGCATTGATATTTATACTCCTTCCCAAAAGTGGGCGGAATGGTACATTTGTCTAGGAGTTACCAGAAGGGGCGTTTCTAGACTTCAAATTTTTTTCTCCAAAACTGTATCCTATTATAGTTTAACAAAATAAAGAATTTGGGTCGATCGTGTCGATTGTATTAATATAACTACTAGCTTTCTAAAGTGGGCGAAATGGACCATTTGTATGGGAGATACCAGAAGGGGCGTGGCTAGGCTTTCAATTTGTCCTCCAAAACTTTATGCTGTTATATTTTAACAAAATACAAAATTTGGGAACGATCGCGTTTGGTCTATTGGTATTATTACTCGAAAGTGGACGGAGTGGGACATTTGTATGGGAGGTACCAGAAGGGGAGTGGCTAGACTTCCAGATTTGTTATTCAAAACTTTATTCTGCATTAGCATTACTAAATACAGAATATGGGCACGATCGCGTTGGGTGTATTAATAATATTAATCGATGTATAAATGGGCGGTACCAGTAGCCAGTTTCTATAACTCGTAACGATTGCAGTTACCGACCCATATTACCGATTTGACGTCACCCTGACGTCACTATCACCTGAAATGTTTCTGTAGGTATATGAATCGATTTTTGTTCAATTCACTAATTCCAAATCGACAAACTATCTCATCTTCCGATTTCACTTCATAGGAACATTCAAATAAAGTGTTTGTGTAAAAAATTTGAATCGATAGTTTTCTCACTGACTTTTTGCCAAGTGAGAACTTTACCGCTTTCCATAAATGTAAAAAATTTTGTGCATATGTTAAATAACTACTACTCATTGAAAAACATGTACTTTCGTTTAAATCACATTTATTAATGAGTATCAGCCAAATTAAAAAGTTAATTAATTTTGATATCAGTGAACTTTAGCTTAACCACTTAATAGCTCTCAAACTGTAATAACGGAAAAACGATTTATATATCTCGGTGTTATGAAGTAACAAACAAATAATTTATTGAATTTGTACTAGAACATTTCTAATTAAAATTTAAAGTAAATCAATTGAAATTCGGAAAGTGTATTTGAAATTAAAAAAACATCAATTAAAATTCAAAATTCCCATTTAAAAACAAAATAAATAAAACAATTGAAATTCAAAATTCGTCAAATAAAATCCAAAACTCATCAACCAAATTTAACCGCTATGCTCTGTTATTTAACATTAACCCACCTCCCACAAATTCGAAAACTCGAGCACTATCGCACACCTAAAGGTGTTCCTCATCGGAACCAACCTGTCTAATACATAAAGTTATCAATTTTACGAATATTGGTACCGAAAAGGTCTCTCAGACCACCTAGATAGAAAGGTCGAACCAAGTATATCAAATATCAAAGCAGGTGCTGCATACCCTCCACTTCCTCCTTACCTCCACAGCTTTTGCAGAAGTCAGTGAACGCAATGCCTAGTCTCTTAGTGTGTTCGCCTATAAGCCAATATCCCCTCAGAACCAACACTAACGAAGACAGTATTTTCCTCTCTAGTGCGGGGATATATTTTTGGATCTTTTTAGATTGTATCCTGACCAAATCTGCCTAGCTACGTTCAAGGTATCGACATCTGTCCATCTCTCATTAGATTGCCCTAACCCAGCTTGCCTTAGCCATAGTCTGCATAAGGAAAGTGGCAAGTGCGTTTCGTGGTACGACCCTATGCACGGGCAACCATATATAAACCATATATCCATACATAAACTGCTCAGCCATATCATTTAGAGTTCTGCTGGCATCTACAGGATGTCCGTTATGAATTTAGGGATGAAACCTCTAGGGATCTAATGGCAGTTTGGTAGTGCGAGTAAATGACAAAGGCATTGCTGCTCACTATGTTCCGATTCAGCCTCCTACCTACTGACAGCAGAATTGTAGCTAATGCTTAAATAATTAATTTTTATTAAAATATCTATGTAGTTGAACTAATTTTGTCGAATGAAATCTTTAAAAAAATTTCAATGATAGCCTTTTTTTATACTTTGTTCCCAATACCTCAAAATTTGTGGCCTTCTGTGGTAAGTAGTAAACTGGTCATTGCTAATGTTATTGAGTGACGACTCTGACCCAAGTACATACTGTACTGTTTACATGTAGCGAGTTTGCATACGACACTCCCTTCATATGTATGTACAACGTATGAGTAATATAAATTTTGTGATAGTTTTTTATTAATCATACGCACATTATTCCAATATTGTGGATTTTTGGTATAATAACACATTGCAACAGCAAATTTGGAGAGGTGAGAACTTCCAAGTCAGGTTGAAGGTAATAGGTCAGTATAGTAAAACCCCCAAAGGGTTTTGGGTTCTTTACAATTCTTTTAAAGATTAAAATGAGAAATTTTCAATGGTTCTTGAGTTATTGCTAAAAAAAACTAAGCGAACATGATGTCAAGCAACAAAACAAAACGTGAGAAACAAAAGTTTGGCCTAAGGCAGCCAAACCCTTTTAGAGTTTTACCATACTGGCCTAGTACCTTCACTCTGACTTGGAATTTCGCATTGCCCAGACAATGACCTCGAAAATGTTCTACAGTGTTTTACTATGCCGTACTGTACTGTATTGGACGTACTATTCCAATATTACTCCAATGGACTGTTTTGGCGGGGAGACACCACTGTGCCCCTATTACTTTTCTACGGGAATATAAAGCAACATTGGCCTTCCTTAGACGTACCATTATGTTGAGTTTGAAGGACATTTTGCTATGTAGAAATATGCCTAAAGTTGTTTTTGCTCTCCGAAAACATCAGCTCAGGAAGTAGAAATTCCCAGTATTTCCTGGTAAATAGAACTAATTCTGTCTTGCTTGGGTTATAACCCCAGCTACTACTTCTAGCCTATCTAATGTCCCTGAGGACTTTGGGAAATATACTAGAAAATACCCAGCATTTAAGCATGAGTTGTACGGCAAACAAATTGTATTGCTTAAATTTTGTATTTCTTCTTCAAAAAAAAAAAACAAAACATTTGCCATTATGAACATTTTCATAATTTGTTATTACCACAAGCGACTACACCTACTTATTGGTGTAAGTATGTTAAAACAAATCCCCTACTACTATGTATGAATCACCTGTCGCCTTATCTGTTAACGTTTATCTTGTGCTCCAATGACAGTTTCTCAATGACATGACTGCAAATGACTTCGAAAAAAAAGAGAATTCTGTTAATGATTATTCATTGCCATGCCCCTTTTCGTAGTATAATATTAAGCCATGATATTACTTATCGTTGGCAACAAAGTTGCACCATAAAGAAAGTTGTCTCAAAGTTATGATTATGAATACAAAGAAGGATGATACATCTTCATTAGGCGGCGCACTAGCCCACGTTGTATGATGGTAGTGGTGTTGGTGGTAGTAGTTGGAAATGGTGATGTTGATGGTTTTTGGCGGTTTTGCTGTCCCTTTTAGGATAGCAGCTTATTAACAACTTGAGCTGTTAATATTAACCACTGGTATGATTATTATTCTTTGCAAGCCTCAAGGTGAGACATTATAATGTTTTTTAGTATTTGAGCAATGAAACCTCAACAACAACAAAAGCTATGCTGTTGACCAGGGGGTGTTAAGCGCGTTCACAAGCTTTTTGCACATTCTTCTTCTTTTGTGATAAAGTTATTTATCACAAATTCTTTACAGTTGTCAGTTTAAATTCTTTGGTCTTTTATAACCAGGCAGCTACACTAAATAAAATGTCGACATATTCTTTTCGTTAAGTTTTTAATAAGAAATGTTTTTTTGTGCTTGTGTCGATTCAGCGACTTTGTTGATGTTCGTTACGAAAGTGATGGTTTTTTTGTTATTGAAGGCGTAACCGTTACACGCGTTATCTTTTGATTCATTTTGTTGCGCTGTTGGTTTTGTTGGGGTTGGTGTTATTTTTGCCTTTGTTGGTCGACCAAAAATGCGTTGAAAAATTAAGCATTTTTAACATCCATCCATGGAAATGTTTTGCGTCAGAATTGAGCTATAAAAATTTATTAGCGAAAGCGAATTGCCAATAATTTTACATGATTTTTAACACTTTTAATGCTCAAGCATATGTAGAACAATTTTATGGCACGTAAAACATAATGTTATACATTTAATTAAGAAATTATGGGAAATGGTGTTTGAAATGTATGAAGGGCTAAGGAATATAAGGTAAACACTAGTGAATCAATGGTACTTTAAGTTATACCCTCACCCTACGGGTAGCAGGATATATATTATTTGATACGACTTAAAAGTGTAACACATAGAGGCAGACACTTTAGACCATAAGTTTCTTGGAACCAAATTCAATTCATGACTTTTTTAAGTCGTTTGAGCCATGTCCGTCTATCTGTCTGGCAGTTCGGCTGGTACGCACGATAACTTTCGAAAGACGAATCCAAATGTTTTGAAACTTTGCACAAGTTAATATTTCCCCAAAATTACTTACGGTATTGAAAATGGACTACATTGCCACGCCTCTTCTGGTACCTACCATACAAATGTACCATTCAGCCCACTTTAGAAATCATGAAATAATATCAATGCACCCAAAGCGTTCTTGTCCAAATTCTGTATTTTGTTAAGTTATAACAGAATAAAGATTTGGTCTAGCCACAACCCTTCTGGTACCCATACCCATACAAATGTACCTCTCCGCTGACTTTAGAAAACGAATAATAATTTTAACAAACCAAACGCGAACGAGCCCAAATTCTTTATAAGTAAAGTTATAGCAGGATACAGTTTTGGAAAAAACTGGAAGTCTAGCCACGCCCCATCTGATACCTCCCATACACATCTGGTACCGACCACTTTAGAAATCGATTATATAAATAACACTAATGCGATCGTGCCTAAATTCCGTATACAGTAAAGCTGAAAACTGGATAAAGTTTTTGAGAAAATTAAATATGGAAGTCTAGACACGCCCCTTCTGGTACCTCCCAAAAAAATGTACCACTCCGCCCACTTTAGAGATGGAATTAAAAATATCTATACACTCGACACGATCATGCCCAAATCCTGTATTTTGTTAAGCTATAGCAGGATAAAGTTTTTGAGAAAATAAAATATGGAAGTCTTGACACGCCCCTTCTGGAGCCTCCCATAAAAATGTACCACTCCGCCCACTTTAGAAATGGAGTAATGATATTAATACACCCAAAGCGGCCATGTCCAAATTCTGCATTTAGTATAGGTAAGGCAGGCAATGTTTTAGAGAAAAAACTGGAAGTCTAGACACGCCCCTTCTGGTACCTCGCAAAAAAATGTACCACTCCGCCCACTTTAGAGATGGAATAATAATATAAATATAATAGAAAATTTTTTGTTTTACTGAGGGTGAGGGTATATGTAAGTCGGGTTGCCCGACTGAAACTTTCTTACTAGTTTAAAGCATTACTTGTGTATCTTATTTTAAAAAAATTTAAATTTCATCTGCATATTCATATTCGTGTTGTCGAGTACTATTTGTGTACCAAATTTTATCTCTCTGGGGCTAAAATACAGATTGGTCACGCCCACTGATTCAAATTACACAGTGCAACACACTTTTCGGGGCTGAACCAAACCAATTTCAAACGATAGCATTTGACCTCAGTAACACAACCCTAAACTCCATTTTGCTCCACTACGTCACAAATTTTTTTACAGTGGTTTAAAGTTTGATTTTTTTGGTCAAAAGTCGAATCAAAGAATATGAAAAATCATCACAATGACCATCAAATTGTGTCATAGTGTTATAATTTTCGTCTGCATATTCATATTGTCGAGTACTATCTAGGCATCAAATTTTATTTCTGTAGCTCTAAAAAAAAGTTTTGCCACGCCCACTACGCCCATTTGGTCCAAAATTAAAATTTCGTCTACATATTCATAATCGTGTTGTCAAGTACTATATGGGTATCAAATTTTAACTCTCTAGCTCTAAAAAAAGTTTTGCCACGCCCACTCCGCCCATTGAGTAAATTTCATATGTATACTTACAACCCTCCAAATGTGATTGAAACGGTTCAACCGTTTAGAAGTGATTCAGCCACAAACAAACAGACAAACATTCACATTTATAATATTACACAGTACAACACATGTATTTGGGACTAAATTCCGAGAACTGCACGTAAAAGTAGCCCTAAAAAGAAGAAGTTCTGCATTATTCGTTTTGTCAAGGTACATGCCATACTAATTTTTATATCGATTTGAAGTTAGTAAGTGTCTTATAGGGGAATTTTTGTTATATTATTATATGGTGGCGTATGATTATCATAAGTAATATTCCACGTAAATCATACCCCACGGTGTACAACAGATTTATTGTAACTGCTACAAAATAAACCCAGTTCAAATTCATGTGATGAATGTTAAAGTTTAAAGGAATTGTAATTCTTAATTTTTTTAAATTTGTTTCAGCTAAATCGGACTAGTGGTTCTTGAGTTATGTCAAACAAAAGAGCCTAAAATGTGACAAATTCCTCTATACGATACTTAATAACTTCAAATCGATATTAAATTATTATGGCATGTAACTTGACAAAACGAATGCTGCAGAACTTCTCCCTTTTGGGTCTACTTTCACTTGCAGTTCTTAGAATTGAGTCCCAAATAAATAAGCTGACAAAATGTACTCTGTTAGGGAAAGGTTATATAAGGTTATGTCTATCTTCTCAATTGGAGTAGGCAATTTAATAGCTTGTGGTGTCTTCTTCCATGGCTCTCCTCTCTTCTTCTCAAACCCTTCCCTTTCTCCTTTTTTCTGCTTTCCTTCCCTTCGCGGTCATTGACTTACAATCACAATGTATCAACAGATCGTGATGTGTAGTGTGATCTGGTTTTATTAGATTACACGTGTCCACTATGTCCACTAAAGTGATAAGTCTTTGCAGATTTAGGATATATGGAAGTTGAGCGTGTGACAGAGACAAATTGGGCCAAATTAAGTTCAATACCAACAACAATTTGGAATTAATTCCATTTCAGGATATAGGGAAGGTGAGCGTGTACTTTGAGATAATTTGATATAATTCAACACAATTGTCGGTAATATATCAGAGACAAAACTTGTTGTTAAATTTGTTTCAATATTAACAACAATTTTGGAAAATATAAGTTTTTTGTTCCATATCAGGATACATGGTAGGTGGGCGTGTCCTTCGAGATAATTTGATATAATTCAACACAATTGTCGGTAATATATCAGGGATAAATTGGGCCAAATTAAGTTCAATACCAACAACAACTTGGAAATGATTCCAAAATCAGGATATATGGAAGGTGGGCGTGTCCTTTGAGATAATTTGGTATAACCCAATACAGTTGTCGGTAATATATCAGAGACAAATCTTGTTAAATTTTTGTCAATACCAACAACATTCTGGTATTGTTTCCTATTCCAGGATATATGGATACGTGGGCGTGTCCTTCGAGATAATTTGATATAATTCAACACAATTGTCGGTAATATATCAGAGACAAATTGAGGCAAATTTAGTTCAATACCAACAACAATTTGGAATTGTTTCCATTTTCAGGATATATGGAAGCTGGGCGTGTCCTTTGAGATAATTTGGTATAACTCAATACAGTTGTCGGTAATACATCACAGACAAATATTGTTAAATTTGTTTCAATTCTAACGACATTTTTGGAAAATATAAGCTTTTTTCCATTTCAAGTTATATGGCAGGTGAGCGAGTCCTTCGAGATAATTAGATATAATTCAACATAGTTGTCAGTAATATAGTAGAGACAAATCTTGTTAAATTTTTTTCAAAAACCATATAAGTAAGTGGATGGTTAAACAATGTAAAACTATTTCAAGCACTTTTTTTTGGAGCTAGAGAGATGAAATTTGATACCAGGATAGTACTCCTAAATCAATAAGCTGAAAAAAAATGTTGTACTGTGTAAGTCAGAGGCCAAAATTATAAGAGATTTCCATTCGTTTCGATCTTGTGCGCACCGTCTCCAGTTAGTCCTTTCAAACAGCACCAGTGATTCCACCACCTTTTATTGCGCCGTCCTTCGAGATCTTGATAAAATACGTTTTGCGCTAGAGTTTCCTTATCCATGCTCATGACATGGCCTACCCACCGTAATCGTTGCACTTTGATCTTTTGGTCTTCATCGGATATTTCTACCTCGAAATATGGCCAACAGAGTAAAATTACTACTATTTGAGTTTTTTTTTAAATAATATTTACAGACTATAAAATTTTATATTTAACGCCTCCCTCAACATTTATCGCTAAATTAAAAAATCATTGAAATGTCCGCATTAATTCCAAACTATCCCACATTACAGCGCTACGTTTTATCTAAGAAATTATTTACTTTACCACGACATTGATTAGTAAAATCCGTATGTCAACTACTAAAAATTACACAACACACCGCTATCACTCAAATGTCTAACAACTGTCAGACAACAAATAATAGAACATTTTTCATCATCACCAGTCAACCAAGTTAATAAATTTCTTAACAAAAAATTGTTGCTTGCATTAATTCATTTTGCCTTAAATTGTTTTGCATAACACTGAGAAGAGTAACGCCCTAACCTTTACGACAAATGACTCATTTACAATACACTCTGCTGCTTACTCTTCAACTGCCTCTCTCTTCTTCTCGCTCTCTCTTTGTATATCTATGTGCCTTACCCATTTAGTTACACCTCCTGTGCAAGTTCGTGCCTTAAGTCTTTTGTTTTATTTTCGCTGTATACACTTTTCTTCATCTACTTACTCTTAACATCACAGACAGATGTTTAATTAAAATTAATTGTAGCTCTCAATGAATTTCTTACACTTGACTCCTGTTTAAGTAATGAAATGCCATAAATCAACGCTTTTCACAAAGGTGTTCAACAGTACGACAATGTTGCGTTTGCTGTGTGTAAGACTGAACAATTGGTTTATTGACATTATTCACAGGCTATGAAGGTGGTGGTTGGTGGTTGATTGGTGGTGGTGGTGTTGTGTTTATACACAACTTGTGTTGTTTTTAATTTACTGTTGTTGCTTTGTATAATTAATATATTGACTTACTTTAACAAGAAAATTATGTTTTATACATTACTTTTTTTTTCAGATTTTATAGATGTTTCAAGTGATGGTTGTTAGTTTGCTGGGAAAGTAAGGGGGAAAAAAGAGTAAAGCTAAAGAAAGTACGAAATCCACAAGGAGAAGCTGTTAGCAATCGATGAAATCAGTAATTGAAAAGTGATTTTTTGGGATTGTAGCGTCTAAGGACAATGCAACATATTGAAAAGAGTTTGGTTTCAAATTTAGATTAAATCTTGCCAAAAAGAACTTGAAGCAGAAATATTCAGATAAGAAAAGTACTTTTCGATACACTAAAAGAGCTTTACAGTACAATACAATGACATATTGTTACAACTTAGGACAAAAATAAAAGGAGTTTTCATAAAAGAAGAAAATATAGTACACTACTATTATAAATAGGAAAGACACTCTTAGGACACGCCCACCTCTCATATATCCTGATATGAAAAAAAATTAAATTTTTCTAAATTATTGTTAGTATTGAAACAAGTTTAACAAGATATGACTCTGATATTACCGACAATTGTGTTGAATTATATCAAATTATCTCAAAGGACACGCCCACCTGCCATATATCCTGAAATTGGAATCAATTCCAAATTGTTGTTGGTATTGAACTCAATTTGTCACTGATATATTACCGACAATTGTGTTGAATTATATCAAATTATCTCGAAGGACACCCCCACCTGCCATATATCCTGAAATGGAAAAAGAACTTATATTTTCCAAAATTGTTGTTAGTATTGAAAAAAATTTAACAAGATTTGTCTCTACTATATTACCGACAATTGTGGGAATTATATCAAATTATCTCGAAGGACATGCCCACCTGCCATATATCCTGAAATTGGAATCAATTTCAGATTGTTGTTGAAATTGAACAAAATTAGCCTCAATTTGTCTCTACTATATTACTGACAACTGTGTTGAATAATACCAAATAATCTCAAAGGACAAGCCCACCTCTCATATATCCTGATATAAAAAAACTTAAATTTTTTAAATTATTGTTAGTATTGAAACAAATTTAACAAGATATGACTCTGATATTACCGACAATTGTGTTGAATTATATCAAATTATCTCGAAGGAGACGCCCACCTGCCATATATCCTGAAATTGGAATCAATTCCAAATTGTTGTTGGATTTGAACCAAATTTGCCTCAATTTGTCTCTACTATATTACTGACAACTATGTTGAATTATATCAAATTATCTCAAAGGACAAGCCCACCTCTCATATATTCTGATATAAAAAAAACTTAAATTTTTTTAAATTATTGTTTGTATTGAAACAAATTTAACAATATACTAGCTGACCCGGCAAACGTTGTTCTGCCATACAACTTCTGACTCGGCGAACTTCGTCTCGCTCCAAGTTAACGCCTTCTTATAAGCTCCGGAGTAATATTAAAACACATATAGTTAAAATTTTAGTGTGTCTTAACTGAGTTTAATCGAAATCAGTGAAGAGCGGTCTGATAAACAATGTTTTTCGATTTGTTTTTCGGCGCTAAAATAAACTGAGAAATTCGAGGTTGATCCCACAAACTTCCAATGATTGGCCTTGCGATTTATTGATTGTCATCGCAAAAGCCAATCGAATGGGGAAATGAGGATGGCGAGAAGCGTTTGACGAAAATCTTCCGACAGAAATATTGTAGCCCCCACCAAATCGTTTCGAATCACCTCATAAATCCTTCATCTTTCGGTCAACTGCCGAGAAAGCTCGTTGAAGCGCTATCGTGCATTCATCCTAAATGATGATTTTGCATTCTCGCAACAATTTCGCTGTCGCTGAACTTCTGGATATTGTGCCCAATGGCATGTCAACTGTGAGAAGATTCATCGCCAACTTCAAAGCGGGGTGCGCAGTTGACCGCCTTTCAACAAAGTGGCAGCAGATGATGCAACAGCTAACGCAATTTGCGATCGATACGCATAAAAATTATTTGAGCTAACCTTTTTATTCGTTTCTTTTCCTGATGACTTGTAAACGAACCTGTCGTTGTATTAACCATCTTTATTGTGGTGATATTCGCCCTCTCCACGGCAGAACATCAACGGGTATTGAAGTGCATCATATGACCGATGAGTTTCCCGACGCTTGAGAACAATATCGTGTGATTCCACATTCTCACCCTGCAGTACCTGTGAAGCCGTCGATATTCATAAGAACAACTTTAAATGCAGTTATCTCCTAACAAAAATGTTCGATCGCAAAAAGAATACAGTTGGGATCTCATCTTAAAATAGATTGGGATCTCACCTTGAAATGAGTAGCACGCCGGTATTGGAATGGTAAAAAGGTGGTTAACATGCATGTGATCAAATCGATACCTTAATTCTAAGGCAAGGTATGTGTAAATTTAAAATTCTAAATCTACTAAATCATGTATTCGAAAACCGAATTGTTGGATAAAGGAATTTTTCGAATAAACCGGAAACCGGTTTCCGAAAAATTCAAGTATTTGAACACTATAATGGTATCCAATGCAGAAAATATTGCAACTGTTCGATTATTTCGTGTTTTATTGAAGTAAAAATTGCACAACGTTGATCTAGTTCTATTGCCGAATCACCAACGAAATAGATTTTAATGAACTTATGATCTTCGTTTGGTGGTGGTAACAAAGCGGCAGCTCGATGATGTATTTGCCCTTGAATCTGAATGTGTGGAAGCAATTTCGAGCAAAACGGGAGGAATAGTTTTTAATAATAACACTGACACAAAATCAAACTCGAACGTTGGGCAAAACCTTGCCTCAGTTTACACTTTGCTTAAGATATTCCTAGAGTATTTAATATCATTGAATATTATGTCTTCGTTTCTTTTTTTAAGCAACGAAAAGAAATAAAATGTTTTTGCGACCTATTTTAAAAAAGTGAAAAAAATATTTTTCACTGAGCTAGGGGTTTACTCAGCTCCAGTAATACTATCTGAACTGCATAACTATGTTCGTGCGTTTTTTTTTTCACTGTTCCACTGTGTAATGAGACGCCATTACCTTTTAACTCGGATTGTTGCCGGGTTGATCAACAACTTCGGCTCCGAATGACGGGATTTTCCGATTGTAACTTCATTGCATTGCAATGCTGGCATACGACAGACTATGAACCGATATCAACGCATCGAAGATCTTTGTAGGCGATTGTGGAATCGTATTCAAAAGCAGCTCGATTCTAGTCTATATTTTCGACTGGTCTTCTTTTAGTAACATTTTGTCGAATTTGAGGTGGTGATTGTGCAGCGCGAAACTGTGCAATATGGGCACGTTTCCCAAATTTTTTGGTCCGTTCCTTTTGCGTTTGATTATTACGGACGTTCTGACTAATTATAGCACGTCGCGTACGCCGTCCAAAGTTTGATTGTCAAATAGGAGGCTTTAGTCTAGTAAATAACTCTCCGTAAAAACAACCATGTCCTTTCGAAAAATCCAAATTTTTCGAGCTTTTCCGAGTTTTCCATCAAGAATTTGTCTATTTTCCATTCGGAAAGTCATGTCGGAATAATTATCTAAAATTTCGAATTTTTCCGGACTTTTAAAACAAAATTTTTCTATTTTTCCATTCGAAAAGTCATTCGCAATTATTGCACACAAAATTCCATCCAAAAAAAAAAAAATTTTCGGTTATTCCAATTTCCCGGCTTTTCCGGAGGATTGTCCCTTCTCCTGGCAATCGCGAACAACTGAAAAAATATCAGCAAAATCGGTCCAGCCGTTCTCAATTGATCAATTACTATATGAATTAATTTTGTCGAAGGCATTAAAATCTTTCGATTTTTTTCTGGAATTTTCCGAGTTTTCCACCAAGAATTTTTCTATTTTTCCATTCGTAAAGTCATAATTGTTCACATTTACATCGCCCATAATTACCAAAACATACGATAAGATGCAAAATTTTGTCGAATTTTTTTTTTTTTTTTTTGGCATTTTCCATAATTTTTCAACTTAAATTTTCTATTTTTCCATTCGAAAACCGACAAAAATTTAATTTCGATTTACCTCAAATCAGGCGATGAAATGCAAAATTTTGCCGAAAAAATTCACATTTTTCGGTTTTTTTTTTTTGAATTTTCCGAGTTTTCCACCGACAATTTATATATTTTTCTATTCGGAAAGTCATTTCGGAGTAATTATACGAAATTTTTCGCAAGTTACATCGTTCAAAACTACTAAATCGTACGACAAAAAGCTAAATTTCGTCGAAAAATAGAATTAAAATTTTTCGAATTTTTCCGGAATTTTCCAACAAAATTTTTTTATTTTTTCTTTCGAAAAATCATTCATAACAATTGCACAAAAAATTCCATACAAAAAAGCAATATTCGGGTTTTCCAATTTTCCGGCTTTTCCGAAAGATTTTTCCGAAATTTTCTTTCGTAAAAACCTACTCCTGGCAATTACGAATAACTGAAAAAAAAATTTAGCCAAATCGGTCCAACCGTTCTCGAGTTTTGCGCTTAGCAACACATTCAGCGACTTATTTTTATATTATAGATGTCTCTGATGTACTACTGACAATTGTGTTGAATTATATCATATTATCCCAAAGGACACGCCCACCTGTCATATATCCTGAAATAGGAAACAATTCCAAATTGTTGTTGGTATTGAACTTAATTTGGCCAAATTTGTCTCTGATATATTACAGACAATTGTGTTGAATTATATCAAATTATCTCCAAGGACAAGCCCACCTCCTATATATCCTGAATGCAAAAAACTTATATTTTTCAAAATGAGATACTTTCACTTAAATGTGAATAAAATCGAAACGCGATAAATTATGTTCATGATCTATGTCTCATTTTGTTCATCGCTAATGTGGCATTACGCCAAAGCAGTAAGACTTGACACTATTTTCTGTTTTGGATATTTTTTATAAATTTTTTGTTTATTTTTTTTCATGAATTTATTTATCACTGTGAAGCTGTTGATTATATAGAGAAATCATGTGTGAACAGATTAAAGGATGAATTAATTCTTAGATTTCGGATTTTTGTTTCATTAAAAGTGGACTAGTCGTTCTTGAGTTATGCCCCCCCAAACTTAGGAACTTAAAAGCTTTAAGGCCAAAGCGGCACGGGTTGACATACTCCAATCGTGCTCAAACTTTGGCTATCCTAAAATCTGCAAAGACTTTGTTTTTTCCCCACATAACTTCCGACCACTCTAGTGGACACGTGTAATCTCATAAAACCAGATTACCACACTACACATCAAGATCTGTTGATACATTGTGATTGTCCATTAATGAAGGGAAACATCTTGTCCCAGTTAGCCATGGAAGAAGTCACCACAAGCTATTAAACTGCCTACTCCAATTGAGGAGAGAGACACTATGTCCTCTATATAACCTTACCCTAACACAGTACAACATTTTTCAGTTCATTGATTTGGGACTCGGCTTTTTCGATGCTTGCACAGTACAAAACATGATTTTAGGACTCAATTCTGAGAACTGAACGTGAAAGTAGCCCAAAAAATAAAAAGTTCTGCATCATTGGCTTTGTCAAGTAACATGCCATAATAATTTAATATCGATTTGAAGTTAGTAAGTATCGTATAGGGAAATTTGTCCGTTTTCGGCTCTTTTGTTTGACATGACCAGCTATGGGCACCACTACTTTGAAAGCCTTGCATGTGTTTGTGCTTCAATGTTTTATTTCAATGAACGGCAGCCCAATACAACCACAATATGAGTTTGTGTTGGTGAGTTACTCTCTTCCCTCTCTCACTGTAGAGAAGGGAATTGTTATATAGTTTTTCCATAATTATAAACAAAATTATGATATAAAAATCCGGGAAATAATTAATAAATATTACTGCCGTGCGCGTGGCGACGCACATTAACATATTAAAATTCATTTTTACTGAAAAAATGGATTACTTTTATTGCCGTGCTAACAACAACCGTCGACAGAACCGCGTCGGGCGAATGCTCTAGCGAGACTGAATGCATTTGTTTGTTTTCGTTCAATGGGTGTGAGAATACGTGTGTGGCTCTCTCGCTCAATTTGTGTATGAACACATCGTTCGCTCTTTTTGCACTTTGATTTTGCACTTGCCCATAGCTGGACATGACTCAAGAACCAAAAGTCCGATTTAGCTGAAACAAATTTAAACAAAATACGAATTACTGAATTCCTTTCATCTGTTCATATAACGTTTCCCTAAATAAGCAACGGTTTCACTTTTCCATTGATCAAATGATATTGAACTGGGTTTATTTTGTAGCAGTTACAATAAAATTGTTGTACTCCGTGGCGTATGATTTACGTTGAATATTACCTATGATATTCATACGCCACCATATAACAATCTAAGAAAAGAGCATAAAACGTGACAAATTCCTGTATACGATACTTATTAACCTCAAATCGATATTAAATTATTAGGGCTTGTAAATAACTTGACAAAACGAATGTTGCAGAACTTCTGGTTTTTGGGGCTACTTTTACATGCAGTTCTCAGGATTGAGTCCCAAACGTGTTGTACTGTGTAAGCATTAAAAAAAGCCGAAGATTAGTAACTTATTAGTTTGTTTATTTTAATTTTTTGTGTGGAATTTGAACTCATTCTTTTCCTCAAGATATTGTAGAAACCAAATTAAAAATTTTCTTGAAATGTTCATAGCCATAGCCCTATGGCTTTAAATAAATTCTACCTTTCTTTCATTCTCTCTCTCTCCATTTCTCCGCAACCTATGCTTACACTCAAGAAAATAATGTGTTCGCAGTCATTGAATATATTTAATTATGCTCCATTGCTGTTCCCCTACCAACTATGAGGACACCCGTAAAGTACCATATAAAATTTTGTGTGTAACCCACAAACGCCTTCACCCTTTTCTAAAAGTTCTAATACCACAACACGAATGCCATAAACATTTAGTTACATGCCACGAACATAGTTTAATGTTGTTTTGTGTTCTAATCATTTATACCGTTCGGTAGTGGCAACATTGTTGTTCATTGTTGGCTGCCCATGTGTGTGTGTGTGTGAGGCATCATTGTCGTTCACATTAACTGCACTTTGTTGTCTTAATTTTTTTTTCAGTGATATTGTTTTTGTATTTGATCTTTTTGTTACCTTTGTTAACATCAACATTTGCAACACAATGTTCTACATGACTTTGTGGGGTTTTGTCTCATGTTTAGACAGACAGTTAAGTGCTGGCAATTAGAATAAAGCTATTTGGGCAAATTTTAAAGGGTTTGCGGAGAGGGCTGGAATACCAGTATATTGTGCAATATCAGTTTAAGTAATATTATTATTTGTTAAATATGCTTTAATTAAGAGTTTTATTTCTAATATATCACGTATGTGTCTTAAGTCTTTTGTTTAATACTATGAGTTGAATCAAGAGAGATCTTCATATTGAAGGTGTGGCCATTTACACGAATGGGTCAAATATGGACAGTGGACTTGGTGCAGAGTTTTACGGCGAAAATCTTCGACTAAATCTAAATTTCAGACAGGAGGATAACTATTGAGATCCCAGATGGCCAAATGACAGTAGAAACCATACAAGGGGGTGGTTAAGCAACGTTAAACTACCCCAATCGCAGTTAACCCTCGAATGGTCAGCTTGTGACCGGTTGCTTGGTTAAGTGATGTACCTGGGAAAGAAAAGGCATATAAACTGGACAAGATAGGGTCGACTTAGTTACTTGATGCCTTTCGCCAATGGTATGTCCAACGATTATTATTAAGGGTTTATAAAAAATGGGCATCATCTAGAATATATCAAGGTTGGCAATACCCAAAAGGGTGTACTGGTTTTAAAGAAATCAAATATGAAACGTACGTCAAAAATGGGGAAAAGAGTGATTTTCGTATAGACCAACCGTCGTGTGGGACCAACCGTGGTATGATGGTTAGAACACACAACCATCATAAAGGCGACCTGGGTTCGAGCCTTGCACCTCCGTAGTGGTCGAGTCAATCAGCCAAAGGCTATCAGCAACAAAAGAATATTATCCCTATACTATAAATATTATAAATGTGAATGTCTGTCAGTTTGTTTATCTGTTTGTATATTTGTGGCTCAATCACGCCTAAACTGCAGAACCGATTTCAATGAAATTTGGAAGATTTTTGGATTTAGTTTTAAGACTATGGTCGGAGTGGGCGTGGCAAACCTTTTTTTTTGGAGCTAGAGAAATAAAATTTGATACCAAGAAAGTACTCGGCAGCAGAAATATGAATATGCAGACGAAATTTTAATTTTCGATTAAGGGCCGGAGTTGGCGTTGCAAAACCTATTGTTAGTGCTAGAACGATAAAATTGGATACCCACATAGTACTCGACAACACGAATATGAACATGCAGAGGAAATATACATTTTTAACCTATGGGCGTGGCAAAACCTCTTTTTAAAGCTAGAAAGATAAAATTGGATACCCACATAGTTCTCAGAACACGAATATGAACATGCAGAGGAAATTTAAATTTTTAACCTATGGGCGGAGTGGGCGTGGCAAAACCTCTTTTTAAAGCTAGAAAGATAAAATTGGATACCCAGATTGTACTCGACAACTCGAATATGAATATGAGTACGAAATATTAATATGCGGATAGCGGTCGGCAATATGAATATGATCATGCAGACGGAATTTTAATTTTGGGTCAGTAGGCTAAGGGGGTGTGCAAAACTGTATTTTAGCCCTAGAGAAATAAAATTTGATAAAAAATAGCACTCGGCTGCACGAATATGAATATGCAGACGAAATTTAAATTTTGCATCATAGGGCAAGGGGGCGTGACTAAACTATATTTTAGTCTTGGAGAGACAAAATTTGATACAAGGATAGTATACGACAATACGAATAAAAATAAGCAAACGAAAATTTAATTTTGGAATTGTGGGCGTGACAAAACATATTTTTAGAGCTAGAGAGATAAAATGTGATACACAAATAGTGCTCGGCAATATGAATATGAAGACGACAGATTGATTTTGGATAAGTGGGCGGTGGGGGCATGACCAAACAGTAATTTAGCCACAGAGAGATAAAATTTGGTACACAGGTAGTACTCGGCATTTCAGGTTCAAATGTGCTAACGAAATTGTTATTCTCATTCAGTGAGTGAAGGGGGCGTGGCAAAACTGTGTTTAAGCCCTGCAGCGATAATATTTGATACACAAAAAAAAAACTTGAAACCAAAAAAGTACAATTGAATTTATCAAAATGTACATTTATTGTACTTAAAAGTACATTTATTGTACCAAAAAGTACACTATATTGTATAGTACATTTATTGTACCAAAAAGTACATTTATGGTATCAAAATCTATAATTTATTGTACTAAAAAGTACAATTAATTCTACAACAGAGTACCTCAATTGTACCAATAATTACTTAAAGTGTACTAATAAGTACTTTAATTGTACCAAAAGGTTCATAAATAGTGCCAAAAAATTTTTTGTTGTATATAAAAGTACTTTTTATCAAAAAGAACTGTAGTTAAGGCAAATAGTAAGAACTACAATGGTTTTTTCTTAACTTCGAAATTTTGTTACACCCTTACCCTAGGGGTAGGAGGGTTTATATCATTTGTTACGACCCAAAAGTGTAACACATAGAAGGAGTCACTTTATACCCTAGGTTTCTTTGAACCAAAACCAAATTCGATTTATGACTTTTTAAGTCGTTTTACCTATGTCCGTCTGTCTGTCTGGCTGTCCGGCTGGTAAGCACGAAAACTTTCGAAAGACACAACCAAATGTTATGACATTTTGCACGGTGGCCTTCGATAGCTCAGTGGAAGCGACGTAGACTAGCAATCCGAAGGTGCCGGGTTCGATTCCCGGCCGAGGCACTGGCCAAAATCAACATCGATGAAAAAATTACTTTTTAAATACTTTCGAGTTCTCCAGCCAACAAAAAACTCATCCTAGATGCCTTCCACTATAAAAAATCAAGATTGCGCAAGGGTCAAGGAATAAAAATTTATCAACATCTTATATAAATCAACTAGCCAGCTGGCGCCATCTTTGGTGGAATTTGGCGGTTAAAACTCACAACAACAACACCTAACAATCCTTGACACAAACCTTGTTATCTACAAAGGAACGAACAGAGATGTGCCAACTTGATCGTATGAAAATCGGATAATATGCCCGATCGAGTGCCGATAAATTGAAAATCGGTATAAAGAAATTTCAACCCAGCTACCACCAACTGTTACAACAACAACAACAACATTTTGTACGAGTTAATATTTCTCCAAAACCACTTACGGTATTGCAAATGGGCTACATGACCACGTCCCTTCTTGTACCTCCCATACAAATATATCATGCCGCCCACTTTAGATATCGAGTAATAATGTCAATACACACAACGCGATCGTTCTCAAATTCTAAATTTAGAAAGGCTATAGCAGAGTAAAGTTTTGGAGAAAAAACTGGAAGGCTAGACATGCTCCTTCTGGTACCTCCCATATAAATGCACCTCTCCGCCAACTTTGGGGATGAAGTAATAATATCAATGCACTCGACACGGTCGTGCCCAAATTCTGTATTTTGTTAAGCTATAACAGAACAAAGTTTGTAGAAAAAAACTGGAAGTCTAGACACGCTCCTTCTGGTACCTCCCATACAAATATACCATTCCGCCCACTTTAGAAATCGAGTATTAATATCAATATACTAGAAAATTCTTTGTTTTACTAAGGGTGAGGGTATATGTAAGTCGGTTTTCCCGATTGAAACTTTCTTACTGGTGTTAAACAGATTACACTCGTCCCCAACCTAACCTAACCATAATATGATGGATAGAACTCGCAACTAACTATCATGCGGTTGATCTGGGGTCCAGCACTAGTCGACAGAAACTTCGTAGTGTCGAGTAAATCAACAATGAAAGCGTTTCTGTCTCTAAATTCTATATACCGTTGTGTAAACACATATAAGCCTGTTATATTTATCAAATGTGGGATGCGGGATGAAATGAGAAAATAAGTAGTAAAATAATATTATATGGTTAAAAATGAGAAAAAACACATGATTGTGGGACTCAATTCTGAGAACTGCACGTGAAAGTAGCCCTAAAAAGAAGAAGTTCTGCAACATTCGTTTTGTCAAGTTACATGCCGTACTATATTTTATATCGATTTGAAGTTAGTAAGTATCGTATAGGGGAATTTGTCATGTTGAAGGCTTTTTTTGTGTTACATTGTTATGTGGTGGCGTATGATTATTATAAGTAATATTCCACGTAAATCATATGCCACGGTGTACAACAGTTTTATTGTAACTGCTACAAAATATAACCAGTTCAAAGTCATTTGATGAATGGAGAAGTGAAATTGTTGCTTATGTAGGTAAACGGAAGTTTGTTTCAGCTAAATCGGACTAGGGGTTCTCGAGTTATGTCAAACAAAAGAGCCGAAGACAAGACAAATTCGTCTATACGATACTTCTTAACTTTAGAATTTAGAGACAAATACGCTTTCATTGTTGATTTACTCGACACTACGAAGTTTCTGTCGACTAGAGCTGGAACCCATCTCAACCGCATGATAGCAAGTTGCGTGTTCTATCCATCATACCCGTGGTATGATTAGCATAGGTTGGGGACTTGTATAATCTAATAAAAACCAGTAAAAAAGTTTCAGTCGGGAAAACCGAATTACAAATACTCTCACCCTCAGTAACACATAGAATTTTCTACTATATAGATATCATCACTCCATCTCTAAAGTGGGCGGAATGGTACACTTGTATGGTAGGTACTGTGTAAATTATATTTGTACTGTAACTGAAATGGAGTTGTGTATTCTCTTCTTTAAATAAATTGTGATGTTTTGGAAAAATACGTTTTCAAATTGGTTTCGTAGTTCTTAAGTTTACCCGTTACATACTTTCCTCATATGTTATAGGAGTGGGTTTTAAATTGTTGGTTGTTGGGATATATGAATTTTTTTTATTGATGAATTTTTAAATGTCTTTCTAACCTCTCCAGGGGTCACCAATACAATAATCTAACTTTTAAAATGACTGCATAAAATTCCCATAAACTTTTATATTTTATAACTGACATTTGCTACAGTTTAACAATATCTTGACATTTTATATGCCGTTTATATTAATTTAGAAAAAAACTAAAAAAAAAAATACAAATTCTGGTTCACAGAAAAATCACGACTTTGCCGCTAGAAGTATAAATTAACATACATTTCTTTATGGCACACAGAAGTGTTAGTAAATATGTAAATCTTTCTTCTGGCATATGTTAACTTTAACGTACGTATATAAAAAATTAAGCCGGTAGAAACGTAGCAAAGAAAAATTAACATAATTTGTTGTGTCATAAATTTAAGCGCTAGAAGTTTATGTTAGTCTAAAGCGATGACTAAACTTAATGGCGTTTGTTAGGGTTGGCGTGATGGGGTTTAAGCTTATGGCGAAGAATTCTAGAAATGTAAGTCAATAATGTTAAGTGCTATGTTTGGTATGATAGGAATTAAAGACAATAGCAGTGACACTAAGATGAAATGCAGTTGATACCTCAAAATGGTAACCATGGCTTGGTGCGCAGTCTTCGTTTCATCTCATTGTAAAATTACAAATGTAATACTTTTTACCCTTTTCTATACACAGCAGCACTTTCCTAACTAAAAGATGCATAAAGCTGACTCACTGTTAATGTAGTTTTAACTTCAACTTGTTCTTTACTTTGCTTCTCTAGTCTTCACTCAATTTTCTCATGTTATCTATAATAAGTTACCATATTTTCTTTTAATATTCAATTAACCCCACACTGACCTCAGTTTTATTGTTTCCCCCCAACACAAAAATTTCCCATGGCATGCTGGCCATGAATTATTTACAGTTCTAATAATTTTCTCATAAAATTTTATGTCGAACTAATTGGAATACTTAAAGCTATGCAGTCCATGAACAGTTTTTTTTAATGAACTCCAAACGAGAAGAATAGTTAACATACCAAATGCAGGAAAAAGGGGGTAACTCCCCTCCTCTGTGGTTTTATTAAATACATATTAAATAAGGTCGATAACTAATCTTTTATTTTACCACAAGATTAAAATATCTCATGCAATTTGGTTGTGATAAGAAAAAACTTTAACATTATTATAATCATCCACCCCTTATATAGCCTCAATAGTGTTTAACAAACCTAACACAGACTTTAGATTTGATATGAGATTGCCCACTATTCCAGTGGCAATTGGAATAGAGAAACACTTAAAGGAAATCACTAATTTATCACAATCGCACACATAGCATAGCATTTTATCCAAACTCTCGTATCTGATAATAATTTGCATAAATTACACAAGGGAACAAGGTATTTGTTGTTTAAGAACTGAATATTGTTTTAAAGGTAATTTGGGACGCTGAATCCAAATCTGCACTTGGTTTTTTTGTATCAGCTCGACTTTTCGAGATATACCGTTATGTCCATAACTAAGGCACTTCCACTACAAATACTTAAATAACTTGAAAACGGTTCACCATATTCAATTAAAAAAAAAAACTTAAACTCGTCAACAAAATTATCTTTAATCCGTGCCTACATTGTTTTTAATTTGGCTTAGTAGTTTCAGAGATATCGTTGTAGTTTTAAAAAATAAAACAAAAAATTTACAAAAAAAAAAAAATTTTTGTTTTTTAAAAATTCATAAAAAAAATTATTGCCACAAAAATCACAGTGTTTGTCTTAAAACATTTAGTTTAATATAGTGTGAATCAAATGAGCTTTATTTCATTAAAATATCTGCACAACTTTTGATTTTGTCAACAATTTACTGAGATAACTAAATTTACAAAAATCACGATTTCCATACAAAAATAACATTTATTAATATGTTTGTGAAAGTGTAACTCGAGCAAACATTAACGGATCGTTATGAAAATTTATCAGTATTAATATTTTTCGAAACGAACTTATGGGATTGTAAATGGGCGGAATAGCCCCACCCCTTCTGGTACCTCCCATACAAAATTACCTATTTTTGGATAATTAATATATCTTCGATAGCTGCCAAACAGACTACCGGAGGATATTGAAATTTGGTCAGTTTATTTATCTTGCAAAAGTAGACAAACCCTAGAAAAACCGAAAGCGTTGCCATACCCCTTCTGGTACCTCCCATACAAATGACCGAACTCACCCCAATAGTCTTACATACATATCTTTTTTGTAAGTACACTGAATTCAGTCAAACTATGCGGAAGTTTAATGGTTATGAAAATATAAATCAGGAATGAATTTGCACTATATCGGGTCACCCCTTCTGGTACCTCCCATACAAAATTACCTATTTTTGGAAAATTAATATTTCTTCCTTAACTTCCAAATTGAAACCTGCCGATTAATTAAATTTGGTCTGTTAATTAATATTGTAATAGGAGGCAAAACTAAAAATTAAACTATAAATAAATTTGCAAATTTGTCATGATTTTTAAAAATACAAAATTTTAATTTTTTTTGTGTAAAAACAAAAAATTGCGAAAAATCTGTTATCACCGAATTTAGCATAACTCATTCAATTTTCAATCGATTATTATGTACATACATGTTTTAGAAAGCTATCTTAATATGATATTCAATAAATCTAATAAAAAAAAACAATTTGCCCCGAACCGATTAACTTTCAGCGTGAAGAAAATTAAAATGTGTAATTTTTTGTGTAATTTTTTTTTTTTTTTTTGAATAAATAGCCGTTACTCAGTCATTTTTTTTTGTAATATTAAAAAATTTAATTTTTTTCAAAGGTAACAACGATATCTTTAATAAAAAAATAAAATTTTAAAATCCGGCTTATGAAAAAAAAATTATGATTTTTTGAACTATAATTTTTTGGAAAAAAGTCGAAAATACGATTAGTACCTGTAACTTAAAAATTCGAGCTGATGGAGAAAAATGGAGATTAGATTTGAAATCAGCGACCCCAAATTAGTAAAAAACAGCTATCGAATTCCAAACAACACTCAAAAAGTTCAATTTTGTTCCCTTGTGTTATCTATCAATATCGTATTGGAGATTTAAGATTTTCATTAACGATATTCTGGTAGCTTTTAGGTATTTATGTTGTTTTCAGCCATTTTTGGGGTTTTTGGTGCTTTATTGATTGGAGGCGGCTGTAGTAGTAGAAACGTCATATAATTATGCTAATGATCTTATTGATATATCAATAAATATCATAGTGGGTAGGCTGTGATTTTTTTCTTCGTATATAGTATAGTATTGTTTTAATTAACCCGACATTTTTGTGGTGGTCATTTTAGAGCGCTCTAAGCGAACTGAGCATGTGAATGCTTAAAGGTATGGAGATCATTTGTAATCATTATTTTTGATAAAAAAAAACTCATAGCGGAGGATTAATAACATTATACAAACAAAAAAAAAACATTCCCTTTGCATGCCATGCATGAGCTATGGAAGAAATTCTCACAATTATATAACACAGTACAATATTTTTCATCTCATCATTGATTTGGGACTCAATTCTGAGAACTGCACTTGAAAGTAGCCCTGAAAACAAGAAGTTCTGCATCATTCGTTTTGTCAAGTTACATGCCATAATAATTTAATATCGATATGAAGTTAGTAACTATCGTTTAGGAGAATTTATCACGTTTTACCATCTGTTGTTTGACATAACTCGAGAACCACTAGTCCGATTTAGCTCAAACAAATTTAAAAAAAAATAAGAATATAATTCCCCTAATCTGTTCATATAAGCAACAGTTTCACTTTTCCATTTATCAAATGATATTGAACTAAGTTTATTTTGTAGCAGTTACAATAAAACTGTTGTACTTCGCGGCGTATGATTTACGTGGAATATTACTTATGATAATCATACGCCACCATACAACAAAAGAACCTAAAACGTGTCAAATTCCGCTATACGATACTTACTAACTTCAAATCGATATTAAATTAATATGGCATGTAACTTGACAAAACGAATGATGCAGAACTTCTTGTTTTCAGGGCTACTTTCAAGTGCAGTTCTCAGAATTGAGTCCCGAAATCATGTGTTGTACTGTGTAATTGATTGAATTTTCTTTTCTCTTTTGTATATCAAATCAACCGTGGCATAGTGGTTAGAACACGCGACTACCATGCGGGAGATCGCAGGTTCAAACCTGGCTCCAATCATCTTAAAAAAATTGTTCTTTCATTGTCGGCTCCCCTCGAATGTTGTTGACAGGAACTTCGCAGTAGTAAGTGTCGAGTCAATCGGCGTGTCTAGTAAGAGCTTCTCAAACAGCGACGTTCGCAATCGTCGATAAACAAGTAGGTGCCGTTAGTTGTGAATCTAAAAATTGAAAGCGTGTTAATTCACAACAACGCGAGAAGCTATCCCGTACCTCATTCATGGGGTGCAAAGGGAAATTAAGTTTTTTTTTTATATCAAATCATCCTGGGAAATTTTTCTTGTTTCCCTTAACATTTTCTTATTCTTAACGAACTTTGAAAATGGTACAATATCGCAGTACAATATTTTCAGCTCATCATTGATTCGGGACTAAATTTTGACAATTGCCTTTGAAAGTAGCCCTAAAAATAAAACCTCCTGCATCATACGTTTTGTCAAGTTGGCTGCATTAATAATTTAATGACCCTACGATTTTTTTGCACAAGGTGGAATTTTATCGCTTTTTCTATATTTCAACACGGTGGCATGATGACCGGCCGTGGCAGGATGGTTAGAACACTCGACTACCACGCGGGAGATCCCAGGTTCAACTCCTGGCTTCAGTCATCATCATTCTCGCATTGCCGGCCCCCCCTCTATTTTGTCGACAGCAACTTCGCAGTATATGTGTCGATGCAATCGGCATGTCTAGTAAAAGCTTCTCAAACAGTGACGTTCGCATTCGTCGATAAACAAGTAGGTGCCATTTGTTGTGAATCTAATATAGAAATCGCGTTAATTCACAACAACGCGAGAAG
Source organism: Muscina levida (assembly GCA_964034835.1). Classification (NCBI taxonomy): domain Eukaryota; kingdom Metazoa; phylum Arthropoda; class Insecta; order Diptera; family Muscidae; genus Muscina; species Muscina levida. The sequence goes on from OZ035882.1 coordinate 128,986,449, forward strand.
CGTCCCATACCTCATTCATGGGGTGTAAAGTGTAATTAAGTTTTTTTTTTATGTAACAGAATGAGGGTCAATTCGTTCACTTGTATGGGAGGTACTAGAAGGGGTGTGACAAATCTTAATGGTTTTCTGAGGGTTTGTATATTATTAGAAGGTAATTGAACTGAACAAATTTTAATGTCCTCCAAATGTCCGTTTGGGAGTTTTTATAGGTAATAGGTAAAATAGGTAATAGGAGGTAACAGAAGGGGTGGGGCTATTCTGCCGTTGTACGATCATAATACTTTATTTTGAAAAATAATAATACTGTTAAATATTCATAAAGAAAATTCATGTAACCTATTTGGTCTTAAGATACTTGGGATCTAACACGTCTTCTTTAATGTGTTACACTTTTGTCGGTATAAAAAGTACTTCAAAATTACCAAAGAGTACTTAAATGTAAAGAGTACTTAAGTACAATTTCTTGTACCAAAACGTACTTTTATTGTACCAAAAACTACAATTTATTGTATTGTACACAAATTTACTTTATGTAAAAAAGTACATTTATTGCACCAAAAGTACAATTAATTGTACCAAAAAGTACTTTTATTGTACTAAAATAAGCAATTTATTGTACAATACGCTTATGGTATCCAAAATATCTTTATTGTAACAAAAAGTACTTCTAGTATACCCAAAAGTACTTAATTGTACCAAGAAGTACTATTTATTGTACCAAAAAGTACTTTTACTGTGGTAAAAAGTACTTTCATTTTACCAAAAAGTAAAATTTATTGTAGCAAAAAGTATAAATGTGTATCAAATTTACAATTCTATGTACAAAAGGTACTTTTTACGCAACGTTGTTCAAAAAAGCACAATACCAAAAAGTACTTTTAGTGCACCAGAAAGTACTTCAATTCTTCAAAAAAAAAAAATTATTGTACAATTACTTACTAACTTAGCTGGTACTTCTATGCAATCCCAGTGGATTATATACCGCACGTAGAAAAATATTATAAGCGCCTTGATCTTCTGCGCTTCTTCTCCAGTTAGTCACACCGAGTTCTGTAAGGTTCTCAGTAACCTGGTCTTTCCAACGGAGTTTAGGTCGCCCTCTTCTGCGCCGTCCATCGAATTCATTGTCGAAGACTTTTCGAGCTGGAGCATTTTCGTCCATGCGTACAACATGACCTAGCCAACGCAACCGTTGCACCTTAATGCGTTTGACCACGTCAATGTCAGTGTACAGCTCGTACAGCTCATGATTCATACGACGCCGATACTCTCCGTTAACGATGATGGGCCCATATATTTTACGGAGTATTTTTCTCTCGAATACCGCCAGAACCGATTCATCCGCTTGTGTCATAACCCAGGATTCTGAGCCATACATTAAGACAGGTAGAATTAGTATCTGGCACAGCTTGAGTTTTGTTCGTCGAGAGAGGGCTCTGTCATTGAATCGCTTGCTTAGTCCGTAGTAGCATTAATTTGCAAGCAGGATTCTTCTCCGGATTTCTAGGCTGACATTATTTGCTTTGTTGATGGCGGAGCCTAGGTAGACAAAATTATCTACCACCTCGAAATTATAGTTGTCAACGTTCACGCAGTTTCCCAAACGAGTAGATTCTTTGTTCGTTGAAACTAATAACTTCGTTTTGTCCTCGTTCACTCGTTGTACAATTAATTGTACCAAAAAGTAAAATTTATTGTATGCACCAAAAAGATCGTTATTAAAAATGCGTCTATCTTTCCAGAAAGTATCTTATTTGTGTCAAAAAGTACTTTTATTGTACCATAGAGTACTTTTTTTTGTACCGCAAAGTACTTTTGAAGTACAACAAATACATTTTATTGCTCCTAAAAGTTATTGAAAGTACCAGAAATGACTTTTATTGTACCAAAAAGTAATTTTAATGTATCAGAAGTACTTTTTAGTAACAAATAGTGCTTTTATTGTAACAGAAAGTACTTTTATGGTATCAAACAAATATATTATGTGTAAAAAGTACTTTTATTGAACCGAAATGTAGTCTTATTGTACCAAAAAGGAATTTTATGTTACACAATATTACTTTTATGTACAAATAAGTACAATTTATTGTACCAACAGGCTCAATTTATCGTACCGAGAAGAGGAATTTATTGTACATACGAATACCTTTATTAAATCAAAAAGTACATTTATAATATCAAAAAACATCTTTGGGGGAAAAACTGGTTGTCTGGTCACGCCCCTTCTGCTACCTCCCATACAAATATATCACTCCATCCATTTTAGAAATCGAGTAATAATATCAATACACCCAACTCGATATTGCCCAAATTCTGTATTTAGTAAAGCTATAGCAGGATAGCAGGGACCGGCCGTGGCATAGTGGTTAGAACACGCGACTACCATGCGGGTGATCGCAGGTTCAAACCTGGCTCCAGTCATCTTAAAAAATTGTTTCTTTCATTGTCGGCTCCCCTCGAATGTTGTTGACAGCAACTTCGCAGTATTAAGTGTCGAGTCAATCGGCGTGTCTAGTAAGAGCTTCTCAAACAGTGACGTTCGCATTCGTCGATAAACAAGTAGGTGCCGTTAGTTGTGAATCTAAAAATAAGCGTGTTAATTCACAACAACGCGAGAAGCTATCCCATACCTCATTCATGGGGTGCAAAGGGAAATTCAGTTTTAAGTTTAAGAGTTACTTTTCTGGCAGGCGTGCATGCGTTGTGGGTGTAAATTATACTGTGTGTCCAGATGTGGTGAGTGATTGTCCGCAGTGTTCAATATGTGTTCCATTTATATGGAGTATCATGCTGGATCCACTGTTGCGGCAGTTAGGTACAGAGTGCAAGGTACGTGCGGAGCTGCCTAGGAGATTTTTGAGCAGTGTTCTCGAATAGGGCTGGAGAGTAGGAGTAAGTGTGGCGATGGATAAGATCGAGATGATGTTGCTGAAAGGTAAGTTCTCTGCGGGTCGGCCTCTGGTTGTCACGGTGAATGCGGTCTCGCTCAAGTATTCTACTTCGTTAAAGTATTTGGTCGTGACGGTGAGAGAAAAGGTTAACCTCCTTTCACATTTGGATAGTGATAAAACCAAGCTGACTCGATTAGTAGGGTAAATCCGCAGGGTGATGAGTGGCATGTGCCACTTATGGGACACCATCGTGCATGGTTGCACGATGCACCAATCAGTAGTATCAGTTAGTGTAAAGGGCTTCTGATTGACTGGCAATCTCAGGTGGCAATCTCGATGGGACGATAGCACTTATGGGCGTACGATGTATCGGTTTATACCGGACGTCAAGTTTGTCAGTGAACATTCGTACTTTGATTTCGGTCTTAGTGCGGGCTATATACTGACAGGGTAGTTGAATGCATTTTTGCATAAAATGACTTTGGGCCCAGTACGTTTTGTAGCTTTAAAGCGGAGGTGGAATACTGGCTACACGTTTTGTGTGTATGCCCGTTGTATCAGGATATCAGAGACTTGGCTAGTATGGTCATTATTAACGCCCTAGGAGAATTTAGAGTAGGAGGTGTGCCGATTCGATAGATAGATTAAATATGTTTGCTAGACAGGCTTTTGCACGTCGTAGACGAGTCCTTGCTTTGCGGCGATGTTAATATGTATGGTCATTGTGGTCGTGTGGAAGGGGGGCAAGCGCGTGAGGATTAACTTCTCATTGGTTTTCTCCGTGAAAGCTGAGCCTATCCTTGAACAATCTTGTTCAGCTTGGCAAAGCGGCGGTCAACCGTTGGTAGGGGGTACCAGCCTCGCTGGCAACAATGGGGCCGAAGCTGAGAGTACGAAACTATGGGTACGAAACTTGACCTGTGGTTTATCCACAGGTAGCTGGGAGTTCCGGGGTCAGGTTTCCAGATTCCGCCCAGTTATCACGGATCCTCGGTTGTTAGTGGGGGAGCAGGCAGGCCTAGCCCTCATACATAGTTGCCGTTCACCGTCGTCGAACGGAAGGGGTTTGGGGTTCTCCCCGTCTCTCAATACCAATAAATAATTTTATAGTACACAAAATTACTTTTATGTACAATAAAAGTACTTCCAATTACTTATTTTGCCAAAAGGTACCTATTAAGTAACTAGTTATCATCTTAACTAAGTGTCCAATCGCAAAATGAAGCACAATTTATGACCACCATACAATAGTTGGGATATCATTATGTTATAGTTGGGATCTCATCTTGAAATTACTTGGGAGGGAACTCAACTTAAAATGGAAGGGAAGCAGTCGATAGGCATATGTCAAACTTTATGTGCCTTTATCTCCTAAACTAAGCTTCCCAATGCCAAAAGGAGGTTAATTTACAATAATATGGAAATCACATAAAAACAGTTGAGATCTCACCTTGAAATGGGTGGAGAGATTTCGATATGGTGCCTTTATCTCCTAAACTAAGCGCCCAATTGTAAAAAGTAGGTTAAATATTGTTCATAACGATACCTTTAAACTTAGCTAAGTCTTACATGTAGATTTAGCATCGTTCTTTTTGCATATAATGGGTAAGACCTTTACGACTACACTCGTGTAAAACTTTCGTGAACTTCACTACATAAAAGTACTACAACATCGTCTCAGTGTCCTCATTAGGCTGTTTATTGTAGTTACCCAAAGTTATTCTGATAAAAGTGTTCTATACATTGTAATACTCATGATGTAATAAATTTTTTATATCTTGTTGCCTAGTGTTATCTTGTTTTATTGCAGTTGTTGTTTTTCTTTTAAATTCGTCTATCCAAGAAAACGTTTTATGCAAATTATTTGCTCTTTTGTTTTCTACTTTCTTTCGCGCTAGTTAAGTGTTATTGTTTACTGAAAGCCTTATAAATGTTCAGTGGAGTGAAACAATCAGTTCAAGTTCGTTGCCTAAGTCTTTTGTTTTCATCAATGGGTTGGATGGCTTGAGTCGATTAACTAGCTGGCTGGCTGTCGGGCTAGCATAACTCGCACATGTGTAAACAAAGAATGAGGTAATATGTGCGAAATTAAATAAAACAAAGCATAGAAAAAATAATAACAAAATTTTTAAGGTTTTTGTTGTTACATTAATGATGAAGTGTAAGGTATAAAGAAAGCAATTTTTGCATTTTATTAGTCTTTAAATTGTTAGAGCGGTTGTGTTTTCATTTTGCTGTAAGCCGTAAGTATATATTCCAATGCTTATCTTAGACAGTCATTAACAATTTTTATTGCATTTTTTAATGTCGTTGAAATGACCACAATTTCAGTCGCTGGCTTAATACTTTGAATCGTCAACCTCAACCTTTAGCCTGAAATTATGACAAATTGGGGTCATTGCAATTATATAATTGCATATATTTGATACTACTGGACCCGGCAATGTTTTGCTATTGCATACATGAAGAATAGTTATAATATGATTGACTTGCTTACTCACAGGGCTAAGTTTAAGAGTCGATCTTGTATGCTCTGTAAACAAGTAGTCACCCCAAGTTACTCCTTACCTCCTTACTCCTCATAAACCGATTTAAAAAAAATCCGTCTGCAAATACATATCTATATATAATACATATCTATATAGACATCATTGTCAGTATTTCCCTTCAAAATGTGTGAGCATCGAGTATATGAGTTTTTATTGTCAGAATTTATCTACATACTTTTTTCTGACGAATTTTTGCCAAAATTTATGATACAACAACCTGATTCCATGTAAATAGTCCTTAAACTTTAATTACACAGTTGTGAAAACATGTTGTCGAAATGTCAAAAAACCATCAGCAAATAAAATCCAAAAAAAAAAAATTCGAAGTTAAGAAAAAACCATTGTAGTCTCTGTTTTTTGCTTAAACAACAATAGGTTTTAATAAAAAGTACTTCTTGCTATAACAAAAATAATTGTTGGTACTATTTAAGAGCTTTTAGGTACAATTAAGTAGTACACTTAAAGTACTTTCTGGTACAATAAAGGTACTCTGTGGTACAGTTAATTGTTTTTTTTTGTGAACAATAAAAATACTTTTTAATATTATAAATTATACTTTTTAGTGCAATAAATTTAAGTTATTGTTACCATAAATGTACTTTTTGGTGCAATAAATGTACTTTCTGGTACAATAATATCACTTTTTGGTATAATCAATTGCACTTTTTGGTACAATAAATGTACTTTTATGTACAGTAAATTTTACTTTTAGGGTACAATAAAAGTACTTACTGGTACACTTAAAGTACTTTTTGGTACAATAAAAATAGTCTGTGGTACAATTAGTTGTTCTTTTTGTGTACAATAAAAGTACTTTCAAATATTATAAATTGTACTTTTTAGTACACACACAACTTTTTTGCACAATAAAAGTACTTTTTGGTACAATAAAATTCACTTTTTGGTACAAAAAATTTACTTTTTGGTACAATAATTGTACTTTTTGAGTACAAAAAAAATATTTATTATAAATATTGTGGCAAAAAAAAATATTTATTCGATAAAAACTGAGTGAAATTTTTCTAAATTAAAAAAAAATGTTAATTAAATTTTAATGCCATAAACTTTTTAATACTTCAAGTCTCTTTTTAAAAGCAAAAACGGTCAGGTCAGACTGCCATAGTAGTGACTCAATAGAATTTGTTGCAAAAATTAGCAAAAAACAATAGAAATTATTTGAATATGTTCCAATTTGTTGCAAAAACCAGTTAGAAAGTTTCCCGACTAACATATACCATCACCCTCAGTAAAATAAAAAAATTTCTATTATATTGATATTATTACTCGATTTCTAAAGTGGGTGGAGTGGTAAATTTGTATGGGAGGTACTAGAAGGGGCGTGTCTAGACTTCTTGGTTTATCCTCCAAAACTTTATCCTGTTATAGCTTTACTAAATACAGCGTTTGGGCATGATAGCGTTGGATGTATTGATATTATTACTCTATCTCTGAAGTGGGCGGAAAGGTACATTTGTATGGGAGGTCTCATAAGGGGCGCCGCTAGACTTCCAATTTTTCCTCCAAATCTTTATCCTATTATAACTTAATAAAATACAGAATTGGGGCACGATCGTGTCGAGTATATTGATATTATTACTCCATCCCTAAAGTGGGCTGAGTGGTACATTTGTATGGGAGGTACCAGAAGGGGCTCGTCTAGACATCTAGATCTTTTCTCCAAAACTTTATCCTGTTATAGCTTTACTAAATACAGAATTTGGTCACGATCGCGGTTGTTCTAATAACAATATTAATCGATTTCTAAAGTGGGCGGTACCAGATGTGTGTGGGAGGTACCAGATGGGGCGTTGGTAGACTTCCAGTTTTTTTTCTCAAAAACTGTATCCTACTATAGCTTTACTAAATTAAGAATTAGGGTACGAGCGCGATGGATTTATTGATATTATTACTCCATATCTAAAGTGGGCGGAAAGGTGAATTTGTATGGGAGGTTCCAGAAGGGGCGGAGCCATGTAGCCCATTTGCAATACCGTAAGTAGTTTAGGGGAAATATTAACTCGTGCAAAATTTCAAGACATTTGGTTGCGTCTTTCGAAAGTTATCGTGCGAACCAGCCGGACAGCCACCAGACAGACAGACGGACATGGCTCAAATGACTTTAAAAGTCATGAATCGAATTTGGTTCTAAGAAACCTAGGGTCTGAAGTGACTCCTTCTATGTGTTACACTTTTGGGTCGTATCAAATGATATATACCCTCATCCCTAAGGGTGATGGTATAATTAGCAAAAAACAATAGAAATTATGGCAAAATGTTCCAGGACATTGATAGCTGCCAAGGTCCTTAAAATACCAAGAATGACCAGTTTGTTATACAAATTACTATTTTTAAATTTTATTTAAAAAATTTAAAGAATGTGCTGTTATTTTTAACATACTTTGCCTCTCGTGATGACATTTGAAAATTTGGGAACAGTCAGAAATTATGGAAAACTATTCAAGAACATTGAAAGCGGCCAAGGTCCTTAAAATACAAAGAAAGTCCAGTTTATGACAGACATTTATATAATCATAATCACTATTTTATACTTTATTATGTTTTGTCAAACAAAAGAGCCTAAAACGTGTCAAATTCACCTATACGATACTGTCTAACTTCAAATCTATATTAAATTACTATGGCATGTAACTTAACAAAACGAATGATGCAGAACTTCTTCTTGTTGGGGCTTCTTTCACATGCAGTTCTCAGAATTGAGTCCCAAAATCATGTGTTGTACTGGGAAAGTTTTTGAAGTAGTCCACTTCGAAATACAAATGACAATTGCAAATTTGTTGAAAAAAAAGTTTGGGAAAGGTTTAAACTTTAAAAAGTTTTAAACTATGAAACAAATTTAAAGAATATTAAAAAAAGGTCTTTAAAATATCTATAAAGTATGTTCCTCCATACAAATAACAATCATCTTTACATAAAATTGATACTGATACCAAATTATTGATATCATTATTGTTATTAATTAATTGTGGTTTTATAAAAGAAAATGCTGCAGACTATCATACTTTTTAAAAAAATTACATAATTTATACATATATAAGATGTTTCATATCAAGATTTTCTACTGAAGATATTCTTCATCGAAATAGATTCTACTGAGACGAAACCAAAACTATTTATTTGCCCAACATTTAAAATACACGAAATCTAAAAAGGTTTTCTTGGCACATATTAAACTTTATCGGTTTTTTGTTTGTATATATTACATTCCCAGCTTCTGCCATTAAATTTCCCCCTTCCTGTTCTTGTGTCCGGTGTTTGACGTTTTCTTTTTCTTCTGCCATTCTTTTCCCATTTATTCCCAACAATAGTGATTATTACCTTGTTATATGTTATTAAATAAACATTAGCAAATATTTGTTGTGTTTTTTTGTTGTCGTTGTATATTTCGGTCATTGTTTTATAATAACATTGATTTAAACACGCAATTTCTCCCATAAATACCATATAAACACACACACACTGCCAGTAACACACTCTTTCGTGGTCCAGTTGAGTGCTTTGTACAACAGAGGAAACAAATTGTTACAATAAACCCCAAATGCTTTGGAGGCGATAAAACAAAAGACTTAAGCTACGAACTTGTTTGTTTGGCCGCAAAGCGCTCGCGGCCTCTACGTAATAAGAACGCGATTAATTTTGAATTTTTGTTTAATTGAAGAAATATTTTTTCTGTATGTTTGATGTGGCACATAAATTGTGAGCTGCTTGTAAATTTCCCAAGAATTGTAGAAATTTTGAATACAGCGAAATTTGTGCAATTCTCAGGAAAACAAAAGACTTAAGCCACAAACTCAGTCGTCGTGCAGGCATGATGACTGTTGAGTAGTTATGAAAGGTATATTCTTGTAGGATATAAGCAGGTGGATATGTCGTTATAATAATTAGCAAGAGAGATATATTTTAAATAAGCAAAATATTAGTCATATTGATAGGAAAGTTAACATTTTGTTTAAGAAACCAAAAAACAAAAGACTTAAGCAACAAACTCTTCAGATGAAAGACGATGAGAAATGATATTGAAAGACATTTTCTTCAAGTTATTTAAATCAATAGAAAAAATCAAAATGCAAAACAAATAAAAAGTATTAAAAGTCTATTGAATGTATGAAATTCACGTAGGAAACTAATTAAAAATTTAAAATTTTTCCTAAATTTATAGAAAAATTTAATTTCTTTGAGACATATCTGGCATATGCCCAAAGGTATATGTTGGTACGGTAGAAAGTAAATTAAAAATTAGATTCTCATAGGTCGGTGTACAGGACTATGGACATTCCGACTGAACAAAAGACAGTCATACCACTTTAGCCTTACGGACCCAAAACCTTATTCGCAGATGTTGAGAAAGATGGGTGAAAGAACCCACAAATTTGGCCTATCATGGATATATAGAGGACACGATTTGTGCATAACCTGTCTACAGTCCATCTGCGGAACATCATAGCTGTAATAGCCGGTCACTGGCTAGTTGGTCAACCCGATCAAACTTCCCCAGAACGATTTTAGTAGAAGCTGAAATGATAAGGAAGAACAGGAGACCACGGAGCATATTCCACGTCAGAATAGGAATAATTAGTGCGAACATTTGGAAATGGTATCAAAACGAGACTCACAATAGGACTAATGTGATATATGCTGAACGCAGCTTCCGAATTAAGCTAACCTAATATTAACCAGTGGGGGAATGTGGGATTTCCTAATTGTTGTATTCTGATTTTTATTCACCTAAGAAAACCAGAATCTCTCTTTGAAGGTCCCCAAGCAGCTCACAACGTCGGAGAAATCACGTATTTCCCGGGCAATGCCATTGAACATCCGTAGCAAATGTGAAAAGGCGCAATGTTGGCATGCTACCACCGATGCGTCTTAGGACATAGATAACAGAAGGTACTGAAGCTCAACACAGAGGCTCTCTTAGTGGCTTTGGCAGCCCCAAGAAACTAGGATCGGCCGCGGTGGCCTAATAAGCCACTCTCCTTAAACAAAATAATTATTATGAAAATACGAAGAAAGGAAAAACAAGAACCCCCACTAATGTTGCGACCCCCGCAAACATTAATTTACGGATATGCACCTGGAATGTCCGAACTCTATACATAGATGGTGCCTCGATCCAACTGGCGGATGTCCTCGACAAATACTAGGCTGACATCACCGCCATACAGGAAATGCGATGGACGCGACCGGGAAGCACACGTCGAATAAACTGTGACATCTTTTATAGCTGTCATGCAGAAAGACACGAATTTGGTTGGGGAATCATAGTCGGTAAGAGACTTCAACATCTGGTCTCGCGGTTTAAGCCTGTAAGTGACCGAATACCCACTATTCGTGAACACGCCCCGACGGAAGACAAAGATGAGGTCAATAAATATGTATTCTATGAGCGCCTGGAGGAAATATATGACCGTTGTCCTGCACATGACATTACAATTTTTATACCATCACCCTTAGGGATGAGGGTATATATCATTTGATACGACCCAAAAGTGTAACACATCGAAGGAGTCACTCCAGACCCTAGGTTTCTTAGAACCAAATTCGATTCATGACTTTTTAAGTCGTTTGAGCCATGTCCGTCTGTCTGTCTGTCTGTCTGGTGGCTGTCCGCACGATAACTTTCGAAAGACGCAACCAAATGTCTTGAAATTTTGCACGAGTTAATATTTCCCCAAAGCTACTTACGGTATTGCAAATCGGCTACATGGCTCCGCCCCTTCTGGTACCTCCCATACAAATACATCATTCCGCGCACTTTAGAAATCGAGTTATAATATCAATACACCCAACGGGATCGTACACAAATTCTGTACTTAGTAAAGCTATTACAGGATAAAGTTTTGGAAAAAAAATTGGAAGTCTAGCCACGCCCCTTCTGGTACCTCCCATACAAATTCACCTTTCCGCCCACTTTAGATATGGAGTAATAATATCAATTAATCCATCGCGCTCGTACCCTAATTCTTAATTTAGTAAAGCTATAGCAGGATACAGTTTTTGAGGAAATAACTGAAGTCTTCCAACGCCCCATCTGGTACCTCTCACACACATCTGGTACCGCCCACTTTAGAAATCGATTAATATAATTATTAGAACTACCGCGATCGTGACCAAACTCTGTATTTAGTAAAGTTCAAGCAGGATAAAGATTTGGAGAAAAAAATCTGGAAGTCTAGACACGCCCATTCTGGCACCTCCCATACAAATGTACCTTTCCGCCAACTTTAGAGATGAAATAATAATATCAATACACTTGACACGATGGTGCCCAAATTCTTTATTTAGTAAAGCTATAACAGGATAAAGTTTTGGAGAAAAGATCTGGATGTCTAGACACGCCCCTTCTGGTACTTCGCCGCCCACTTTAGAGATGGAGTAATAATATCAATATAATAGTAATTTTTTTTATTTTACTTAGGGTGATGGTATATGTGATTCGGGTCGCCCGACTGAAACTTTCTTACTGGTTCTGGGAGATTTTAATGCTTAAATATGAAAAGAAGATATCCACAAGGCAACCTGGATTTCCCCTGGTCATAATACAAGAAACCAGATTGGTCACTTGGTAATTGATGGAAGTCATATCTCATGGACATCACAAAACTGAATACCACCGAGATAGCCAATGCCTACTTCAACCAATTTTCTTTGAACCAACCCCCCTAATTCTGATTTTCCCGACATGCAGTGGCAGCATATTGCGAATTCTATGACCACTGCCGCAACAACCGTACTGGGTTATGAAAAACCACGCTCAGACAAGCCCTGGTACGATGACGAATGTCGCGAAATGTCTGACGAAATGGATGCTGCATACAAGGCAAAACTGCAGCCAATGGCGACGCGTGCGGTGACGGAGCGTTATAAAGAGAAAAGTAGGGAGATGAAACGCCTGTTCAGGCGGAAAAAGCGTCTGTGGTAGAAAAAAGAGAGCCAGGATATCGAAAAACTGCAGAAATAGAGGTCAAGTCCAAAATTTTTACCAAAAGGTAAAAAGCTAAGGTTTTGAAACAGGCGTCCCCACCTGTAAGGACAGAGACGGTCACGGACACTCAGAGTGTGCTGCAAATATGGAGGGAACACTTTCAATCTCTTCTCGTTCCCGAAGGCAGCATAAGTGACGAAATCGCACCAATCATCGACGATGGAGTATACTGTCCACCACCGAGCCAAAACGAGATCAGCACGGCAATTGCCCGGCTTAAAAATAATAAAGCTGCGGGAGCCGATGGACTGCCGGCAGAGCTTTTAAAAGCCGGCGGCGATGACCTGGTAACATGCATGCACCAGCTCATAAACACGGCTCAGTGAGTGCATGCCCGATGACTTGAATCTGAGTGTCCTATGTCCCGTGCTTAAGAAAGGCGATCCTAGTGTGTGTACCAACTATCGCGGGATTAGCCTTTTAAGACTAAAGCCCCTTATGGCGAACCTGATTGGACCTTATCAGTGTGGCTTTAGACCTGGTAAATCCACCACCGACCAGATATTCACGCTACGACAAATCCTGGAGAAGACCCAAGAAATGCAGATCGATACCTACCATCTGTTCATCGATTACAAAGCTGCATTTGACAGTCCGATACGACAGAAATTGTTGGATGCTATGGCTGAGTTTGGTATCCCCGCAAAACTAATTCAACTCTGCGGGATGACACTGACTGACACGAAGTCTTCAGTAAAAATTGGCAAAAATCTATCAGAGCCATTTTCTACCAAGCGAGGCTTAAGACAAGGCGATAGTCTGTCCTGCGATCTCTTTAACATCGTAATGGAAATGATCATGCGGAAAGCAGCAGTAAACACGACTGGCACCATTTATAACAAAAGCCAGCAGCCTCGAAATCAAAAGACGAGTATTGATCGCAAACCGCTGCTACTATGCGCTAAGCAAGCGATTTAACGACAAAGCGCTCTCTCGAAGAACAAAGATCCAGCTATACCAGACTCTGATCCTACCTGTCTTGCTCTACAGCGCAGAATCATGGGTAATGACAAAAGCGGATCAATCTATTCTGGGAGTCTTCGAGAGAAAAATACTCCGCAAAATATTTGGACCCATCATCGTGAACGGCGAGTACCGTCCTCGAATGAATCATGAGCTGTATCAGCTGTACAATGACATCGACGTAGTCATGTTCGTTCAAATAGACTAAATGCGCTGGCTTGGACACGTTGTACGAATGGGCAAAAAAGCTTCGGCTCGAAAAATCTTCGGTAATAAACTCGATGGGCGGCGCAGGAGGATCCGACAAAAACTCCGATGGATGGACCAGGTGAAAGAGCTGTTATCTATGCTTGGTGTGACGAACTATCTACGGAGCGCAAAAGACCGAAGAGCTTGGAATACTTTGCTACGTGCGGCTAATGTTAGATGAATTTCTGTTGCTTCTGCCAATTAAGAAGAAGAAGAAGTTAAGATGATCAGCCTGTTGATGGGCATGGAAGCTTTCCAGTCTTCTCTATCAGGGATCACTATTGCCGGGCATGATGTAGTAAATTAGAGACTCCGATTGACTCTATGTACTATACTTCACTTTGGCCTGTTCCACGTCCTTATACAGTCGACAGTAGATCGGTTTGGTCCCTGTTGTGTGTCTGATATTGCAGTGGTCAGTTAGAAGTACATAGGATAGTCTGAAATTACCTCTGGACAGTCAAACCATGTACCCCAATTGGGATGTGCAGTATTCGGGCCGCAGTAATATTACAGATATACTGTCGTTTCTGGAGATTCAATGTCTGCTAACAGGAGAACCACATCCAATCCTTTACTAAGGGTAAACCTTCCTCAGAGATTCATGACCAGGTATCATCGTACATCCTGCTCTAGCTAGAAAACCTGCTGATTAGTACCCAGGAATATAGCAAAGTTCAGGAATTTAGCAGATGTTGTTATCTCAAAGTCTTAGTATGTCCAACTACTGTTTGCAGTTCCTTACCAACTTTAGTTTACACCACGTAGAATAAATCGGGTTTATTGCAGTCCTTCTGTTAGTGTTAATTCCATACCGCATAATGGCCTCCAGAGGCTTCTAAATGGCACCTCAACTGGAAAAACACTACATTCATTACAAAGCCTTAAGGTATAGGTGAGTTTTCGTTCATTCCATACTAAAACCTCTAAACAAACTGCAAAATTTTGCTCCACTGTCTTCACTTGTGTGTCCCACTGTATGTAAATTTGAAACGCGCTTAATTATTTCACCTTTTGTTAAGAATGTTTACCAATTTTTGTGGTGTTTTTGCAAAGCAACATATAATATTTGACTCCATGCTCCGCCAAACAAAAGACTTAAGCAACGAACTTGTTTTACTACCCCAAAAATCTCTATAGCATAGCGCTAGCTATTGTGACTTAACATCGAGATGTTACGGCAACAATTGTATTTGCATTTTAAGGAAATTTAATTAGTTTGTTTTATAATATACGTTTATTACTTTCCGCAGTGGTTTTGCGATATTTTACCAAATGCTGGCATTGTTAATTGCAGGTGAATGCACATGTTTGGTAAATGCGAAGCCACTAAACACTGAAAAACAAGTTATTTTTTGTTTTAATTCCTGCCTACAAAGTTTCGTCAACAACAATAATGCGCTGGTCCAAAACAAAACCACTTAATTATCATTATGTGAACTCTGCAAGCCACAAGGCACTTATGAACACACACAATGATCATTAACTCGCGCACATGATAATGGACACGGAGAAAACCCCAAGCTGGTTGCTGGTATTGGTGTACAACAATCTCTCACCTCGCAGGTCTTGGATTCTCCTTTGGACCACAAGATCACTGACAACAACCAGAAGACGTAGAAGAAGAAGTACAAGACACAAACAACAACAAAAAAACAACGCCAAACAAGTCAAGCAACTTTTCTGCTGCTAACTCTAAGGAATGTAATGAAAGACAAAAAAACTCAACTCAACTCAAACACGAAATGAGGTTTACACACATACGACGACAACGATCTACTACACTCTACTATAGGCTGCTGTTTTTCTTTAGCATTAGTGCAAAAAAAAAAGATAAAATGTTTGCAACTTTTTCTTTAATACTAATTAAAGAAATTACAAATGGAAAAATGCCAACGTTTTCTTTACCATTTTCCACCACACGGCAGGCATTTATTAAGGCTCATTAGTTGGTGGTTACGAGCAAAAAAAGTGAAAATTTCCAAGTTAGTCACAATTTTTCAGCAATTCATTGATATTTTTACAACACTTCACATTGGTAATACATTTGTTGAACTTTGTATTTAAGTTATAGAATTTTTCGGCAGCTATTAAAACTTAAATGATAGTAATTTTTCTGGTGCACAATATTTTTTTTTTTAACTTTTAATTCATTTTTAACAATTTCCTTAAATTTATGGCATATTTTAGAACTTTTCTTTTATGGCCATTACAATTTCTTCTTTTTTTCTTCTTGTATATCTTATTAGATTTATCACTTCTTTTTATTTTTGTTGTTGTAGTTGGTCACAAAACGCTTAACACTATCGTTTAAGCCGCGTTTTTAGCTTTATCGTTGTTACTCGCTCGCGTTCCCGTTGAAAACTGACGGTTCTCTTGAGACTTTAGCAGCCACAAGAGGTGGTAAGCAAAAGCAGCAAGAATAGACCGGTTGGTGTAGGCAAAGCACTCTTTGGCATAGCAGAGTCAGAGAGTATTGCACATGGTGTCGATAGCGCTGTGCGCTTTAAACTCCAATTGTTTTTTTATATGGAGAGAGTTCTAAGGAGAGAGAGAGAGAAATGCAATTTGTATTGAAAGTGCAAGAAATCTAAATTATTTTTAACTCTTTCTTGAGAGACTATATGTGGCCAAGTATTAAGGCACTCAGGTGTCTTAAGAATCCTTGAATTAAAAAAAGTAATATATCACTTTTTTTCGAAATTGAGATTTTGATGCAGTTATGTTCATTAAGTAAAAATACATCGATTAAAAAGAAAAAATACAGTTATCTCATTTGTAGTTGTTGTTTTGTAGTGATGAGTAAAGGCGCTAAGTCCAGTTTATCACATCTTTGTGTAATATAGCACTTCTTCCAATGTTGCTATATCAACTTTATCGCGAGGAATGGTCTGAGAATGGTCCAACCAATTCATATAATATTATTTCTCATTGACTACACTCAGTCATGACATTAACCGTCGACTGCTTATCTCTTTTTGTTTGATTGTTTTTTGTCTCTCCTGTAAAATTGTAAAATATGGACTTAGAGCCTTTACATGTTAAGCCAGCGATATTTATTATTTTATTCGTACTTTTTGAGAGATTTGATTTATTACTATTGTGTTTTTTGTAATTCTTAAAACTCAGTTACTTTTTTCTTTCGATTTTTTAGATTTATTTATTCGTATTTTAAGGAATATGATTTTCTATTATTTTTTTTATAATTCTTTAATTTAATAATTACAGACTAATAGACAAATTTTAAATGAGTAAATTTCTTCTTAGTAATTTCGTATACTTTGGTTTTTTTTGTTTAATTTCATTAATTTTAAATTATTTTTTTAAGATTTTTTAATTTTTTAAGATTAAGAACTGCTGCCATCATTAACTGGAAACTTTGTATGTATGAATACAGCTTAATTGTAGTTAATGCAGTCTTAGTCAATTAAACTATTAAATATCTAAAAATCCATAGCATACCTTTAGGCGACATTTTTAAAAATGAATAACCTAAGTTACCACATGAATTGGGTATTGATGTCTGACAACTCAGTTAATAAAAGCGATAATACTAACTTAAAAAATATTATAAAAAATTAAATGTATAAAAACGTTTGAGTAAAGTTTATCTTCTTCTTCTAATTTGGCAGCAGGAACAGACATTCGTCCAACAGTAGTCGCATGTAGAAAATAATTCAAAGCGATTCGTTCTTTTGAGTTTCGTACATTGTTCGTTACACTCTTTTATCTAGTCCATCCAACAAAGTTTTGGCCGCTCCCACCCACGCCTCACAGTGCTTTGTTCACAAATATTGATGGAACAAAAATAGAAGGAGTTGTTGCAGCAATACGAAACTTAGTAACTTTTAGTAGTAAGTCAAAATTAAGAAAATCTCAAAGTTTGGACCCAAAAGTGCCAAGCCTTCGGGTGCCTCCCATACAAATAGGCAGGGTGGGCTATTAATACATTAAATTAATTTAATTTACTCCTTTAAATTCATTAAATTTATAAATTCATTAAATTTATAAAATTTATTAAATTTATTAAATTCATTAAATTCATTAAATTCTTTAAATTCATTAAATTCATTAAATTTACTAAATTCATTAAATTCATTAAATTCATAAAATTCATTAAATTCACTAAATTTATTAAATTCATTAAATTCATTAAATTCATTAAATTCATTAAATTCATTAAATTCATTAAATTCATTAAATTCATTAAATTCATTAAATTCATTAAATTCATTAAATTCATTAAATTCATTAAATTCATTAAATTCCCTAAATTCATTAAATTCACTAAATTCGTTATATTCATTAAATTAGTTACATTCATAATATTGTTAAATTCATTAAATTCATTAAATTTATTTAATTCATTAAATTTATTAAATTCATTAAATTTATTAAATTCATTAAATTCATTAAATTCATTGAATTCATTAAATTCATTAAATTAATTAAATTCATTAAATTCATTAAATTCGTTAAATTCATTAAATTCATTAAATTTTTTAAATTTTTTAAATTCATTAAATTCATTAAATTCATTAAATTCATTAAATTCATTAAATTCATTAAATTCATTAAATTCATTAAATTCATTAAATTCATTAAATTCATTAAATTCATTAAATTCATTAAATTCATTAAATTCATTAAATTCATTAAATTCATTAAATTCATTAAATTCATTAAATTCATTAAATTCATTAAATTCATTAAATTCATAAAATTCATAAAATTCATTAAATTCATTAATTCATTAAATTCATTAAAATTATTTCATTAAATTCATTAATTCATTAAATTCATTAAATTTATTTCATTAAATTCATTCAATTCAATAAAATCATTTAATTCATTATATTTATAAAAACCACTAAATTTAATTGTATTTTATTTTATTATTCTGAAACTTTATATGCATTTAAATGTTGCACCCGCGATAATGGAATCGTGCATAGCTCCTTCTTGAACACTGATGAATGGGTATACATTTGCCCTTATGGTTACGCGCATAGCCCTCGATGCAATAGCATTCACAAGGAATAGCTTTATTTACTATTGTACATGGCTGGTATAGATTTTCACATGTCGTCTGACAAGGCGATCCACCTACAATGAAGATTTCATTTTTAGGACATGGTCTAGGGTCGCAGCGTCCAAGAGGCATTGAAGGAGTAGTAGCTGCAGGAACAAAGAATGTATTGTAGAGAATTAAAATTTATGTAAATTTAAGGGAAATGTCACCTTCGTCAGCAGTTACTAGAATTGTAAGTGAGACTAGCAAAAGTATATAGGTAATATTATGGAAATGCATATTTTAATGGCTGGCACTGGAATAACTACGGTTTGAACGGTTAATGTTAAATCGCCAATGTTGACATTTTAATACCGCCTTGCTTATTTATACAATTTTGAATGTAGACTATGGTGAAATGCATATTTGGTTGTGAAAAATTTAAACTACGACACGTTTTTGCTACAACGGAGTTAAAAAACCGCCATGTGTGTTGTTTTGGAAATTAATTACTTAATGCGTAAATTACTTTTAACAATGATTTATACTTACGGTTCATAATTTTTTAAAATTTGAACGTAATTTTTTCCTTATTTAAAAGTTTTAACAGTGTTTTTTCTGTTGACTAAAATAATTTAAAACTATGCTTGACAATAGGAGAAGAAAATTTAAAACTTATAACAACACAAAAAAAAATGAAAAGGTATATTTAAAAGTGTACATCATAGGAATCTAAGTAAAAATTATGGAAATATAATTGCAAAACACTTATATTTCGATATTCAAAATTTTCACCATTTAACTTTTTGAATACATCAGTTGAATACAACATGCCAGTTTTTTTTAATTGTTTTGAAAAATTTTACAAAGTGAAACAATAGAGTAATTCAATGGAAAGCGATCATACAATTTTTGGAATTTCTCTCCTTAAAGAGAAAAAAATAATAATACTTAAAAAAAAAAATTAAAATTTGGCCGTATGAAAATTTTGGAAATTTTTTACAAATTCTTCTAACTTTGTTTTTTTTTCATTTTTTTGGTACGTAAAAAAAATTTATTTTGTCTTTTACACTTCACAACCCGCTACTGCAATAGAAGCACGCAAAAAAACGAAAGTGCACTTTTGAATGTAGATTATTTTTCTCTTTCTTATGTTTTTGGAAGCTATTGTGCATAGGTTGTGGATTCCCAAAATTAAAAAAAAACAACTTTGCTACAGCAATACAAAACAAATGTATGGAGATCAATGTGAATATTGCTTGTGGAAATAATAGAAAATTGTATTGGGCAACATTGCCCAAAATACAAGATTCGTAACTTTTGCTATGGGGAAGCCTCTGATATCAATTTTCGCAATGCAGCTGAATATACATTAAACAAATAATTGTCAAGAAATTTCATGCCGATGTTACTAAAACACGCCAGATACGTTGAGTTAAAAACGCGTTTGGGTAAAATTTGACCAAAAAACATGATCCTAATCAATTTTTTTTGTACTTTTATTTAACTTGAAATTACTTTTTTTGTACTAAGAAAAACTTTTGTTGTACTAAGAAGTGAATGAAGCAAAAAGTAAAAGTACTTTTATTGTACCATAAAGTACTTTGATTTACGATAATGTTTTGTTTTTTTTTTTGTACTAAAAAGTATCTATATTGTAGTAAGAAATACTTTTTTTGTACTAAAAATAACTTTGATTTGAGAAAAAAGTGCTTTTACTGCACTAAAAGGTACTTTTCTTGCAATAAAAACTACTTTAATTGCATAAAAGAGTACTTTTAGTGCTCCGTTTTTTCCGATAAGTACTTATTGTTATTGTTCATAAAATTACTTTTACTGTACAAAAAGGTACTTTTGCTTAGCCAAACATTACTTATATTGCATAAAAAATTACTTTTTTTAGTGTTTTTTGTGTTAAAAAGTACTTTGATTGCACCCAAAAGTACCAAAAAGGACTTTTATTCCTTGAAAATGTACTTTTATTGTGCCGCAAAGTAATTTTATTGTACCAAAAGGTACTTCAATATACCTACAAGTTATTTTATAGCTCCAAAAATCAATTAAATTTTGTCTTAATGTACTTTTCTTGTGCCAAAAGGTAATTAAGTAGTACACCGAAAGGTAGTTTCCTTGTGCCAGAACGGAATTTTTATTGCAATGAAAAATACTTTTCTCGTACCAAAAAGTATTTCAATTGTACTGGAAAGTACTTTTTGCTAAGTACTTTTATTGTATATACTTAAGGTACTTTTATTGCACCCAAAGTACTTTTATTGTAACAAAAGACAATTTTCTGGTACTAAAAAGTACTTTTTATGCACTACAAAGTAATTTTATTGTACCGAAAAGTACTTTTATTGTACCACATTTTCTTTCTGTTGTACTGACGGCAATTTTCCAAAAAGTACTGTAAATTTGACAAAAAGTACTTCTTTTGCACCAAGAAGTCACTAAGTACGTTTCTTGTACCAAAAAGTGTTTTTATATTGTTGAAAAGTACTTTTAATTCGCCAAAATTTTACTTCTATTGTACTAAAAAGTACTTTTACTGTACTACATAGTACGTTAATTGTGCCAAAAAGTAATTTTATTGAACCAAAAGTACTTTTATCTTACCATAAGGACTTTGCCCAGAGGTGGAAAGTTACTGAATGTCACTCACTTGGGAGTGCCCAGAGGTGAAAAGTTACTGATTGTCACTCACTTGGGAGTGACCAGAAGCGATTCCTTTGTGGCACTGTCCAAGCAGCTAACTACTTCCGGTCTTAGACCAAGTATTCCCCGAGCAATGACTTTAAAGCAACCGCTTAGAAGTTAGCTAAAGTTAGAGGGCGAAATGTTGAGTAACCTAATCGGCATGCTACTACCGATACGTCTTAGGAACTAGGTAACAGAAGTTACTGAAGCTCAACACAGGCTCTATTAGTGGCTTTGGCAGCCCCAAGAAACTAGGATCGGGAGCGGTGGCCTAATAAGCCACTCTCCTTAAACAAAAATTTTTTTATGAAAACACGAAGAAAAGGAAAAACAAGAACCCCCCAAATGTTGACGACCCCCGCAAACGATATAAGTACCATGATTTAAGGATATGCACCTGGAATGTCCGAACTCTATACAGAGATGGTGCCTCTATCCAACTGGCGGATGTCCTCGACAAATACAATTAAGTAGAGCTAAATACACTCGTAATCAAACGCAAAGGAAACTAGACATCACAAAGCTGCATACCACTGAGATAGCCAATGCCTACTCCAACCAACTCTCTCAATTACTCCATAATAATCCCCCTAGTTCTGATGTTCCCGACATGCAGTGGCAGCATATTGCGAATTCTATGACCACTGCCGCAACAACCGTACTGGGTTATGAAAAACCACGCTCAGACAAGCCCTGGTACGATGATGAATGTCGCGAAATGTCTAAGGGAATGGATGCTGCATACAAGGCAAAACTGCAGCCAATGGCGACGCGTGCGGTGACGGAGCGTTATAAAGAGAAAAGAAGGGAGATGAAACGCCTGTTCAGACGGAAAAAGCGTCTGTGGAAGAAAAGAGAGAGCCAGGATATCGAAAACTACAGGGATAGAGGTGAGGCCCGAAAGTTCTACCAAAACGTAAAAAGGAAAGGTTTTGGAACAGGGATCCCCACCAGTAAGGACAGAGACGGAAATCTGGTCACGGACACTCAGAGTGTGCTGCAAATATGGAGGCAACACTTTCAATCTCTTCTCGTTCCCGAAGGCAGCATAAGTGACGAAATCGCACCAATCATCGACGATGGAGTAGACTGTCCACCATCAGCACGGCAATTGCGCGGCTTAAAAATAATAAAGCTGCGGGAGCCGATGGACTGCCGGCAGAGCTTTTTAAAGCCGGCGGCGATGACCTGGTAACATGCATGCACCAGCTCATAAACACGATTTGGCTCAGGGAGTGCATGCCCGATGATTGGAATCTGAGTGTCCTATGTCCCGTGCTTAAGAAAGGCGATCCAAGTGTGTGTACCAACTATCGCGGGATTAGCCTTTTACCCATCGCATACAAGGTCCTGTCTAGTGTGTTATGTGAAAGACTAAAGCCTCTTCTGGCGAACCTGATTGGACCTTATTAGTGTATCTTTAGACCTGGTAAATCCACCACCGACCAGATATTCACGCTACGTCAAATCCTGGAGAAGACCCAAGAAATGCAGATCGATACCTACCATCTGTTCATCGATTACAAAGCTGCATTTGACAGTCCGATTCGACCAAAATTGTTGGATGCTATGGCTGAGTTTGGTATTCCCGCAAAACTAATTCGACTCTGCGGGATGACACTGACTGACACGAAGTCTTCAGTGAAAATTGGAAAAAATCTGTCAGAGCCGTTTTCTACCAAGCGAGGCTTTAGACAAGGCGATAGTCTGTCCTGCGATCTCTTTAACATCGTAATGGAGATGATCAGGCGGAAAGCAGCAGTAAACAGGAATGGCACCATATTTAACAAAAGCCACATGTTGTTCGCGTATGCAGATGATATCGATATTATTGGACTGCGGCTTTTTCGAGCATTGAAAAGCAGTCGGCTGAAGTGGGTCTGGTGATAACAGAGGACAAAACCAAGTTATTTGTTTCAACGAACAAAGAGTCTACTCGTCTGGGACGCTGCGTGAACGTTGACAACTATAATTTTAAAGTGGTAGATGATTTTGTCTACCTTGGCTCCGCCATAAACAAAAATAATAATGTCAGCCTCGAAATCAAAAGACGAGTATGGATCGCAAACCGCTGCTACTATGCGCTAAGCAAGCGATTTAACGACAAAGCGCTCTCTCCAAGAACAAAGAACCCTCTCTACCAGACTCTGATCCTACCTGTCTTGCTCTACAGCGCAGAATCGTGGGTAATGACGCAAGCGGATCAATCTATTCTGGGAGTCTTCGAGAGAAAAATACTCCGCAAAATATTTGGACCCATCATCGTGAACGGCGAGTACCGTTGTCGAATGAATCATGAGCTGTATGAGTTGTACAACGATATCGAAGTGGTCAAGCGCGTTCAAATAGACCGAATGCGCTGGCTTGGACACGTTGTACGAATGGACGAAAACGCTCCGGCTCGAAAAGTCTTCGGCAATAAACTCGATGGGCGGCGCAGGAGGGGGCGACCATAACTCCGATGGATGGACCAGGTTACGGAAATGTTAAGTAAGCTTGGTATGACGAACTATCTACGGAGCGCAAAAGACCGAAGCGCTTGGAATGGTTTTCTACGTGCGGCTACTGATAGATGAATTTCTGTTGTTGCTGACAGTAAAGAAGAAGTAGAAGAAGTACTTTTATTGCTCCAAAAAGTACTGCTATTGTACCCCAAAAGAAATTTTGTTGTACCAAAATTTATTGTACTGTACTGAAGGTAATTTTTTCCACAAAATATACTTTGACTTTGTCAAAAACTACTTTTATTGTACCAAAAAGTAATCATATTGTGCCAAAATATGCCAACATTGTACCAATCTGTAAGTTTTTATACCAAAACGAATTTCTCTTGTATTAAAAATAACTTTATTTTGCCGAAAAATATTTTTATTGTATAAAAATAATACTTCTATTGTATTAAAAAGTTCTTCTATTGCACTTTGTTTTTGCCAAAAGTGATATATAAGAAGACACTTTAGACCTTAGATTTCTGAGAACCAAATTCGATTCTTTACTTTTAAAGTCGTTTCAGCCATGTCCGTCTGTCTGTCTTCTGGTACCTCCCATACAAGTTTACCATTCCGCCCACTTTAGAAATCGAGTAATAATATCAATACAATCAACGAGATCGTGGCCGAATTATGTATTTAGTTAAGCTATATCAGGATAAAGTTTTGGGGAAAAAACTGGAAGTCTAGCCACGCCCCTTCTGGTACCTTCTGTACAAATTTACAACTCCGCCCACTATAGATATCGATAGTTTTTGGCAACAATTTTCGAATACTAGGCCAGAGAGGACGGTTTTACCATAATTCTGGTACGAGGAATCGAACTACTTCAGTAGTTTTCGAAGATTTTCGAATACTAGGCCAGAGACGACGGTTTTACCCTAATTCTGGTACGAGGAATCGAACTGCTTCAACAGTTTTTTGAATTACAATGACGGTTTGATACAATTTTTTTTTTGGTTTTAATTAGTTTAATATTTTTTTTAATTTTTTTCATTTTTATTTCAAACATAATTCAAAAATTTTACTCTGCTTACATTTTTCAAGAGATTTTTGTAATTCGTTTAATTTTTTTTTTTGTATTACTCTAAAAATTACAGTTTTTCGTTTCAGCCACTTCAGGTAGGATGGTCCTTTCGTGGGCACTGATGAATGGGTATGCATCTGCCCTTATGATTACGGGCATAACCCTCGATGCAATAGCATTCACAAAGATTAACTATACTCATTTTGGTACAAAGCTTATTAAGAGTTTCACATGTCGTCTGACAAGCCGAACCATGTACTATGAAAATTTCATTTCTGGGACAGGGTTTAGGGTCGCAGTTACCAGGGGGTGTTAGTGTAGTAGCTGCATACAAAAGTTAATTTTGTAGAAAATTCGAAATAAAGAAAATTTCAAGCAAAAATTACCTTCATCACCGTTCACTAATACAGTAAGTGAGGAAAGCAGTAGATGCAGACAAGTAATATGTTGAAATTCCATTATTAACTGGGACTAGAATATTTGAGATCAAATTGGTTAAGGCAAAATCGCAACTGTTGGTATCAAAATAACCTTAATAATTTATAGTATTTTGATAGACGACTATAGTCAATGGCATATTTGGCTGTAAGAATGAGAAACAGTAAAAACGTTTCAGCAAAATATTTGCTGAAATTACACGTGCAGTCTATAGAAATTTGAAAATACAAAGTTCAATATTTTGAAGACATCACACAATGCAATGCAATATTTGCACTAAATGCAAAAAAAGAATCTAGCTGATGACGGTTACAGAGTTTTGTGTTGAAACAAAAACGTGTCATTGTTTACATTTTGCCAGCCATATATGTCATTGACTATAGGCGACTTACAAAAATTCTATAAATTTGTAAGGTGTTATGAAAATTTATAACAGTTGTGATTTTGCTTTAATCGTATAACCCCACATATCCCAGCAAATAATGAATTTTTATAATATTACATGTATTCTGCTATTGCTGTTGTTCTCACTTACTACACGAGTGAGCGCTGATGAAGGTGATTTTAGCTTAAAAATTACTTCAGTTTGAATTTTTTTATAAAAATTCTTTTTTTTTTGTCTACAGCTACTACCCAAAAACCACTGGGACGTTGCGATCCTAGACCCTGTCCTAGAAATGAAATTTTCATAGCAGGTGGTTCTCCTTGTCAGACGACATGTGAGAACCTATATGAACCCTGTACCATAGTGAATATAGTTATGCCTTGCGAATGTTATTGCATTGAGGGTTATGCGCGCAACTATAAAGGCATATGCATACCCATTCATCAGTGTCCACGGAGGGGATATCCTAAATGCAGGGGTTGAAATGAGGGGATACAACATATGGTGTAATAAGACGATAAAATTAACAAATTCCACAAAAGTGTGTGTGGTTGAAGAAATTGTATATTAAAGAATTTTATGAAAAAAATTAATAATGGTTACCACCAACCATTAAATTAAAACGGCAAACAACACTTTTAACACCAGTTTAGTGGGTTTTAATAAATAAATTTAATGAAAGAGACATTATGTTGGATAGATTTTGCCCTAAAGTTGTGCACAATCATATTTTTATTAAAATAAAACGGCAAACAAAACTAGTAGCACCGCTTAAGAGGGTTAAAATATACTAATTTAATATATGAGATATATTAATGGAAATATTTTGCTCTAAAGTTGTGCACAATCATAGTTTTATAAAAATTAACCAGCAAATACAATTTGTAGCACCACTTTAGAGTGTTTAGATACAGTAATATTACAAATGAGATATATTGTTGGATAGATATTGCCTTAAAGTTGTGCACAATTGTGTTTTTAGTAAAATAAAACGGGCAAATACAATTTTCAGCACTATTTTATAGTGTTAAAGTAAACTAATTTTATAAAAGAGATATATCGTTGGATAGAGATTGCCTAAGAGATGGGCACAAATATATTTTTATTCAAATTTAATAGCAAACAACATTTGTGGCACCACTTTAGACTGTTTAGATACAGTAATTTTACAAATAAGATATATTGTTGGATAGATCTTACCTCAATGTTGTGCACAAAAATATTTGTATTGATATTTAACAGCCAACAACATTTGTAGCACCACTTTTGACTGTTTAGATACAGTAATTTTATAAATGAGATATATTGTTGGATAGATCTTGCCTCAATGTTGTGCAAAAAAATATTTGTATTGATATTTAACAGAAGCAACATTTATAGCACCACTTTAGAGTGTTAAGATACTGTAATTTTATAAATATGATATATTTTTGGATAAATATTGCCTTAAAGTTGTGCACAATGATATTTTTATAAAAATTTAAAGGCAAATAAAATTTGTAGTACCTTTTTAGAGTGTTTAGATACAGTAATTTTATAAATGAAATATATTGTTGGATAGATCTTGCCTTAAAGTTGTGCACAATTATATTTTTATTGAAATAAAACGCTAAACAAAACTTGTAGCACCACTTTCGAATGTATAAATAAATTAATTTAATAAAAGAGATATATTGTTGGATAGATCTTGTACTTAAGTTGTGCACAATCATATTTCCAATAAAAACCAGTACAGAAATTTCAGTCAGTTAAACTGACTGATAAATACCATCACCCAATATAAGATATTGTTTAAGTCTTGAGTTATTGAAATTACTCGATTTGTAATTAAAACCAGTTAGAAAGTTTCAGTCGGGCAACCCGACTTACATTTACCCTTACCCTCAGTAAAACAAATAATTTTCTATTATATTGATATTATTACTCGATTTCGAAAGTGGGCGGAGTGGTACATTTGTATGGGAGGTACGAGAAGGGGTGTGTCTAGGCTTCAAGATTTATTCTCCATAACCTTATCCTGTTATAGCTTTACTAAATACAGAATTTGGGCACGATTGCGTTGGGTGTACTGATATTATTACTACATCCCTCAAGTGGGCGGAAAGGTACATTTGTATGGGAGGTACCATAAGAGGCATGTCTAGACTTCAAATTTTTTCTCCAAAACTTTGTCCTGTTATAATATAACAAAACACAGAATTTGGGCACGATCGTGTCTAGTGTATTGATATTATTACCCTATTTCTAAAGTGGGCGGAGTGGTACATTTGTATGGGAGGTACCCGAAGGGGCGTGTCTAGACTTCCAGTTTTTTCTCCAAAACTTTATCCTGCTTGAACTTTACCAAATACAGAAATTGGGCACGATCGCGTTAGGTATTTTTATAATATTAATCGATTTATAAAGTGGGCGGTACCAGATGTGTATGGGAGGTACCAGATGGGGCGTGGATAGACTTCCAATTTTTTTCTCCAAAACTTTATCCCGTTATTGCTTCAATAAAAATATAATTTGGGTACGATCACGTTTGATTTATTGATATTATTTCTCCATCTCCATAGTGGGCGGAAAGTTAGGTTTGTATGGGAGGTACCAGAAGGGGCGTGGCAAGGCTTTCAAAATTTTTTCCAAAACTTTATCCTGTTATAGTTTTACTAAATACAGAATTTGGGGACGATCCCTTAGGGTGTATTGATATTATTACTCGATTTCTAAAGTGGGCAGAATGATGTATTTGTATGGGAGGTACCAGAAGGGGCGGGGTCATGTAGCCCATCGTGCAAAATTTCAAAAGATTTGGTTGCGTCTTTCGAAAGTTATCGTGCGAACCAGCCGGACAGCCACCAGACAGACAGACAGACAGGATAAAGTTTTGGAAAAAATTTTGAAAGCCTAGCCACGCCCCTTCTGGTACCTCCCATACAAACCTACCTTTCCGCCCACTATGGAGATGGAGAAATAATATCAATAAATCAAACGTAATGGTACCCAAATTCTATTTTTAGTAAAGCAATAACGAGATAAAGTTTTGAAGAAAAAAATTGGAAGTCTATCCACGCCCCATCTGGTACCTCCCATACACATCTGGTACCGCCCACTTTAGAAATCGATTAATATTATTAAAACACCTAACGCGATCGTGCCCAAATTCTGTATTTGGTAAAGTTCAAGCAGGAAAAAGTTTTGGAGAAAAAATTGGAAGTCTAGACACGCCTCCCATACAAATGTACCTTTCGCCCACTTTTGGGATGTAGTAATAATTTCAGTACACCCAACGCAATCGTGCCCAAATTCTGTATTTAGTAAAGCTATAAAAGGTTAAAATTATGGAGAATAAATCTGGAGCCTAAACACACCCCTTCTCGTACCTCCCATACAAATGTAGCACTCCGCCCACTTTCGAAATCGAGTAATAATATCAATAAAATAGAAAATTATTTGTTTTACTGAGGGTAAGGGTAAATGTAAGTCGGGTTGCCCGACTAAAACTTTCTAACTGGTTTTAATTACAAATCGATTATTTTCAATAACTCAAGACTTAAACAATATCTTATATTGGGTGATGGTATTTATCAGTCAGTTTAACTGACTGAAATTTCTGAACTGGTTTTATTCAAAAACAACGGCAAACAACACCTCTAGCACTACTTAAGAGGGATAAAATACAATAATCTAATAAAAGAGAAATATTGTTGGATATATATTGCCTTAAAGTAGTGCACAATCATATTTTTATTAAAATAAAATGGCAAACAAAATGTACAGCACCACTTTAGAGGGTTTTAATAGACAAATTTAATAAAAGAGATATATTGTTGGATAAGTATTGCCCTTAAGTGAGCACAATCATATTTTTATTAAAGTAAAGTAACAAATAAAATTTACAGCACCACTTTAGAGGATTTTAATAAAAAAAAATTAATAAATAAGATATATTGTTGGATTGATCTTGCCCTAAAGTTGTGCACAAACATATTTTTATTCAAATAAAATGGCAAACACAATTTGTAGCACCACTTTAT
Organism: Muscina levida; assembly: GCA_964034835.1. Classification (NCBI taxonomy): domain Eukaryota; kingdom Metazoa; phylum Arthropoda; class Insecta; order Diptera; family Muscidae; genus Muscina; species Muscina levida. Next base: position 129,016,173 of record OZ035882.1, read on the forward strand.
AGGTTCTAAAGTAAATAATTTAATAAAATAAATAGATAGCTAAAAAGAGCTAGCCTCAATACTGTGCACAAACATATTTTTATTGAAATGAAACATAAAACAATAAGTTTGTACATTGATATGGAATTTATTTCAAGCTCAAGAGCAGTGTGTTTGAAAAAAGTTATTTAGCAGAATGATATTCTCATAATGCCAGGCAGTCTGTACAGCTGTTTCGGATTCAGCAACGAATCCCTATCAGTAGACTTTGGCATAATGATTGCGAATTATTCATCAAGTCTTATGCACCAGAATCTCACAACAAAATGAAAATTCTTTGTTGGGTAGGGGTGTGTCAAATAATTAGGTTATGCCTCCTATTGCAAAATAAATTAACCGTCCAAAATTCATAACCTCCTAGGAGCCAGTTTGGAAGTTATAGGAGCAATATTAATTTTCCAAAAATATGTAATTTTGTAAGGGAGGTAACAGAAGAGGTGAACTTATATAGTTCATATTCATTCCCAAGTCAAAATTTCATAAGCGTATATCTTACGCAAAATTTGACTGAATTCAGTGCTTACAAAAAAGATATGTATGTAAATCTATAAGGGTGAATTTGGTCATTTGTGTGGGAGGTACCAGAAGGGGAGGTACCAATAGTTAGGTTTTCTGAGGTTTCGCCTCCTAGCTCCAGAAAAAAAATAATTGACCAATTTTCATTTTCCCTAAGTGTCCGTTCGGAAATTATGGGATAAATATAAATTTAAAAAAAAATAGGTCATTTTGTATGGGAGTGACCAGAAGGGGTCAACAAATATAGAACATTTTCATTCAAGAGTCAAATTTTCATAAGAGTACATCTTATGCAAAATTTGACTGAATTCAGTGTACATACAAAAAATATATGTATGAAGAACTATGAGGGTCAATTCGGTCATTTGTATGGGAGGAACAAGAAGAGGCGTGGCAATGGTTTCGGTTTTCTCAGGGTTTGTTTCCTATTAAAAGAAAATTAAAAGGACCAAAATCAAATATTCTCCAGTTGTCCGTTTGAAAGTTTTGAAAGAAATATATATTTTCAAAAAATACGTAATTTTGTATGTGAGGTACTAAAAGGTATCATTTATAATCCCATTAGTTCGTTTTAAAAGATGTTAATACTGGTAAATTTTCTTACCGATCCATTAAGGTTTACTTGAGTTATCCTGCTCACCAGCCATAGCTCAATCGTCTTAAAAAGTCGTGAAACAACTGGTCCTAATATACTTGGGGTTTAACTCGTCTCCTTTAATGCGTTACACTTTTTTCGTATAGAATGATATACACCATCTACAGTAAGGGTAATGGTATAAAAATGATACATAAACTCCCATTTTACTACTCCACTCAAAGATTATATGCAATTGAAACCAGTAAGAAAGTTTCAGTCGGGCAACCCGACTTACATATACCATCACCCTCAGTATAACAAAAAAATTTCTGTTATATTGATATTATTACTCGATTTCTAAAGTGGGCGGAGTGGTACATTTGTATGGGAGGTACCAGAAGGGGCATGTCTAGACTTCCAGATTTTATCTCCAAAACTTTATCCTGCTTGAACTTTACTAAATACAGAATTCGGGCACGATCGCGTTAGTTCTATTAATAATATTAATCGATTTCTAAAGTGGGCGGTACCAGATGAGTATGGGGCGTACCAGAAGGGGCGTGGCTAAACTTCCAGTTTTATTCTCAAAAACTGTATCTTGCTATAGATTCACCACCAGATTTTTTCTCCAAAACTTTATCCTGCTTTAACTTTACTAAATACAGAATATAGGCACGATCGCGTTAATTCTATTAATAATATTAATGGATTTCTAAAGTGGGCGGTACTAGATGTGTATGGGAGGTACCAAATGTTTTCAAATTTTGCACGAGTTAGTATTTCCCCAAAACTACTTACGGTATTGCAAATGGGCTACATGGCCACGCCCCTTTTGGTACCTCCCATACAAATTCACCTTTTCGCCCACTTTAGATATGGAGTAATAATATCAATAAATCAAACGTGATCGTACCCAAATTCTATTTTTAGTAAAGCTATAACAGGACAAAGTTTTGGAGAAAAAATTGGAAGTCTAGACACGCCCCTTCTGGTACCTCCCATACAAATGTACCACTCCACCCACTTTAGAAATAGGGTAATAATATCAATACACTCGACACGATCGTGCCCAAATTCTGTATTTTGTTATATTATAACATGACAAAGTTTTGGAGAAAAAATTGGAAGTCTAGACACGCCCCTTATGGTACCTCCCATACAGATGTACCTTTCCGCCCACTTTTGGGATGTAGTAATAATATCAGTACACCCAACGCAATCGTGCCCAAATTGTGTATTTAGTAAAGCTATAACAGGATAAAGTTATGGAGAATAAATCTGGAGCATAAACACACCCCTTCACGTACCTCCCATATAAATGTACCACTCCGCCCAATTTCGAAATCGAGTAATAATATCAATAAAATAGAAAATTATTTGTTTTACTGAGGGTAAGGGTAAATGTAAGTCGGGTTGCCCGACTGAAACTTTCTAACTGGTTTTAATTACAAATCGATTATTTTCAATAACTCAAGACTTAAACAATCTATATAAGTATATAAAAATGGTGGCAAAAATGTATAGTAATTCATCAATTGACAACGGCTGGACCGATTTTGATGAAATTTTTTTTCAGTTGTTCGTAATTGCCAGGAGAAGGTTTATGTAAAAGAAAATTTTGGGAAAATTTTCAGGAAAAGCCGGAAATTGGAAAAACCGAAAATTGCTTTTTTGTATGGAATTTTTTGTGCAAGTGTCACGAATGATTTTTCGAATGGAAAAATAAAATTTTTTTTTAGAAAATTCGGAAAATTCCGGAAAAATTCAAAAAATTTTAATTATATTTTTCGACGAAATTTTGCTTTTTGTCGTATGATTTGATAGTTTTGAACGATGTAACTGCGTAAAATTTTGGATAATTATTCCGAAATGACTTTCCGAATGGAAAAATAGATAAATTTTTGGAGGAAAATTCCGGAAAAACTAGGTTTTTTTCTACAAAATGTTGCATTGTATCGCTTGATTTGATTAAAATTTAAAATTGAATTTTTGTTTAAAATTTTGCGTTCAAATGTTTCGTGGTGACTTTTCGAAGGGAAAAATAGAAAATTTTTGTTGAAAAATTATGGAAAACTACCAAAAATTTTATTTTTTTCGACTAAATTTTGCAATTTACTGTATGTTTGATAATTTTGGACAATTTTAATGTGAAAAATTTCGAATAATAGAAAAATTCTTGGTGTAAAACTCGGAAAATTTTGGAAAAACTCGAAAAAGTTGGATTTTTGACGAAATTTTGCATTGTATCGCTTGATTTAATGATTTCAGTCAACTAAATGAAGTCGCAGTGGTGATTGTTGGGAAAAATGTGGAATCATCCGATATTGCTCTTAAGCGTCGGGATGGTGGACAACTGAGGCACGTGCATGAGACTTGATGTTCTGTCGTGGAGAGGATGGCTATTACCTCAATTTTAAGTTGGTCAATGGAATAAAAGGTTTGTTTACAAGTCATCACTTCTTTTTATACCATCACCCGTAGGGATGAAGGTATATATCATTTGATACGACCCAAAAGTGTAACACATAGAAGGAGTCACTTTAGACCCTAGGTTTCTTTGAACCAAATTCGATTCATGACTTTTTAAGTCGTTTGAGCCATGTCCGTCTGTCTGTCTGTCTGTCTGTCTGTCTGTCCGGTGGCTGTCCGGCTGGTTCGCACGATAACTTTCGAAAGACGCAATCAAATGTTTTGAAATTTTGCACGAGTTATTATTTTCTCAAAACTACTTACGGTATTGCAAATGGGCTACATGGCCCCGCCCCTTCTGGTACCTCCCATACAAATACATCATTCCGCCCACTTTAGAAATCGAGTAATAATATCAATACACCCTACGGGATCGTCCCCAAATTCTGTATTTAGTAAAGCTATAACAGGATAAAGTTTTGGAAAAAATTTTGAAAGCCTAGCCACGCCCCTTCTGGTACCTTCCATACAAATCTACCTTTCCGCCCACTATAGAGATGGAGAAATAATATCAATAAATTAAACGTGATCGTACCCAAATTCTATTTTGAGTAAAGCTATAACAAGATAAAGTTTTAGAGAAAAAAATTGGAAGTCTATTCACGCCCCATCTGGTACCTCCCATATACATCTGGTACCGCCCACTTTAGAAATCGATTAATATTATTAAAAGACCTAACTCGATCGTGCCCAAATTCTGTATTTGGTAAAGTTTAAGCAGGATAAAGTTTTGGAGAAAAAATCTGGAAGTCTAGACACGCCCCTTCTGGTACCTCCCATACAAATGTACCACTCCGCCCACTTTAGAAATAGGGTAATAATATCAATACACTCGACACGATCGTGCCCAAATTCTGTATTTTGTTATATTATAACAGGGCAAAGTTTTGGAGAAAAAATTGGAAGTCTAGACACGCCCCTTATGGTACCTCCCATACAAATGTACCTTTCCGCCCACTTTTGGGATGTAGTAATAATATCAGTACACCCAACGCAATCGTGCGCAAATTCTGTATTTAGTAAAGCTATAACAGGATAAAGTTATGGAGAATAAATCTGGAGCCTAAACACACCCCTTCACGTACCTCCCATATAAATGTACCACTCCGCCCAATTTCGAAATCGAGTAATAATATCAATAAAATAGAAAATTATTTGTTTTACTGAGGGTAAGGGTAAATGTAAGTTGGGTTGCCCGACTGAAACTTTCTAACTGGTTTTAATTACAAATCGATTATTTTCAATAACTCAAGACTTAAACAATATATTATATTGGGTGATGGTATTTATCAGTCAGTTTAACTGACTGAAATTTCTGTACTGGTTCATTCTCCATTTAAGTTCGAATTCGTATTTGAGGAGAATAAACGAATAAAATGGTTAGCTCAATGAATTTTTATGCGTATCGATTGATGATTCACCAAGATGTTGACAATAATCTGTTAAGATATCGCCGGTTATTTCAACAGTACTGTGTTGACATGTATATACGTCAAGGTCGAAACGAAGCGTCTCAGTTTTATTCGTTTCATTCAGTCGCCACATTTCGAAAAGCTCGCCAACGTTTACTTTTTTTTGAAAACGATGCGCATTGCGCATTCAATATCGAACTTCGATATTGAAATTAACTTCTAATCGAAGGCATCTGCGGGCTCATGTGCGGCAGCCTCCTTTGAATTAAGGAATACCAGCGCCAAATCATTCAATGCACGATGCATTCAATCGCGAATTGCAACGAGAGCAATAGTTTGATCGAGATGAGCTGACTGAAAGATTCCGAACAAATGTGCCGCTGTTGAATGCCGAGCAAACGAACGTGTACGATTCGCTGATGAAGGTTGTTAACGATGGAACGGGAGGAATTCACTTTTTCGATGCTCCCGTTGGAAAAGGCAAGACATCCGTAATTTCTTTGATTTTGGCAATAATTCGATCAGGATCGCAAATTTCATCCTCTGCCACAATGTTGAATGGCGGTCGAACTGCATATTCCGTTTTGAAATTTTCAATGAATCTTCTCACGGTTGATAAGCCAACGTGCACAATATCTAAGATATCGGCCCACCGAAATTGTTAGGAGAATGCAAAATCATCATTTGGGATGAATGCACGATGGCGCATAAACGAGCTTTGGAGGCAGTTGACCGAACGATGAAGGATTTATGAGGTGATTCGTGACGTTTTGTTGGGGCTATGATATTTCTGCCTGGAGATTTTTGTCAAACGCTTTCCGTCCTTCAAAGTCTACTGCTGCGAGTTTACATTGTCAAAGGAGGAACTCATCACCAAAGTTTTCCCCGGAATTGTACAAAATTTTAAATATCTAGATTGGATAAGTGAACGGGCCATACCAGCAGCGAAAAATATGGACGTCGATAGCTTGAATGTTATTATTTAAAGTCGAATCGATGGAGAACTGCAGTCATACCATTCCGTTGACAGCGTGACCGACGAGAATTACCAACTATCCGACAGAATTTTTGAACTCCATAGATGTGCCAGGAACTCCGTCGCATAATTTACAGCTGAAGGGTGGAGCGATCATAACCATGTGTGGAATCTGAATCATCCGAAATTGTGCAACGGTACGCGGTTGTCCGTCAAGAAACTGATGTACAATGTGATTAATGCGACGATCATCAAAGGGAAATTCAAAGAAGAGGGAGTCCTTTTCCCACGAATTCCTATTATTCCAACTGATCATCCCTCCAATTCAAGCGAATTCAATTTCCCATTCGGTTAGATTTTTCGATGACAATCAATAAATCGCAAGACCAATCGTTGAAAGTTTGTGGTATGTATCTCGAATTTCCCGGCTTTTCACACGGTTAGCTGTTCGTTGCCTGTTCGCGTGTTGGCAATTCGTATCACTGTTGGTTTTTGCGCCGGAACACAAATCGAAAGAGATTGTTTATAAGATCGCTCTTTCGATTAACTTCCAAAGATTTATGGCAGAACAACGTTTGCCGGGTCAGCTAGTATATTATATTGGGTGATGGTATTTATCAGTCAGTTTAACTGACTGAAATTTCTGTACTGGTTTTAATTAGTAATCGATTATTTTCAATAACTCAAGACTTAAACAATATCTTATATTGGGTGATGGTATTTATCAGTCAGTTTAACTGACTGAAATTTCTGTACTGGTTTTTTTAAGTTCCTATACACATTTAGTACTAATATCAGAGTAGAAAAGAATTATATTGTCTAACTTCTCAGTTATTAAGACACTTTTTATTAATATTTTAAATGTTATGAAAATAATAAACAACATTGAGTTGAATTAAATCAGTAAAGATTTACTCGAGTTATCCTACCCACCAGTCAGCCAGACAGACAGACGTTAAAAAGTCCTGAAACAAATTTCGTCTTAAGTTATTGGGGTTCAACTCGTCTCTTTAATGCGTTACACTTTTTCTCGTATTATGTTACATGACATATCCCTATTCCTATATGCAAGGGTATATAAAAGTTTTACAATTAACGAAAATTTAATTTTTGTGTTGTAATCTACAGAAGTGGCTTCAATTGTGTTGCACCCCCGGTAACACTACAAACACTACATTTTATCTAAATATTTAAATATTTTATTGAAGATAAAATCATATTGAAGATGTGTTTTATTTTGCTATTCTGAAACTTTATATGCGTATAAGTGTTGCACCCGCGATAATGGAATCACGCATAGCTCCTTCATGAACACTTATGAATGGGTATACATCTGCCCCTACGGTTACGCGCAAAGCCCATGATGCAATAGCATTCGCAAAGAATAAATAATGTATTGTAAAGAATACAAATTTAGGTAAATTTAAGAGGAATATCACCTTCGTCAGCAGTTACTAGAATTGTAAGTGAGAGTAGCAGAAGTATATAGGAAATATGATTGAAATCCATTTTTTATGGCTGGCACTGGAATATTAATGGTTGAGGAGTTTATGCTAAATTGAAACTGTTGAATGGTTGATACCACCTTGCTTATTCATACAATTTTAAATGTTGACTATAGTGAAATGCATATTTGGTTGGGAAAAATTTAAACAACGACGCGTTTTTGCTACAACGGAGTTAAAAAACCGTCATATGTTTTGTTTTGGAAATTAATTACTTAATGCGTAAATTACTTTATACGATATATATTTACGGTTCATTTAAATTTTAAAAAAATTAAAATTTGTACGTATTTTTTTTCTTATTTTGAAGTTTTTACAGTTTTTCTCTGTTGACTAAAATAATTTAAAATTAAACTTGACAACATGAGAAAAAAATTTAAAACTTATAACAACCCAAAAAAAAAAATCGAAAAGGCATATTTAAAAGTGTGGATCATAGGAATTGTAAATAATAAACATTCGGTTTATTATTATAATGAACAATTTATTATTTTATTTAAAGAAAATGATGAGTGTTACACGTGGTAAGATAAGATAGTGATTAATTTACAAAATTACCAATTTTCGCAATGCAGCTGAATATATTCATATTCATATATGTATTAATTTTATTGAACTTTTATTTTTGTAAATATATATAAATTTAAATGCGTCCAGATTTTGAGTGAACAGTGCTTTATTTTAAAAAAAATTGTTCTAGATTATAAATCGAATACACAATTTTCAATACACAATATTGTATCCGATTTTCAGCAGTTGGGATATACTCTTACTAACATATTGTATATACATATACTTTATTTAAATTCTATAAAAATGTACACAGTGTGGATTAACCCAAACGTATAACTTTAAACAAGTGTTTGTCTCTATGTGTTTCCATTTTGTTAAATAATTTGTTAAACAATAATAAATTTATGAGGGAGAGGAATACAGTAATTCTTGATATCTACCTCTAACTTGTTTACATTTGCTCTAAAATACAAATAATTGCGATACGATAGACTAGTAGTAGCTCATGACAGTAGCTGTTAGCAGTATCGCAACGAAACCATCACACATTTTAATGTGCCCGAAGTTCCACAATGGAGAGAAGTTTGATTAGTCATAAGTTCGATATTTTGTGTTTTTTTTTTTCTCTATAACTCTGGTCAATTGTGAACCTTTTTATATAATTGCAATGTGTTTGTTGAAATGTTCTACCCTGCGGGCAATGAAGCTGTCGATAACACAGTCCAACACATGCTTTTGGGACTCAATTCTGAGAACTGCACGTGAAAGTAGCCCCATAAAGAAGAAGTTTTGCATCATTCGTTCTGTCAAGTTACATGCCATAATAATTTAATATCGATTTGAAGTTAGTAAGTATTGTATAAGGGAATTTGTAACGTTTTAGGGTCTTTTTATACCATCACCCTTAGGGATGAGGGTATATATCATTTGATACGAACAAAAGTGTAACGCATTTAAGTAGACGAGTTAGACCCCAAGTATCTTAAGACCAAATTCGTTTCGGGACTTTTCTGGCTGGCTGGCTGGCTGGCTGGATGGCTGGCTGGATGGCTGGTCAGCAGGATAACTCGATTAAACCTTAACGGATCGGTATGAAAATTTACCAGTATTAGTATTTTTCAAAACGAACTTATGGGATTGTAAATGGGCAAAATAGCCCCACCCCTTCTGGTACCTCCCATGCAAAATTACCTATTTTTTGAAAATTAATATTTCTTTCATAACTTCCAAACGGACGATCGTAGGATATTTAAATTTGGTCAGTTTATTTATCTTGCAAAAGTAGACAAACCCTAAGAAAACGGAAACCTTTGCCCCACCCATTCTGGTGCCTCCCATACAAATGACCGAACTCACCCCAATAGTCTTACATATATATCTTTTTTGCAAGTACACTGAATTCAGTCAAACTATGCGTAAGTTTTACGGTTATGAAAATATGAATCAGGAATGAATTTGCACTATATCGGATCACCCCTTCTGGTACCTCCCATACGAAATGACCTATTTTTGGACAATTTATATTTCTCCCTGAACTTCCAAATTGACAATTGCCGATTAATTAAATTTGGTCAGTTAATTAATATTGTAATAGGAGGCAAAACTATAAATTAAACTATAAATAAATTTGCAAATCTGTCATGATTTTTAAAAATACAAAATTTTAATTTTATTTTGGGTAGAAACAAAAAAATTCGAAAAATCTGTTATCACCGAACTTAGCATAACTCATTCAATTTTCAATCGATTATTATGTACATACATGTTTTAGAAAGCTACTTTAATATGATATTCAATAAAGCTAATAAAAATAACAATTTTCCCCCAACCGATTAACTTTCAGCGTGAAGAAAATTAAAATGTGTATTTTTTTTTTTTTTTTTTTTTTTAATAAAACTGCCGTTACTTAGTCATTTTTTTGTGATATTAAAAAATTTGATTTTTTTCAAAGGTAACAACGATATCTTTAAAAAAAAACAAAATTTTAAAATCCGGCTTATGAAAAAAAAATTATGATTTTTTGAACAATAATTTTTTGGAAAAAAGTCGAAAATACGATTAGTACCTGTAACTTAAAAATTCGAGCTGATGGAGAAAAATGGAGATTGGATTTGAAATCAGCGACCCCAAATTAGTAAAAAACTGCTATAGAATTCCAAACAACACTCAAAAAGTTTAATTTTGTTCCCTTGTGTAATCAAACATACTTTGGTCTGTATATTCAAACCTTCACTGCCAAATCTTTATATGCATCAAAGTTTATTTCTCTATGTTTAAAAATACATTTCACCTTTTTGGAGGAGTTCTGACTTCTATTCTCAAATAAGTGCACTCCAGTTCCAACTACCGGGTCAATTTAAAAAAAAAATCGTTTTCATTATCAAACAAACCTACATTCTAAATTTCACTTTATTTAGTATATTCGGTAAATTCTTCGGTATAAACAAACCCCAGCGCAATCTACATAAAATTTTTCACATTGTCAAATAAATATACGTTCTAAATTTCAGGTAAATTAGTCCGCAGGTTCAACACAAAGATGTTTAACATACTGGGTTTGAGTTAAATCGGACCATCAATATAAACTTACCAAATTAGTCCACTCCAGCGGCACATACCGGGTACACAAAAACTTTGTTCTCATTATTAAATAAACATCAATTCTGAATTTCAGTTAAATTGGTCCATTCGTTCAAACTTTCGTTATAAAACCACACCAGCGCTACCTACCGGGTCTATTTGTATATAAAATTGTTTTTCGTGATCAACCAAATATACATTTTAAATTTCAGGTAAATTAGTCAATTCATTAAAATGAGCGATATAAATCCACCCCAGCACCACCTACCGGGTCCATTTGTACATATGATTAAACAAACATTTCAGTTTAATTGGTAAATTCATTCAAATTTTCGATATAAATCCAACCTAGCGCTGCATAGCGGTATGAAAATATTCTCAGATCTTCCAATTATAAATACCAAAGATTGGTCAAGCTGTTTCGGAGGATTGCTGCGACAAACACCGTGACACAGCATTTTTATATATTAGATATTAATATATATTAAAGTTTTAATAATTGTATTATAATAATTCCGCAAAGAAAACTTGTGCTATCATTTCAAAGTGGTGAGATCAATAAATTTGATAAAAGCGACATCAGAAAAGACTGAACTTTTCCACCTTTTTCTAGTCTAAGGGTTATAAAGAAATGGAAAATTATGAGTGTACTATTTCTAAAAATTGTTCTAGATTATAAATCGAATACACAATTTTCAATACACAATATTGTGGACGACTTTCAGCAGTTGGGATATACTCTTATTAACATATAGTATATACTTATACTTTATTTAAACTGTTTCAAAATTTACCCGTAGTTTATTAACCCAAACGTATAACTTTATACAAGTGTATGTCCCAATTTGTTTTCATTTTGTTAAATAAATTTGTTAAACAATATTTAATTTATGAGGGATAGGAAAATAATAATTCATGATGTTTACCTCTAATTTGTTTAAATTTTCTCTAAAAAACATATAACAGCGTTTTTTGTTACTCATTTGATTAGTAATCACAAGTATTTAAATAGCGATAGACTAGTAGTAGTAGCTCACGACAGTAGCTGTTAGTAGTATCGCATCGAAACCATCACACATTTTAATGTGCCCGAAATCTCACAATGTCTGGAGAGAAGTTTGATTAGTCATAAGTTCGTGTTTTTAATGATGTTTTTTTTCCAAAACTCTGATTAAAGGTGAAACTGTCTAACAAAAGAGCTTAATAAATGACAAATTCCCCTATACGATACGTACTAACTTCAAATCGATGTTAAATTATTATGGCATGTTACTTGACAAAACAAATGATGCAGAACTTCTTCTTTTTTGGGCTACTTTCAAGTGCAGTTCTCAGAATTTAGTCCCAAATTAATGAGTTGAAAAATGTTGTAGTGTGTAAGAATTTCAGTTGAAAATTAAAGACTGTAGTGCCGAGTACTACTACATATATATACCAAATATTATCTCTAGGGCATAAATACAGTTGGACCAAGCCCACTCTACTCGAAATTTTACCTTTGTATGACTTAAATTTAGTTTTAGATCGAAATTGAATTTTGAGTCACAAAGAAACAGGCAAACAATCATCTTTTCAATACGGATTTGAATGTATTTCAAGGATTTTTAAAATCATAACATTGTTTAACAATATTTGTTGTCCACATTTCATTTTCCATTCGTCACATAGCCAGCCAATCCTTTTGAGCAACTGTTAAGTTTAATACATTTACCACCACAATTACAATCTGAAGGACATTTAATGTGCCCATATCTACAAGATTGAGTCGCTGTAGAGCATTTTTCACATTTCTTCCTCCATGGATCCTTGACTGCTATATAAAACAAACAGAGGATGAATATTCCACAAAATAATATTAAAAAAGTACAAAAACTTACAAGTTTTCGACAGAGAGTTAGCATAGCCCACATCTACCAAGTTGCAAAGGATCATTAAAACTATGATGCTAAAACAACAAATGGAATATAATTTAACCATTGCTTAGATTATAATTTAATAAAATGTTAGGTTTTAAGTTATAAGATGTCCAACAACTACTGAGCTGAGACCTTAATAGATGTTGTGTATATATGTATGTGCTACTATGTATATTGATTATTTCTAACGATTTATTATTAACATTTGAGTGATAAAGCCAATAGTCGAAACTAATGCAGCCGCAAGTAATAGTATATTTGCAGATTCTAAATACATGTGTTTTATGACAGCCAGATGAGCAATAAAGTCAACATTATAAATAACACTAACCACTAAAAAGAATTTTTGCCTCATTTACACTAGATAACAGTCATTTGGTCCATAGCTGCGCATATGCACTTATTGTCATATTTTTAGATTTCTTGAACCAATATCAATCATTTCAACTAATGATATTTTATAAGTAATACCACATATATTTACCACATATCTCATAACGTTGGTGTACATCTTAAACTAAAAAGCCTTACATAGACATTCAACACTAATTCATATTACAAACAATGGCTAAATTACTTTCCATTTGTTATGGCATCATACTCTTGATGGTCCTTTGGATGTTAGTAGATGTGGGCGTGGCTGCTGCTAACTCGAAAGCTCGTAAGTCTTGAATCATTTTGAAGTTGTGTGTGTGTGTGTATTATCCCCTTTATTGCTTTATACAGGAAGCGTAGAATTACGAACTAGAAGATGTAAATTTTGCTCTAAAAATTGTACTTATGATACCAAAAAATGTCCTGGAAGTTGTGATTGTCGTCGTCGCAGATGCATTAACTATGAGGTTTGCTCAAATGTTTATAAAAGGAAATTAGCAAGTCAAAACAGTAAAAGCTGAATAAAAAAAATATATTTTTTATAAATCGAATAAATTTTTTAATAATTAGATGAGTTTAGAGTAAAAGTTTTTACAGAAAACATAAACAAGTTAAATATTGTCAACAAAATAATTTAATAAAATTATTACAAACTACGATCAAGTGCAGTTTAAAATTATACAGTTATGGTGATGAAGACAAATATATTTACGTGAAATTCATTGTAACGTGTTAAGTCCAGTCGTCGCCAGGGTCTCAATAAGGACCCACAAAACCTTACGGAATAAGAACTCAGTAGATTTTCCCTGACTAGGGCAAAATAACAATATTATTTATTGATGGTGTAATTTAAACTTATAATCTACTGACTGCGATGACAGGTTTCGGGACTTGGTTCGATTTAAGATAACCGAGAACGATCGATTTGAGGTGATCGAGAACTTTATACTATACTCCCAAAACTGTAGAGGTCAGATAGGTCAGGATTGTTTCGGTATTCAGGAACGTGGTAATTCGGGTACTTTAGATGATTCAGGCTCGTACCAGTATCTTGACAGCGTACTGATGATTCGGGTTTTGTCGGTGTTTCAGGTTAATATCAGCAGTGATAATTGATGTCTCGGGTTTCGTCGGGGTTCCAGGTTAATATCAGCAAGTGATGATTGATGACTTGGGTTTTGTCGGGGTTTCAGGTTAGTATCAGGAAGTGATGATTGATGACTTAGGTTCGTCGGTGGTTCGGGTTAATGTCAACAATTCATATCAGGTTCATATCAGCAATACTGGAGCATCTTGATGATTCGGGTTTGTCGGTGGTTCAGGTTTATATCAGCAATACGTGGTCGTTTTGGTGATTCGGGTTTTGTCTGGTATTGAGGTTAACTTCAGAAATTTCGGAACATATTGAAGCTTCGGCTTTCGTCGTAAATCAGTTTGATATTCATAACTCAGGATCGTGTTGATGATTCGTGTTCTTCGATGATTCGGCTTCCGTCGTAAATATGTTTGGTATTCACAACTCAGGATCGTGTTGATGATTCGTGTTCTTCGATGATTCGGCTTCCGTCGTAAATATATTTGGTATTCGCAACTCAGGATCGTGTTGATGATTCGTGTTCTTCGATGATTCGGCTTTCGTCGTAAATCAGCTTGGTGCCCGTAATTATGGATCGTGTTGATGACTCGTGTTCCCTAGTAAATCGACTTTTGCAACTCGTAGTTATATCGCGACCGAACTAATAATCGTACCCGACGGAGTGTTAGTATCAAAATGCTACGGTGCTAATTTCTAATACAATGCTACAGGAACGAAGAGTATCTTCGTGTACCAGACCGAAATCTGTGCAACCGACGAGTCGGTACAACCAACCGGGGTTGGATTCAACAGACCGAAGTCCGATTCAACAGACCGAAGCCCGATTCAACAGACCGAAGTCCGATTTAACAGACCGAAGTCCGATTTAACAGATCGAAGTCCGATTCAACAGACTGAAGTCCGATTCAACAGACCGAAGTCCGATTCAACAGCCCGAAGTCCGATTCAACAGACTGAAGTCCGATTCAACAGATCGAAGTCCGATTCAACAGACCGAAGTCCGATTCAACAGACCGAAGTCCGATTTAACAGACCGAAGTCCGATTCAACAGACAGAAGTCCGATTCAACAGACCAAAGTCCGATTCAACAGGCCGAAATCCGATTCAACAGACCGAAGTCCGATTCAACCAATTGAGTTTGGATTAAACCAACAAAAGTTGGTTCAACAGACCGAAGTCCGTTTGCAGCGGTCGTGCGATTGGTAGAATTGACGATTGCCCTTCAAGTAGTTGAAGAATTATCAGTATTGAAGGGCAAATGAAGGTTGCTGCCATTCGGCCTCTGCTGCGCTCGAAGTAATTGAAAGTATGTATGCAGGTTGAGTTTGTTGGCGATGTTGAAGGTCAAACAAAGGTTGTTTAGAGGAAGAGTTGAAGATGTAGGTGAATGTATGTACGGACGACTGGCGTCACGTTACATCATCTATATTTGGTTGATTGTTTGTTTGTATTTTTTATGTACGACTAGACCGATCTTTATACAATTTTCATAGAATGTAGCTGTGTTGTTGGTGGTGAAAATGGAAAACTTGAACTTTTGATATATCAAGTGGGCGTGACCACGCCCATTGGACCCATTTTTTGAAAACGCAAACGTAGAACTGAAAATTTATGTGGATGCATTTGGCACCGAAATTCGTGATCAAACAAAAAAAAATGGGCGAGATCCGATCTGTGGGCGTGGCTTATATCTTGAATCTTTAAACGTCTGTATCTCATGAACTATCAGAGGTATGAAGATGATATTTGTACCGATTGAAAATGAAAATTTTTCCAAGTGTTACAGATGACCTGTTTATAGTCCCTGCCTGTACTTTGTTGTGATTGCTAAAAGGGGCTTGGCACCGCCTATTCACCTTTAAAATTAAAAAGGCTATACCTCATGAACTATCTGAGGTATGAAGATGATATTTAGAATATATATTGTTCGAACAATAAGAATTACAGCCAAGGTGAAAGCGGGCGGTGCTACGCCCTTTTTCAAAAATGCTCTGTCAGCGTTACCAATAGACCTATTGATACGAAAATTTTACAAAGTGGTACTGATGACCAGTTTATAGTTCCCGGCTATACTTCGTTGGGATCAGATAAAAATAATCGATTTTTAAAGTGGCCGGTACCAGATGGACATGGGAGGTATCAGAAAAGGGGCTCAAACGGCTTAAAAAGTCATGAATCGAATTTGGTTTGGGAGGTACCAAAAAGGGCGTGGCTAGACTTCCAACTTTTTTCTCAAAAACTTTATCCTGTTATAGTTTAACAAAAAACAGAATTTGGGCAATATCGCTTTGGGTGTATTGATATTCTTACTCCATCTCTAAACTGGTACGTTTGTATGGGAGATACCAGAAGAGGCGTGGCTGAACTTCCCAGCGAAACGCCGGGACACGTATAACTTCTTTTTTACCGATATAACTTTCCCCAGTAGTTTGTACCCTTCCCGATCACTGACCCCTACCATTTGTCTCACAGTGTAATCGATTTCTAAAGTGGGCGGTACCAGATGGGTATGGTAGGTATCAGAAAAGGGGCGACAGACAGACATGGCTCAAACGACTTAAAAAGTCATGAATCAAATTTGGTTCAAAGAAACCTAAGGTCTAAAGTGAATCATTCTATGTGTTACACTTTTGAATCGTATCAAATGATAGTTATATACCCTCCTAAGCCTAGCGTGAGTGCTTAATAAGGGTATTATTTTTAAGTAGCTTACTTAATCCAAAGCTGCATCTATTAGCCGGACGATACCGAGAGGTTTATAAAGTTTTCAACTTCCACTGTCTGTCCGAATCTTTTCGCAGATTCTTTCTCAAGTTTATCAAAAGTTGCAGTTACCGCTCGCAATGTCTGACCCATGATATCAATATCGTCATCATAAGCGAGTAACATGAGTTGTTTGGTGTATAGTCTGCCAGTTCTGTTTACCTCCGTTTGGTACTGAATGGCTCGGAGAGGATCTTTCTTATTTCGTCCACATAGACTCAGTACTGTCGTCGTGGATTGCTTCTGGAGTTTCTTCATCGTCGCTACTACCGGATACCAACAGTTGGGAAAAAATTGCCTTTCCATATCCGAGTATCTGTTACCAGATTGCCATCTTCATCTTTACATGTACCTGTACTAAAGCACTCAGTTTGATATTTAATTCTTTGGTAAGATTTGCTTGCTACATTCTGAGTCCTGTACATCTTGATACTCTCACACTCACATCTTTTCATTTCTCTCTTTTTCCTGCAGAATATACGTTTGTACTTTTCTCCTGATACGTTTCATGTGCATGACATATGGTTACTGAGTGCAGTTTTGCCAAAACTATATACCGCATATCATATTTCGCTTCAGTAGCATCACGACACTCCTGGTCTCACCGTGGGTTCTTTGGTGGGGGCTTTTGGTACTCAAAAACGGATTTCGCAGCGTTCTCCATGGTTTACAGTTTTGAACACTCTACCTGTTACACTTACATCTACAGCGGCAAATCTTCTCTTCATACCTCTGGTAGTTCATGATATAAATCAATTTTAAATTGCATGGACGGTACCACGCCCCTTTTCCCAATCACAACCAAGGAACATCAATAGGTCATTAGCACCACTTTGTAAACTGTTCGTATCAATTGGTCTATTAAAAAGCCGTCAGAGCAATTTTTTTTAAAAGGTTTCATTGAACCAAATTCGATTCATGACTTTTTAACTCGTTTGAGCCATGTCCGTCTGTCTGTCTGGCTGTCCGGCTGGTTCGCACGATAACTTTTGAAAGACGCAACCAAATGTTTTGAAATTTTGCACGAGTTAATATTTCTCCAAAACTACTTACGGTATTGGAAATGGGCTACATGACCACGCCCCTTCTGGTACCTTCCATACAAATGTCAGTTCCGCCCACTTTAGAAATCGTGTAAAAATATCAATACATCGAACTCGATGTACGCCCCTGCTGGTACCTCCCATACAAATGTACCATTGCGCTCACTTTAGAGATGGAATAATAATATCCATACACCAAACGCGATCTTGCCCAAATTCTGTTATTTGTAAAGCTATAACAAGATAGAATTTTTGAGTAAAAAATGGAAGTCTAACCACGCCCCTTCTGGTACCTTCCATACCCATCTGGAACCGCCCACGGTAGAAATCGATTATTATTGTTAAAAGACGCAACGCGATCGTGTCCAAATTCTGTACTAAGTACAGCTCAAGCAGGATAAAGATTTAGAGAGAAAATCCGCAGGCCTAGCCACGCCCCTTCCGGTACCTCCCATACAAATGCACCATTCCGATCACTTTAGAGATGGAGTAATTATATCAATACATCCAACGCAATCGTGTCAAAATTCTGTATTTAGCAAAGGTAAATCTGGATAAAGTTTTGGAAAATAAACTGGAAGTTTAGCCACGCCCCTTCCGGTATCTCCCATACAAATGCCTAGAAGAAAAAAACAAATTACAGCGAAAAATATAATAGATATTTGAAAAATAGTCTATACGCCCCTTTTAACATAGTTACGGAAAACCAAAACATTTCATTGCAGCTCCAAATGTTAAATAGTTGCACTGATATACAAGCTTCATACTCTTCTCATACGTAAACAAAAGCTTCATTGGGCACAGGGGAAAGTACATATCGTCGATCGAATTGAAATTCTATAACAAAATTTACGTTCGGCCATAGTTGAAGAGAACAAAAAACATAACGTCACTAAAAACACGTACCTATGACTAATTAAACACTTTTCCAGACATTGTGGCATTTCGGGAACAATAAAATATGTGATGGTTTCGTGGCGATACTGCTAACAGCAACTGTTATGAGCTACTACTAGTCTAACGCTATTTAAATACTTGTGAGTACTGATCAACTGGATAAGAATAATTGTTGTTATTTGCTTTTGAAGAGAAAATATAAACAAATTAAATATTGTTCTACAAATGAATTTAATATAAAATGAATACAAACAAAGCCCACCAAACACTTGTTTAAAGTTATGCGATTGGTGTTAATAAACTTAAATTAAATTTTTAAACAAATAAAATAAATTTAATATAACAATAGGATTCTGCATATTTCTTTTTTTTATTTTATTTTTTTTTTTATTTTATATACTCCCAAAATGTATTAAAAATTTGTTGTCATTTGATGTTAATAAATAATAAATATTTTTGTGCACCACCTTAAGACAAAGGCTGCGCAATGATATATTAGTTTTACTGAATATATTGCACTAAACACTCTAAAATGGTACTAAAAAATTAAATTTTATATTTTATTTTATTAAAAATATGTTTATGCAAAACTCTGTAGCAAGAACTATGCAGTAATGTTTTATTTTTAATAAATTTTTTATTTTAATTACTCTCACAAGGTATTACAATTTTTATTTGTCATTTGATTTCAATAAAAATATTTTTGTGCACAACCTTAATACAAAGCCTTTGAAATGATATATTAGTTTTACTGAATATGTTGCGTCGGGAGTGTGATGCAAGGTAAAGCTTCTGATCGGTTTAACTTGGAAAACCCAGAGTGATCCTTGCCAATTGCACTTCAAGTCTACTCACAGAGCTCCGTATTCGTGGTACTACTGCGAACGGAGTACCTCCACGTGGTGACGCCTGGAAACGTGCTTTTGACACCCGTCAGAGCACGGCTAACTGTGAGGGGCGAAACCCAAAACCCAGGCACGTCAGCTCAGAGTGAGCGGTACCCTGGTCAGCGTCTGACCCAGAATGGGCGGCTGCAATAAAATCCTGGCAGGAGGAGAAAACTGCGACGTGGTGCGCTGGGCTTGCAACCCGCCACTGACGTATAACCGATTGCAATGAAAAGAAGTAAAATCAGAATAAAACGGACCCCCCAAAATATAGACGACCACCGCAAACGAATTAAGGACCATGATTTGAGGATATGCACCTGGAATGTTAGAACACTGTATAGACCAGGTGCCTCCATCCAACTGGCGGAAGTCCTCGAAAAATACAAGGCTGACATAACCGCTTTACAGGAAATCCGGTGGACGGAACACGGGTGCTCGCGCAAGAAGACGTGCGACATCTACTATAGTGGCCATGCGGACAAGCACGAGTTTGGTTGTGGATTTGTGGTTGGCAAGAGACTGCGACACCTAGTCTCAAGGTTCAACCCGGTGTGTGAACGTATAGCCACCATAAGAGTCAAAACTAAGTTTTTCCACATAACACTTATATGTGCCCATGCTCCGACAGAAGAGAAAAGCGATGAGGACAAAGACGAGTTCTACGAGAGCCTAGAAAATGTATATGACCGTAGCCCCAGCCATGACATCAAAATTGTACTAGGCGATTTTAATGCTAAAATAGGCAGGGAGACCGCATTTGAGCCTACAATCGGAAAATTCAGTCTGCACACCGAAACGTCGAACAACGGCATCAGACTGATTGATTTCTCGGCGGCAAGAAATATGGTAGTTAGCAGCACTAGATTTGACCATAAAAATATTCATAAGGCAACATGGTTATCTCCAGATCATTTGACGAGGAATCAGATAGATCACGTGGTAGTCGATGGAAGGCACGCATCGAGTGTTCTGGACGTACGAGTGATCAGGGGTGCGAACATTGACTCCGATCACTTCCTTACCGCAGTTAAGGTACGCACTAGGCTAAGCATGGCGAAAAACGTACGTAACCAGGCACAACGAAAGCTGGACATCGGTAAACTGCGGACCACAGAGGTAGCGGACGCCTACTCCAACCACCTAACTCAACTGCTGCGGAATGCTCCAACCCCTGATAATATAACCTCGCAGTGGCAATATATAGCCGACTCCATAGAACGGACTGCGAGAAGCGTACTTGGGTACTCAAAGCCGTCTCAAGAAGATGCCTGGTACGATGATGAATGCCGCAATGCCACGAGAGAGACGGATGCTGCATACAGGGCAAAACTGCAGCCAATGGCAACGCGAGCTGTTCGTGAACGGCACAGGGAGAAGAGACGACAGGCAACTCGTCTTTTTAGAAGAAAAAAGAAGGAGCTGAAGAAGAGGCAGGATGAGTGCACTGAGTTGCTCCGAAGTAGAGGGGAAGCCCGAAAATTCTACAAGAGAGTTAAAGCGAGAATGCGTGGAACAGGGTTGCCCTCCTGCAAGGACAGCGATGGTCAGCTGGTGACGGACCCGGATAACGTTCTGAAGATATGGAGAGATCACTTTAGAAATTTACTGGATACTGACACCACTCCAGAAGACCCCGCTCCAATCCATGACGATGGTATTAACTGTCCACCTCCGAGCCAGAGCGAGATACGTATGGCCATCTCCCGCCTTAAAAACAACAAAGCTGCTGGAGCCGATGGTCTCCCTGCTGAATTGTTTAAGGCTGGCGGGGAGGAGCTGATTAGGAGCATGCATCAGCTCATGGAGAACATCTGGCAAGAGGAGAGCATGCCCGGGGATTGGAGTCTCAGTCTGTTATGTCCCATATATAAGAAAGGAGATCGTAGTGAATGTAAGAACTACCGTGGAATAAGCCTATTACCAATTGCGTACAAGGTCCTTTCAAGCATATTGTGTGAACGTCTAAAGCCAATTGTAGAAAAACTAATTGGACCATATCAGTGCGGCTTTAGACCTGGCAAATCTACGACGGATCAAATATTCACCTTACGACAAATCCTGGAAAAAACCCATGAAAAGCAGATCGACACCTACCACCTCTTTGTCGACTACAAAGCTGCCTTCGACTCTCCGATAAGGAATAGGCTTTATGAGGCCATGTCTGAGTTTGGTATTCCTGCAAAGCTGATTCGACTTTGCAAATGTACCTTAGACAACACCAAATCCTCGGTTAAGATTGGTAAGGACCAGTCTGAACCATTCAACACGGAAAGAGGTCTCAGGCAGGGCGATAGCCTGTCCTGTACACTATTTAATATAGTTATGGAGAAGGTGATGAGAAAGGCTGGTGTCAACATGTCTGGCACCATATTCCACAAAAGCCACATGCCACTAGCCTACGCCGATGATATAGATATCATTGGCCGAAATCTGCGGGACGTTACTGCAGTCTTCTCATCCCTAGAAAAGGAGTCGGCAAAAATGGGTTTAGCGGTCAACGAGGACAAAACAAAAATAATGATTTCAACGAACAAAGAGTCCTCTCGATGGGGACGCAGCGTCAACGTTGAAAATTATTGTTTTGAGGTAGTAGATGAGTTTACCTACCTCGGATCTTCCGTCAATAAGACAAATAATGTCAGCCAAGAAATTAAGCGGAGAATAGTGCTAGCCAATAGATGTTTTTACGGACTTCGGCAGCACTTTAGTAATACCACCTTATCTCGGAATACTAAGAAACAGCTTTACCAGGTGCTAATATTACCCGTTCTTTTGTATGCTGCCGAATCATGGGTGCTTACGACAACGGACATACAAAACCTGGGAGTATTCGAGAGAAAAGTACTCCGGAAAATTTATGGACCTATCTGTGTCGACGGCGAGTTTCGCCATCGGATGAACCATGAGCTGTATGAGCTTTACCACGACATCGACGTAGCTAAAAGAGTCAGAATGCAACGACTACGATGGCTGGGTCATGTTGCCAGGATGGATGTAAATGCTCCAGCGAGAAAGGTGTTTGAAGGCGAACCTGAAGGACGGCGCAGAGCAGGGAGACCCAAACTCCGTTGGAAGGACCAAGTGGTAGGCGACGTGCCACCATCTGGTAGGACTAACTGGAGAACACACGCACAAGACCGAAGCGTGTGGAATTCTTTAATACTTCAGGCCTCAAACTTATAAACCATGTTTGTAAGTTGTAATGGGCCACCTAAGTAAGTAAGTAAGAATATGTTGCACTAAACACTCTAAAATGGTACCCAAAAATTAATCTGACCACGTCAATGTCAGTTTACAGCTCGTACAGCTCATGATTCATACGACGCCGATACTCTCCGTTAACGATGATGAGCCCATATATTTTACGGAGTATTTTTCTCTCGAATACCGCCAGAACCGATTCATTTGCTTGTGTCATAACCCAGGATTCTGAGCCATACATAAAGACAGGAAGAACCAGTATCTGGTATAGCTGGAGTTTTGTTCGTCGAGAGAGGGCTCTGTCATTGAATCGCTTGCTTAGTCCGTAGTAGCATTTATTTGCAAGCAGGATTCTTCTCCGGATTTCTAGGCTGACATTATTTGCTTTGTTGATGGCGGAGCCTATGTAGACAAAATTATCTACCACCTCGAAATTATAGTTGTCAACGTTCACGCAGTTTCCCAAACGAGTAGATTCTTTGTTCGTTGAAACTAATAACTTCGTTTTGTCGTTGTTTACCGTTAGGCCCGCTTATTCCTTCTGTATACCTGAGAAGGCTGCAGTCACATCCAGCAGTTTTCCACCGATGATGTCTACGTCATCAACGTATGCGAGTAGCATACGGCTTTTGTTGAATATAGTGCCACTCGTGTTTACTGCAGCTTTTCTCATTATCATCTCCATCACTATGTTGAACAGATTACACGATGCCCCGTCGCCTTGTTTTTGGCCACGTCTGGTACAGAATGGCTCCGTAAGGTCCTTGCCAATCTTCACTGAAGACTTCGTGTCAGTCAGCGTCATTCCGCAAAGATGTATCAGCTTCGCCGGAATACCAAACTCAGCCATGGCTTCGAGTAATTTCTGCGGTATCGGGCTGTCGAAGGCGAAAAGATGGTACCGATCTGTTTCTCTTGGGTCTTTTCCAGGATTTGCCGAAGTGTAAAAATCTGGTAAGTTGTTGATTTTCCTGGTCTAAAGCCACACTGATAAGGTCCG
Source organism: Muscina levida (assembly GCA_964034835.1). NCBI lineage: Eukaryota > Metazoa > Arthropoda > Insecta > Diptera > Muscidae > Muscina > Muscina levida. Next base: position 129,039,942 of record OZ035882.1, read on the forward strand.
ATCAGGTTGTTACACTGGCTTTAGTCTTTCACATAGCACACTCGACAGGACCTTATATGCGATGGGTGAAAGGCTGATCCCGCGGTAGTTGGATCACCTTTTTTCAGCACAGGATATAATACGCTTACATTCCAATCGTCGGGCATGCACTCTTTAAGCCAAACCGTGCGCAGGAGCTAGTGCATGCTCGTTATTAGGTCCCCGCCACCGGACTTGAAGAGCTCTGCGGGCAGACCGTCGGCACCGGCTGCTTTGTTGTTTTTTAGCCGCGATATTGCTCTCCTTACCTCGGCTTGACTTGGTGGTAGGCAATCTAAGCCGTCGTCGACAATTGGCGTGATTACTTCACGGGCGCTGCCTTCTGGAACCAGCAGTTGCTGGAAGTGTTCTCCCCATATGTGCAGCACACTCTGCGTATCCGTGACCAGATTTCCATTCTTGTCCTTGCAGGTGGGGAGGCCATTACCGTATCCATTTGCTCTTACTTTCTGGTAAAGTTTTCGGGCTCTCCCCTATCCCTGTATCGCTCTATATCCTCGTTTTCCCGTTCCTTTATCTGATGTTTTTATTCGCCTAAATAGCTGTTTCGCCTATTTTTCTTTCTCCTTGTGCCGTTCCCTAACAGCAAGGGTTACAATGGCCTGTAGCGTTGCCCTATAAGCAGCATCCTGTTCCTCAGACGCTATGCGTCATTCTTCATCGTACCAGGATTCGTCTGAGTGCAGTACAAAATTTTTTTTTTTGAGAACTGCTGCTGAGAACTGAAAGTAGTTCCAAAAAGAAGAAGTTCTGCATCATTCGTTTTGTCAAATTACATGCCATCATAATTTAATATCGATTTGAGGTTAGTAAGTATCGTATAGGGGAATTTGTCACATTTTAATTATTAAGTAAGTTAAGTCTTTTTTGTTTGACTATACTATACTACTGACTTCATTGTCAGTATTTCCTTTCAAATTGTGTCAGCATCGTGTATATGAGATTGTTCTGGCAGAATTTATCGACATACTTTTTTCCAACTGAATCCGTCTTTAAACTTTACTTCCACAATTCTAAAAAAAAAATATTGTCAAAATGCTGAAAAAGTGTCAGCAAATAAAATTAAAAAAAATATATATTTCGAAGTTAAGAAAAAACCATTGTAGTTCTTGCCTTTGTCTTCAACAACAGTTCTTTTAGATAAAAAGTACTTTTTGATACAACAAAAATAATTTTTTGGCACAGTTTTAAAACTTTTTGGTACAATGAATATACTTTTTTGTATAACAATAAATGCACTTTTATGTACAGTAAATTGTACTTTTTAGTACAATAAATGTACGTTTCGTTAAATTCAATTGTACTTTTTGATTCTGAGTGTTATTTGTCTATCAAATATTATTTCTCTAGGGCTAAAATACAATTTTGCCTCGCCCCTTTCGCCCAATGATTGAGAATAACAATTTCATCTGCAAATTTGAACCTACAGTGCCGAGTACTACATGTGTACCAACTTATATCTCTCTGTGGTTAAATTACAGTTTGGTCATGCCCCCACCGTCCGCTGATCCACAGTTTATATGTCGTCTGCATATTCATATTCGAGTTGTCGAATATTGTATGTGAATCAAATTTTATGTCTTTATGGCTTAAATACAGTTTTGTCACGCCTACTCAGCCCACTAATCCAAACTTTACATTTCGTTTGCATATTCATTATCGCGTTGTCGAGAACTACATGGGTATCCAATTTTATCTTTCTTAACTTTCCCTTTACACCCCATGAATGAGGTATGGGATAGCTTCTCGCGGTGTTGTAAATTAACACGCTTTCTATTTTAAGATTCACAACTAACGGCATCTACTTGTTTATCGACGAATGCAAACGTCACTAATTGAGAAGCTCTTACTAGACACGCCGATTGACTCGACACTAATACTGCGAAGTTGCTGTCGACAACTTTCAAGGGGAGCCGACAATGAAAGAACATTTTTTTTTTCTTTTAAGATGACTGGAGCCAGGAGTTGAATCTGTGATCTCCCGCATGGTAGTCGGGTGTTCTAACCACTATGCCACGGCCGGTGCCAATTTTATCTTTCTAGCTCTAAAAAAAAAAGTTTTGCTAACCCTACGCCGCCCATTTGGTCAAAAATAAAAATGTCGTCTGCACATTCATATTTGTGTTGCCAAGCACTATCTGTGTACCAAATTGTATCTCTCTAGCTCTAAAAATATGTTTTGCCATGCACAATACGCCCATTTAGTCCAGAATTAAAATTTCGTCTGCATATTTATAATTGTGTTGCAATTATTAATAATGTTTTGCCACGCCCACTCCGCCCATAGGGTCAACAATTAAAATTTCTTCTGCACATTTATATTTGTGCTGCCGAGCACTATCTGTGTATCAATCTTTATCTTTCTAGCTCTAAAAAATAACTTTTTCCACGCCCACTGTGCCGATTTGGTTCAAAATTTAAATTTAGTCTGCATATTCATATTGGCGTTGTTGAGTACTATCTGAGTATCAAATTTTATTTCTTTAGCTCTAATAGAAGCTTTGGCACGCCCACTCCGCCCATAGGGTCAAAAATTAAAATTTCGTCTGTATATTCATATTCGTGTTGTCAAGTACTATCTGGGTATCCAATTTTATCTTTCTAGCATTAAAAATAGTTTTGCCACACCCACTCCGCCCATTGAGTCAAAGATTAAAAATTCGTAGGCATATTCATATTGTCTGGTTGTTAAGTACTATATAGGTATCAAATTGTATCTCTCTAACTCTAAAAAATATGTTTTGCTACGCCCATTCCGCCTACTGGTCCAAAATTTAAATTTCGTCCGCATATTCATTTTCGTGTTGCCGAGTACTATCTGCGTATGTGTCTGGAAGTGTCGAGTACTATTTGTGTACCAAATGTTATTTCTCTAGTTCTAAAAAAAAGTTTTGCCACGCCCACTCCGCCCATAGGGTACAAAATATAGAAAATTTCCATTAAATACACTAACTGCCTACAAAATGCCATTAAAATCGCTTCAGACGTTTAGAAGTGATTGAGCCACAAACAAACAAACAAGTAGATAGACCTTTATAATATTAATAGCACAGTACAACATATGATTTTGGAACTCAATTCTGAGAACTGCACGTGATAGTAGCCCCAAAAAGTGGTTCTGAAGTTTGTCAAACAAAAGAGCCTAAAACGTGACAAATTCCCCTATACGATACTTGCTAACTTCAAATCGATATTAAATTATTATGGCATGTAACTTCACAAAACGAATGATGCCGAACTTCTTCTTTTTGGGGCTACTATCGCGAACAGTTTTGCGAAAATCCATAGCGTCTGTTCCATATTGGGCGGCTTCCTGGTCAGCGTCTGCCTCAGAATGAGCGGCTGAAATGTTTCCTGGCAGTAGGAATAAAATGCAGAACCTGGTGGGCTGGGCTTGCCACCCGCCACCAGTATAATGGCAGTGAATAAAATGAGAAATAAGAGAAAAAGAAACCCCCAAAATGGTGACGACCACCGCAAACGTGGTGTGACGTGTACTACAGCTGCCACGCGGAAAAGCATGAGTTTGGATGTGGATTTGTGGTCGGCAAGAGACTACGACACCTGGTATCTAGGTTTACTCCTGTCAGTGAACGAATCGCCACCATAAGACTAAAGGCTGAAACACATAGAAAGCATTGCATCCGTGCCTCGCTTTCTTTACAGGCATGAGCCTCGCGCTTGAATTTTCTAAAACACATAAGCAGCCTTGGCATACGCTTTTCTCAACATATGTTTGTCGGGTAAACAAACATTTATATTTAAAATTGCGTCTGGCGTATACTATAAATAACACATGGAGGTTGAGGATATACTTTATTGGATTTTGCTAATTATTCTGTTGCAAGAAGCCATGTATTGTTTGCAAAAATCACGGTATAGAAGATTTTGGGTCCGGCCACTTTATCAGACCAGAGATCTAAATGGGGTGTTTGCTATCAGTTTTGAGCATCTTTACGAGCACGACCACGAACAATTTTTTATAATGGTTAGAATGTCACCCAGGATATTTGATCTTCTTTATAATTTGGTGATGGAAGGGCTGACAAAACACAGCAACAGACCGGTCATATCGGCAAAATGCAGATTGTTTTTGGTACTAATGTAAGTTTTTAAAGTAACTCGAAAATATATATATCGAAGGATAACTGCTTCCATTTTATTGATGCAGTTATTTAGCCCATGGTGATAGCACTCGATATTTGTCACTAACTTTTAAGATGGGAGCCAGTACAGTGCGTAGGGTAATTCTTGAATCTTGTGAGGTTATTTGGAATAACCTTTATCCCATATATCTTTCCGTTCCGTCCTGTCATGAATGGAAAAGAATTGCAGTTGATTTTGAGACTATGTGGCAATTTCCTAATTGTGTTGGTTCTATAGATGGGAAACACATCAACATTGTTTGTCCTCCTAACTCCGGTTCACAATATTACAATTATAAAGGTAAATCGCTGTAATTTGTATAAAATAATTAAGTTACCTTGTTTCATATACAGGAACGTTCTCAATATCTCTTTTGGGTGTTTGCGATGCTAATTACACATTTACTGCCGTGGATATAGGAGCATACGGTTCCCAAAGCGATGGAGGAGTTCTCATGAATTCAGAATTTGGAAAACGATTACTTAAGGGCACTTTAGATTTGCCACAACCAGCACCACTTCCAAACTCAAATGAATATTTCCCTTATTTTTTTGTCGGTGATGCCGCTTTTCCTCTAAAAAACAATATAATGAGACCGTACCCAGGCACACTATTACCTTCTGATCGAGAAGTCTTCAATAAAAGGTTATCTAGAGCCAGGCGAACTATAGAAAATACTTTTGGAATAATGGTGGCACGTTGGAGAGTTCTCCTTAGTCCACTGCACATGCATCCAAAATCAGCCGAATCAGTTGTAAAAGCAACAGTTGTATTGCACAACTTCCTAAAGATGAACGACGGTAAATACTGCCCACCTGATTTTGTTGATTCATATAGGGGCGATGAACGAATAGAAGGTTTGTGGAGACGTGAAGCAAAACCATTACAAAAGCTTCACATAGGGCATTGTAAAAACGCCACAAGAAAAGCATTTGAGCTAAGAGACGTGTTGAAAACATATATCAATAATAACTAAAAAGTTATTATCTCACTTCCATTACTTGTATATTTTCCAGAACGTGTAATTCTAATATAATAAATTATCACATGAACCATACAGACTTTTTCTAAAACCTTTAGTTGAACTACATGTGTCCAATAGTAAATTCAGAAAGGGGTGTAAAACGAATAAGTAATAAATCAGGTATTTTTATTGAATAAAAAAAATAATAATTCGATATTATTAAATTATGTAATTAATACATTTACAAAAGTTCAGTTCAATTTTGTGTAATAAAAAATGACACAGTCTAACATCTTTAGAATAAGTATAAATTAAAAAAATCCAGTCTTGTTTGGAGTAATACAAAAAATAACAAAATTTTTTAAAAACATTTATCAAAGGTTTAATAAAATTGTTATAGAGAATTCGTTCTATTACATAAATTAAATGTTTTTGAATAGGGTTTTTAGTACAAAATAAATCTAATAATTATCAACATTTTACGTTTTTTTCTCATTTACATATTTGTTGACAAGTTCAGACACAAACTTGACGACTTCAACTTTAATAATATCTTGGTAATTGTCATCAACTTTGCACAATAGTGAATCTACAAATTTGTAAAAACTTTCATTTTTAGTTTCACCTCCGAGTTTCTTCTCAACCATAGTGTTAATAGTTCCGATAAGCTCAGTAAATTGAGAATAAGTTTCGCTATGAAGATCTTGTTTGCGTTTCTTTGTTACACTTTGGGTGGTAGGTTCTTTACAAGCACTGGCATTGAAATCTTCTAAATTAGACGAATCATTTTCAATAAGTTGACAAAAGTCATCATAGTCAATATCCTCCGATTGTCTTTCTTCCGAAACATTGTCCAAATCGTCAACAAAATTATTATTTGTTCTAAAAAAAAGGCAATTAGGATAACAAAATTTATTAATTGGAGAACAGATTTTAATAATAATTTTTGTTTACTTAAATTGATTAACATTGACCCAATTTGATCTGAACCGTGTGTCATTTGGAACTTTGGGAGTGATCTAGTGCACGGTGTAGGTCTGGTCGAGTTCAACATGAATCTGTATACGAAAGTTTCCTAGCATCCTCATAACCAAAATTGGTTCAGAGCTGAATGATTTATAAGTAAGAAAAGACGCGAAAAAACGTTTTTTGAACCGTAAGTCAAAAAGGAAACTTTTGTTTACCGATTCAAGTTGTACTGGACCAGACCTACGCCATGCACTAGGTCACTCACCAAGTTTCTTAATATTTTTCCACTTTGTAACAGTATGTTATTTGTTTGTGTGACTTTTTTTAAGAATTGATACTTACGATTTTGGTTTTACGTAGTCCTTCATAAATGACATCGCTTCAGTGTATTGCCATTTTGGCTTGTACTCTACTGCAGCACTTCCAGATGCACATTTGTAGAATTCCTTTACGTATCTCTCGCGCAAAGTTTTCCAGCGCCCACAACATTGTTCCTCTAGAAAAAAATAATGATAAATGTAAAACATTTTAAGAGATGTATCAATATTTGAATTTTACTTACTCGTTCTTCCAACAGCGGACGCTATTACAGACCATGCCTTTTCTTTAATTAATTTGTTGCGATACCCGACATGAGTTTTGTCGTATATGCAAGCAAATTTCTGCACTTCGTTTATTAATTTTTCCTCAAACATTTTCAATTTAAATTTTTCCCGGACTTCTCACTTTTCTGATAGCACAAAATAAACTACACAATCAGCTGTTTTCAAATGTCAATGCCGGTGATGCCTACAAAATTTTTAATTTTTGTAAACTTTGCGCTTCGCCTACGCTTGATGCTTTGAAGAATGCTTTTTATGTGAGCGCAATCATAAGAACGAATGTAATTAAAAAAATTTGACATATGCTTGATGCGAGGAAAGAAAGAAACGCTTTCTATGTGTTTCAGCCTTAAAGGCAAAATTTTTCTACATCACGCTGATATGTGCTCATGCTCCGACGGAGGAGAAAAGTGACGAGGTCAAAGACGAATTCTACGCCCAACTTGAAGAAACATATGACCGTAGCCCGGGCCATGATGTTAAAATCGTGCTGGGAGATTTTAATGCCAAAATAGGCCGGGAGAATGTCTTTAGCCCAACAGTCGGAAAATTTTGTCTGCATACTGACACATCGCCAAACGGAATCAGACTGATTGATTTCTCTGCAGCAAGGAACATGGATATTAGCAGCACACGATTTGACCACAAAAACATTCACAAAGCAACGTGGATATCTCCTGATCAAGTAACGAGAAACCAAATTGATCACGTGGTAATCGATGGAAGGCACGCGTCAAGTGTCTTAGACGTACGAGTGATCAGAGGCGCGAACATCAACTCGATCACCACCTCACTGCAGTGAAGGTGCGTACTAGGCTAAGCAGAGCGAAAACCCTGCGTAACCAGGCACAGAGAAAGCTGGACATCGCTAAACTGCAGACCGCGGAGATAGCCAACGCCTATTCTGACCAACTCACTCAACTACTTCTTGAAGCTCCAACTCCCGAAAATATTAGCGCGCAATGGCAACATATTGCCCACTCGATGGAAAGGACTGCGCGGTCCGTACTAGGGTATGTGAAGCCCTTTAACGATAATGCCTGGTACGATGACCAATGCCGCGATGCCACCCGGAAACAAGATGCTGCATACAGGGGCAAACTGCAGCCAATGGCAACGCGAGCTGTTCATGAAAAGTATAGGGAGAAGAGGCCGGAGGCGACTCGACTCTTCAGGCGAAAAAAACGAGAGCTTAAGGAGCGGAATAATGTGTGTATTGAAGATTACAGGAACAGAGGTGAAGCCCGAAAATTCTATCAGAAGATAAAAGGAAAAGTACATGGAACAGGTCTTCCCTCCTGTAAAGACAAGGATGGTCATCTCGTTACTGACTCCGAGAGCGTACAGAGAATATATAAAGATCACTTCTGCAGCCTATTGATGTGTGAAAACTCGGCTGATGAAGACTGTGCACCAATCCGAGATGATAACATCGAGTGTCCACCTCCGAGCCAAGCTGAGATAACAACTGCCATATCCCGCCTAAAGAACAACAAGGCCGCTGGGGCTGATGGTCTTCCAGCTGAGTTGTTTAAGGCGGGTGGAGATGAGCTTGTTTTAAGCATGCAACAGCTCATAGAGAACATTTGGCTTCAGGAGAGCATGCCAGAGGATTGGAATCTCAGTGTGCTATGTCCAATCTACAAAAAAGGTGACCGTAGTGAGTGTAAAAACTATCGTGGAATTAGCCTCTTACCGATTGCGTATAAGGTCCTGTCTAGCATACTGTGTGAACGTCTAAAGCCAATTGTGGAAAACCTGATTGGACCTTATCAGTGCGGCTTTAGACCAGGCAAATCCACGACGGATCAGATATTTACAGTACGGCAGATTCTTGAGAAAACCCATGAGAAGCAAATCGACACGTACCACCTCTTTGTCGATTACAAAGCTGCCTTCGATAGTCCCATCAGGCATCGACTATACGAAGCCATGTCTGAGTTCGGTATTCCTGCGAAGATAATTCGTCTCTGCCGGTGTACCCTTACGAATACCAAATCCTCTGTTCGGATTGGCAAGGATCTATCTGCACCATTTGATACGACGATAGGTCTTAGACAGGGTGACGGTTTGTCATGTATGCTGTTCAACATATTGATGGTGAAGGTGTTAAGGAAAGCAGCGGTTAACATGTCTGGCACCATATTTAATAAGAGCCACATGCTGCTCGCATATGCCGATGATATCGACATTATCGGTCGAACGATGCGAGAGGTAACAGCTGTTTTCACATCAGTCGAAAGGGAGTCATCGAAAATGGGTTTGGCAGTAAATGAGGACAAGACGAAGTTAATGGTATCATCGAACAAAGTGTCCACCCGTTGGGGACGCAGCGTGAACGTTGAGAACTATTGCTTTGAGGTAGTGGATGAATTTATCTACCTCGGATCCGCCATGAACAAAAACAATAGTGTCAGCCTCGAAATAAAACGGAAAATAGTGCTTGCCAACAGGTGTTTGTTTGGACTACGCAAGCACTTTATAAACACCACCCTATCTCGAACTACCAAAGTCCAGCTGTACCAGGTACTAGTTTTACCGGTCCTGTTATACGCCTCCGAATCTTGGGTGCTTACACAGGCAGACGCAGCTCATCTGGCGGTGTTTGAGAGAAAAATACTCCGCAAAATATATGGACCCATTTGCGTAAACGGCGAGTTTAGGATTCGGATGAACCATGAGCTGTACGAGTTATACCACGACATTGATGTCGTCAAGCGGATCAAAGTGCAACGATTACGCTGGCTAGGCCATGTCTTGAGAATGGATGAGGAAACTCCAGCGCGAAAGGTATTCTATCAAGACCTCGAAGGACGGCGCAAAAGAGGGAGACCGCGACTACGTTGGAAGGACCAGGTGGAGGAATCACTGACGCTGGTTGGTAGGACTGACTGGAGACGGTGCGCACAAGATCGAAGCGAATGGAAATCTTTGATCATTTCGGCCTCTGACTTAGGCACTAAGATATAAATATATATATGTGTCAAGTTGTTTTAAAGGCTAATAATAATAATCGCGAACAGTTCTCAGAATTGAGTCCCAAATCAATGAACTGAAAAATGTTGTATTGTGTAATTTATTATTAAAATATGAAAGATAAAGGCAGTAATAGAAATTAATGCACGCGTAAGTAAAAGTTTGCTGATTTGCAGACAATAAATACATGTGATTCATGGCTGGCATATAAGCAATAAAGTCAACACCAACCACTACAAAGAATTGTACACTAGATAATAGTCATTTGGTCCATAGATGCACTTATTAATTTATGCAATATTTTTAGATTCCTTGAACCAATATCAATCATTTCAACTAATGATATTTTATAAGTAATACCACATATATTTAAAACAACTCATAACGCCTGCAGTCAGCAGTTGTTGTACATCTTAAACTAAAAAGCCTTACATAGACGTTCAACACTAACTTATATTACAAACAATGGCAAAATTACTTTCTATTTGTTTCATACTCTTGATGGTCCTTTGGACCTTAGTAGATGTGGGCGTGGCTGTTTCTCAATCGAAAACTAGTAAGTTTTGATTCATTTTTAATTTGTGTATATGTGTGTGTGTGTGTATTATTTCCTTTATTGCTTTATACAGGAATATGTCAATATTGTTCTAAATCTTGTACTTATGGCACCAAATACTGTCCTGGAAGTTGTGAGTGTCGTGGCAAATGTATTTCTTTTACTCTTTGCTCAAATATTTATAAAATGAGAAAATCAAGAAAAAACCGTTAAAATTAAAACTGAAAACTAAAATATTGTTTTTTTTAAACTCGAATAAATTTTGTAATTATTAGATGAGTTTAGAGTAAAAGTTATTACAGAAAACATAAACAAGCTAAATGTGGTCAACAAATGAATTTGATAATATTAATACCAACTAAGTCCAACTGTATACACTTATTGTGATGAATACAAATACATTTATATGAAATTCATATATATTTGTTTGTTTGCATTTTTTATGTACGGCTGGATAGATATTTATACAATTTTCATAGAATGTTGCTGTGTGGTCGGTGGTGGAAATGGGCAACTTGAATTTTTGATACATCAAGATGACGGGGGCCCGCCCATTGGACCCAATTTTTGAAAACGCAAACGCAGAATTGCTTCACCAATCGAATTGAAAATTTGTTGTGGTTGCATTCAACACCGAAATTCGTGATTCAACAAAAAATGGGCGAGGTCGGATCAGTGGGCGTAGCTTACATCTTGAATCTTTAAACGTCTGCACGTCATGAACTATCAGAGGTATGAAGATGATATTTAGATATTTAGACCAATTAATACGAAAATTTAACAAAGAGGTACTAAAGACCTTTTTTATAGTCCCTGTCTATACTTTGTTGTGCTTGGAAAAGTGCGTGGAACCGCCCATACAACTTGAAATTAAAATCAGTACTTGGCTACACTAGGTTGTGATTGGAAAAAGGGGCGTGGCACCGACCATACAATTTCAAATTTAAAATGGATATATCTCATGAACTATCTGAGGTATGAGCATGAGATTTGGTATATATGCTGTTGTTACAACCATGACGGAAGAGGGCGGTGTCACGCCCCTTTTAAAATAAACCATTATAACTGCTATAGTAATAGTTTGATCATCCTCAAATGTTCACAGTATGTTGCAGTTCGAACAGGCTATTTGGAACCAAGTAAGTAAAAAAGCCCGAGACACTGCCCGCGAACCTCAATATTTGACTTTTAAACTGTATCAAACAATTGTCCGTACACCAGGCAGTTGAAGACATATCGTAGCTGCGCCGATTAAAACGGTGATATGTTTTTAATTATATTTACTTAACAGGAGAGTGAATCAGTAATAAATCTTATAAACAGAAAATTTAAGCAATTATTAATGTCGTTGGACTGGAAAACGGCATTTGTTTGACTGGGGCCCACAATTTTAAGTTTCATTTTATATCACAGTTACCATTACCGAGCATTTGGAAATAATCTAAGTATGGGTGTATTTTTAGACCTATAGAACTTCTGATAGGCTTAAGTGTAAATCTAGCTGTCATACTAATTAAGTGTGTTAGACTTTCTTTCAGTATACTTTGGCAAATCACCATGCAAAGACTTACACTAGAACAACGCTTACACTTCGTGGAAGCACTGAAAGCACTTGGGAGCACTATCTCAAGGAGAACTTTGTCAAATTTATTTTGCGCATAATCTTCCATCTGAGCAGCAAATACACAATACTTTAGATAAACCAAATTTACTGCACATACTGTGCATACAGAAGACGCCATCGCCGCTTTAGACGTAAGAGTGACATGGGACTCGAATTTATTGAACCGACGTCGTTCTTAGCATCTCGAAAGATCTTGGTCTACATCCATTTAAAATCAAACTGGTCCAGCGGACGATCAAATGATTTTTTTTATTTCTCATGTCATTGCAAAACATTGGGAGGAGAAATAGTTCCAACACTTTTTAAGCCAAACGTGTAGTGACCGAATTATCTCAAGAAATGGTAATACGAGTTATATTCAAAGATAGTACACTGCAATATCCTTGGTCAGTAAGAGAAAAAGACATGTCAGAAGTGTTCTTTATGCCTAAAGATTTTATTACACAGATATTACTCTGCATTAAAGGCATGAATCTTCATACGAACTTTCATTTGTGATCAATAGGCGGAGAAGGCATGCCCAAAGGGTTATTCCACCCAAATAGATCGTTGGTATACAGCCGACTCCAGCTACTACAGATAAAAATAAAAATTGCATTTCGATCTTTAGCGTAATGTCTGTTTCCGATTAGTGCAAGAATTGGTTTTTCGCCTTACACACAGAATAAACATAATCAACATGTCGGCAAGTCTATTGTGCTAAATATAGTGCTAAAAACGCTCACAACCAAACGCAACGGAAGCTAGACATCTCAAAGCTGCATACCACCGAGAGCTAATGCCTACTCCAAACAACAAATGTTGACTCGGATCACCATCAAGTTGCAGCCAAGGTACGCATACGTTTAAGTAGTGCTACAAACGCTCGCAACCAAACGTAACGGAAGATAGACATCTCAAAGCTGCATACCGAGATAGCTAATGCCTACTCCAAACAACTCTCTCAATTACTTCAAACAAATCATCCCTACATCTGATGTTCCCAGCACGCAGTGGCAGCATATTCCGAATTCTATGACCACTGCCGCAACGACCGTACTGGGTTATTAAAAACTACGCTCAGACAAGCTTTAGTACGATGATGAGTGTCGCAAAATGTCTATGGAAATGGATGCTGCATACAAAGCAAAACTGTAGCCAATGTCAACGCTTGCAGTTATGGAGCTTTATAATGAGAAAAGTGTTTTTTAATATTTTAAGATTTTTGTAAGCAATATCTTTTATTAGCTAAGCATATAAATTCAACTCTTATAACGGCTGCGTTCAGTATTCTTCTACATCTTACACTAACAGTCTACATTCCATTTAAAGCAATTCTAACTCACTGCAATGTCGAGAACATATTCCATTTGTGGTGGCATCATACTTTTTATGGCTCTCTGGGCCTTAGTAGATCTAAGCGAAGGTGATTTCTCTAGAATCCATATACCAATTTTATAAATTATATATTATTACATTTTCATCTTTTCACATGCAGGTGCCGCCAGAAACTGCCCAGCTAACGAATTCTATACTAAATGTGGAGCCAATTGTCAAACGAAATGTGCCACACTAAATAAACCTTGCTACATTCGACACATTAAATGTCCTGAAGGTTGTTATTGCAACAAAGGATTTGCTCGCGATACCAGTGGAAAATGTATTCCTATTAGCCAATGCCCGAAAGTGTTGTAAAAAGTGGAATATGGCATAACTGAACTACAAATAATAAATGACTATAAAGAGAATGATGAAGGCATTGCAACTAAAATGAATATGTAAAGCCCCACATTGGTTTGTGTTACAGAAAGTGGTGATAATAATTATGAATCGCAAAAACTACTGAATTGTGTTTTTCTATTATTACGTTTATCTCTCACTAGTGGACCCGGCAATGCTTCTTACTTACTTACTTAAGTGGCCAGTTACAATTTACGAAACGTAGTTCATAAATTTGAGGCCTGAAGTAATAAAGAATTCCACACGCTTCGGTCTTCTGCGTGTGTTCTCCAGTTAGTCCTACCAGATGATGGCACATCGCCTACCACTTGGTCCTTCCAACGGAGTTTGGGTCTCCCTGCTCTGCGCCGTCCTTCAGGTTCGCCTTCAAACACCTTTCTCGCTGGAGCATTTACATCCATCCTGGCAACATGTCCCAGCCATCGAAGTCGTTGGATTCTGACTCTTTTAGCTACGTCGATGTCGTGGTAAAGCTCATACAGCTCATGGTTCATCCGATGGCGAAACTGGCCTTCGACACAAATAGGTCCATATATTTTTCGGAGTACTTTTCTCTCGAATACTCCCAGGTTTTGTATGTCCGTTGTAGTAAGCACCCATGATTCGGCACCATACAACAGAACAGGTAACATAAGCACCTGGTATAGCTGTTTCTTAGTATTCCGAGAGAAGGTGGTGTTACTAAAGTGCTGCCGAAGTCCGTAGAAACATCTATTGGCTAGCACTATTCTCCGTTTAATTTCTTGGCTGACATTATTCATCTTGTTGACGGAAGATCCGAGGTAGGTAAATTCGTCGACTACCTCAAAACAATAATTGTCAACGTTCACGGTGCGTCCCCATCGAGAGGACTCTTTGTTCGTCGAAATCATTATTTTTGTTTTGTCCTCGTTGACCGCTAAACCCATTTTTGCTGACTCCTTTTCTAGCGATGAGAAAACTGCAGTAACATCCCGCAGATTTCGGCCAATGATATCTATATCATCGGCGTAGGCTAGTGGCATGTGGCTTTTGTGGAATATGGTGCCAGACATGTTGATACCAGCCTTTCTCATCACCTTCTCCATAACTATGTTAAATAGTGTACAGGACAGGCTATCGCCCTGCCTGAGACCTCTTTCCGTGTTGAATGGTTCAGACTGATCCTTACCAATCTTAACCGAGGATTTGGTGTTGTCTAAGGTACATTTGCAAAGTCTAATCAGCTTTGCAGGAATACCAAACTCAGACATGGCCTCATAAAGCCTATTCCTTATCGGAGAGTCGAAGGCAGCTTTGTAGTCGACAAAGAGGTGGTAGGTGTCGATCTGCTTTTCATGGGTTTTTTCCAGGATTTGTCGTAAGGTGAATATTTGATCCGTCGTAGATTTGCCAGGTCTAAAGCCGCACTGATATGGTCCAATTAGTTTTTCTACAATTGGCTTTAGACGTTCACACAATATGCTTGAAAGGACCTTGTACGCAATTGGTAATAGGCTTATTCCACGGTAGTTCTTACATTCACTACGATCTCCTTTCTTGTATATGGGACATAACAGACTGAGACTCCAATCCCCGGGCATGCTCTCCTCTTGCCAGATGTTCTCCATGAGCTGATGCATGCTCCTAATCAGCTCCTCCCCGCCAGCCTTAAACAATTCAGCAGGGAGACCATCGGCTCCAGCAGCTTTGTTGTTTTTAAGGCGGGAGATGGCCATACGTATCTCGCTCTGGCTCGGAGGTGGACAGTTAATACCATCGTCATAGATTGGAGCGGGGTCTTCTGGAGTGGTGTCAGTATCCAGTAAATTTCTAAAGTGATCTCTCCATATCTTTAGAACGTTATCCGGGTCCGTCACTAGCTGACCATCGCTGTCCTTGCAGGAGGGCAACCCTGTTCCACGCATTCTCGCTTTCACTCTCTTGTAGAATTTTCGGGCTTCCCCTCTACTTCGGAGCAACTCAGTGCACTCGTCCTGCCTCTTCTTCAGCTCCTTCTTTTTTCTTCTAAAAAGACGCGTTGCCTGTCGTCTCTTCTCCCTGTGCCGTTCACGAACAGCTCGCGTTGCCATTGGCTGCAGTTTCGCCCTGTATGCAGCAACCGTCTCTCTCGTGGCATTGCGACATTCATCATCGTACCAGGCATCTTCTTGAGACGGCTTTGAGTACCCAAGTACGCTTCTCGCAGCCCGTTCTAAGGAGTCGGCTATATTTTGCCACTGCGAGGTTATATTGTCAGGGGTTGGAGCATTCCGCAGCAGTTGAGTTAGGTGGTTGGAGTAGGCGTTTGCTACCTCTGTGGTCCGCAGTTTACCGATGTCCAGCTTTCGTTGTGCCTGGTTACGTGCGTTTTTCGCCATGCTTAGTCTTGTGCGTACCTTAACTGCGGTAAGGAAGTGATCGGAGTCAATGTTCGCACCCCTAATCACTCGTACGTCCAGAACACTCGATGCGTGCCTTCCAT
Source organism: Muscina levida (assembly GCA_964034835.1). Classification (NCBI taxonomy): domain Eukaryota; kingdom Metazoa; phylum Arthropoda; class Insecta; order Diptera; family Muscidae; genus Muscina; species Muscina levida. The sequence continues at coordinate 129,055,980 of OZ035882.1, forward strand.
CGACTACCACATGATCAATCTGATTCCTTGTCAATTGATCTGGAGATAACCATGTTGCCTTATGAATATTTTTATGGTCAAATCTAGTGCTGCAAACTACCATATTTCTTGCCGCAGAGAAATCAATCAGTCTGATGCCATTGTTCGACGTTTCGGTGTGCAGACTGAATTTTCCGATGGTAGGCTCAAATGCGGTTTCCCTGCCTATTTTAGCATTAAAATCGCCTAGTACAATTTTAATGTCATGGCTCGGGCTACGGTCATATACATTTTCTAGGCTCTCGTACAACTCGTCTTTGTCCTCATCGCTTTTCTCTTCTGTCGGAGCATGGGCACATATAAGTGTTATGTGGAAAAACTTTGTTTTGACTCTTATGGTGGCTATACGTTCACACACTGGGTTGAACCTTGAGACTAGGTGTCGCAGTCTCTTGCCCACCACAAATCCACATCCAAACTCGTGCTTGTCCGCATGGCCACTATAGTAGATGTCGCACGTCTTCATGCGCGAGCACCCGTGTCCCGTCCACCGGATTTCCTGTAAAGCGGTTATGTCAGCCTTGTATTCTTCGAGGACTTCCGCCAGTTGGATAGAGGCACCTGGTCTATACAGTGTTCTAACATTCCAGGTGCATATCCTTAAATCATGGTCCTTAATTCGTTTGCGGTGGTCGTCAACATTTTGGGGGGTCCATTTTATTCTTTTCTTACTTCTTTTCATTGCAATAGTTTATACGTCGGTGGCGGGTTGCAAGCCCAGCGCACCACGTCGCAGTTTTCTCCTCCTGCCAGGATTTTATTACAGCCGCCCATTCTGGGTCAGACGCTGACCAGGGTACCGCTCACTCTGAGCAGACGTGCCTGGGTTTTAGGTTTCGCCCCTCACAGTTAGTCGTGCTCTGACGGGTGTCAGAGGCACGCTTCCAGGCGTCACCACGTGGAGGTACTCCGTCCGCAGTAGTACTACGAATACGGAGCTCTGTGAGTAGACTTGAAGTGCAATTGGCAAGGATCACTCTGGGTTTGCCAAGTTAAACCGATCAGAAGCTTTACCTTGCATCACACTCCCGACGCCCGGCAATGCTTCGCTATTGCTTAATTGTTGAATACCTATAACACTGTAGGACAAATTTAAACTTTTGACCTCACCCATGAACAAACTGACCAGAGTCTGAAAATATAGCTAAAATAAAAATATACGTATCTCCCAGTTTTTCTAGATCAGCTCATTTATGTTTTTTACGAGCAATTCAAATTTTAGAGCAAAGTTCCCATACAATGACTTGAAAGTGACTTCTTCCTGTTCGCAGAACTCAGAGAGTTGTTAATAGATTTTAACGAATTTTTTTTTAATGTATATCAAATGGCCTGGATGTAGTTCTGACCGAGCCCAAATTTAAAATTTGTCACAAATTAAATTTGTCACAAACAAATTGTCGACAGATTTTGATTATTTTTTTTTAAATATGTTTCAAATGGCCAGGGGCTGGTTCTAACAAAGTTCAAATTTATAATTTGTCAAATATTAAAATTGTCAAAATTCAAAATTGTCACAATTTTTTTTAAATGTTTTTCAAATGGCTAGGAGCTGGTTGGGACAAATTAAATTTGTCACAAAATTAATTTGGGACAAATTTAAAATTTTGGCTTCGTCAGAACCCGCTCCTGGCCTTTTGAAAAACAATAAAAAAAATATTCATCAAAATCTGTTAACAACTCTCAGAGTTCTGCGAACAAGAAAAAGTCACTTTCAAGTCGCTGTATGGGAGCTTTGCTCCAAAAATTTAATTGCTCGTAAAAAACTTAAATGAGCTGCTCTAGAAAAACTGGGAGATACGTATATTTTTATTTTAGCTATATTTTCAGAATCTGGTCAGTTTGATCATGGGTGAAAAATCGTGTCGTACAGTGTAATATGTTTGGCATACCTACTTAAAGGGCTAAGCTTAAGCATCGTTCTTGTACGCTCTCTAAACTATTCGTTATCCCAAGTGACTCCTTAACCTGGCCAAATTAACAACGTCCCCCTTACGATATTAAAACATACGTCAGCAAATTCATATCTATAGCACCAATTACTATCTGTATACAAATATTACCTTATATAGCCCTAAAAACATGTATATATTCATGGCTCATTTATAGTACTGACATCATGGTCAGTATTTCCCTTTAAATTTTTTCGACAAACTTTTTCTGACGACTTATTGCCAAAATTTGTTACAAAATAAATTGACGCAGCGTAAATAGTCCATAAAATTTATAGACACAATTCTTCAATGCTTGCTCTTTGCTTCAATAACAGTACTTTTTGACGGAAATATGTTTACTTGATACAGTAAACATAATTTTTGACACAATGAAAAACCTTTTTGGTGCAATAAATGTAATTATTAGTAAATTTAAAGTATTTTTTGGTACAATTAAGGAAATGAAGCAATGTTATTGTAAGTGGGTAGAATAGCCCCACCTCTTCTGGTACCTCCATACAAAATTACCTAAGTTTCGAAAATTAATATTACTTCCATAACTTTCAAACGAACAACTGGGGGATATTTGAATTTGGTCAGAAAATCGAAAACTTTGACAAACCCCTTCTGGTACCTCCCATACAAATGACCGATATGACCCTCTTAGTTTTGCGTACACATCTTTCTTTTAAGTACCCTAAATTTAGCCGTATTTGCCGATAGATGTTCGCTTATGAAAATTGGACTTAGGTATGAATACGGCCTGTATAGTCTATGAACTGACCGTTCTGGTACCTCTCATACAAATAACCGAATTCAACCTCATGGTTTTATAAACGTATCTTTTTTCTAAGCACACTGAATTCTATCAAAGTTTGCGAATGATGTACGCTTATGAATATTTGAATCTGAAATTAATATGGTCTACATCGACTGACCCCCTTCAGGTATCTCCCATACATATTTGGAAAATTATTATTTCTTCCATAACTTCCAAACGGACATCTGGAGAATTTTTGAATAAGGTTAGTTCAATTATTTTGTGCAGAAGTTAAACGTTTATTGAACGTTGTCTTTCGATTCATCTTTGGACATGTTGTGCCCCTATTGGTATCTCGGATACCCCGTTGAGTATATATTACTTTTTATCTAAGATATGGGGTTTAACTCACACATTATTATTTATTTTGAAAATTTTGTGCGCATTAATTAGAGAATTTTTTTTATTAAATCTCAGTTGGACCCTTTCGGTAACCCCATAAAAAATTACCATATGCCCAGAGATGTGGAATTTAACATTTTACATTTGTAAGCTGCAAACTTTTCTTCAGTTTTACTACACGTCTTGTCTGGCCATAGAACAGGCAGTCGCATGTGTTATGGTATTTATCAGTCAGTTCACCTGACTAAAATTTCTGTACTGATTTAGTTGAAAAATCGATCAAGAACAGTTATTGTCGGTCCCGGATATATACATTTTATTAAATTTTTTGCTTTGAGCACTCTAAATATTCAATCTTTTTGTTTGCTTTTTATTTCAATAAAAATAAATTTGTGCACAACCCAGAGGCAAAATATGTGCAACGACTTATAACTTTTATTAAATACTTAACTTAATTTCCCTTTACACCCCATGAATGAGGTATAGGATAGCTTCTCGCGTTGTTGTGAATTAACACGCTTTCTATTTTTAGATTCACAACTAACGGCATCTACCTGTTTATCGACGAATGCAAACGTCACTGTTTGAGAAGCTCTTAGTAGACTCGCCGATTGACTCAACACTAATACTGCGAAGTTGCTGTCGACAACATTCGACGGGAGCCGACAATGAAAGAAAAATGTATTTATTATACCATCACCCTTAGGGATGAGGGTATATATCATTTGATACGACCTTAAAGTGTAACACATAGAAGGAGTCACTTCAGACCCTAGGTTTCTTAGAACCAAATTCGATTCATGACTTTTTAAGTCATTTGAGCCATGTCCGTCTGTCTGTCTGGTGGCTGTCCGGCTGGTTCGCACGATAACTTTCGAAAGACGCAACCAAATGTCTTGAAATTATGCACGAGTTAATATTTCCCCAAAACTACCTACGGTATTGCAAATGGGCTACATGGCTCCGCCCCTTCTGGTACCTCCCATACAAATACATCATTCCGCCCACTTTAGAAATCGAGTTATAATATCAATACACCCAACGGGATCGTACCCAAATTCTGTACTTAGTAAAACTATTACAGGATAAAGTTTTGGAAAAAAATTGGAAGTCTAGCCACGCCCCTTCTGGTACCTCCCATACAAATTCACCTTTCCGCCCACTTTAGATATGGAGTAATAATATCAATAAATCCATCGCGCTCGTACCCTAATTCTTAATTTATTAAACCTATAGCAGGATACAGTTTTTGAGAAAAAAAACTGAAGTCTACCAACGCCCCATCTGGTACCTCCCACACACATCTGGTACCGCCCACTTTAGAAATCGATTAATATTATTATTAGAACTACCGCGATCGTGACCAAATTCTGTATTTAGTAAAGTTCAAGGAGGATAAAGTTTTGGAGAAAAACTCTGGAAGTCTAGACACGCCCATTCTGGTACCTCCCATACAAATGTACCACGCCGCCCACTTTAGAGATGGAGTAATAATATCAATATTCTCGACACGATCGTGCCCCAATTCTGTATTTTATTAAGTTATAACAGGATAAAGTTTTGGAGAAAAAATTTGAAGTCTAACGGCGCCCCTTATGGGACCTCCCATACAAATGTACCATTCCGCCCACTTTAGAGATGGAGTAATAATATCAATACATCCAACGCTATCGTGCCCAAACTCTGTATTTAGTAAAGCTATTACAGGACAAAGTTTTGGAGGATAAACCTAGAAGTCTAGACACGCCCCTTCTAGTACCTCCCATACAAATTTACCACTCCACCTACTTTAGAAATCGAGTAATAATATCAATATAATAGCAATTTTTTTTATTTTACTGAGAGTGATGGTATATGTAAGTCGGGTCGCCCGACTGAAACTTTCTTACTGGTTTTTTTTCTTTTAAGATGACTGGAGCCAGGAGTTGAACCTGTGATCTCCCGCAAGGTAGTCGCGTGTTCTAACCACTATGCCACGACCGGTGGTTACAATCTATAAAATAGATTGTATTAAATGCTCTAAAATGGTATTACACAATTTTGTTTTTAATTTAATTTCAGTAAAAATACGTTTGTGCACAATCGGAATACAAAATCTACGCTGTGAAGTATTACATTTATTAAATAAATTTTATAAGCTCTTTAAAATGGTATCAAACATTTTATTTTTAGATTTAGATGTTAGATTTCATTAAAAAATATTTTTGTGCACTACCTCGAGGCAAGATCTATAAAACGATATGTTACTTTTATTAAATGGACTGTATAAAATACTCTAAAATGGTATATAATTATTTGGTTATTTATATCATTTTAGTAAAATTACGTTTGTGCACAACTTTGGTGCAAGTTTTTTGCAATGATGTCTTATCTTCAGTAAATTAATTGTATTAAGCGCTTTAAAATGGTATCAAACGTTTTATTTTTTGTAAAGATTTAAATAAAAATATTATTGTGCACCACCTTAAGTCAAGATCTATACAACGACATATTACTTTTATTTAATGAATTGTATTATGCACTTTAAAATGGTATTCAAAAATTTAGTTTTTTTTATTTAGTTTCAGTAAAAATATTATTGTGCACAACTTTAAGGCAAATTCTATGCAATGATATATTACTTTCAGTAAATTATTTGTATTAAGCACTTAAAAATGGTATTCAAACATTTAGTTTGTTATTTAATTTTGATGAAAATATTATTGTGCACCACCTTGAGTTAAGATCTATACAACGACATATTACTTTTATTGAATATATTACATGTTTCACTCTAAAATGGTATCCAAAACGTAAGTTTTCTATTTAATTTTAATAAAAATATTTTTGTGCACCACTTTGAGTCAAGATCTATACAACGACATTTTACTATTATGGAATTTATAATAATAAACACTTTAAAATGGTATTCAAACATATAGTTTATTGTTTTTTTTTCATAAAAATATTATTGTGCACCACATTGAGTCAAGATCTGTACACCGACATATTACTTTTATTGAATATATTAGATGTTACACTCTAAAATGGTATCCAAAACTTAAGTTTTTTTTTAATTTTAATAAAAATTTTTTTGGAAGCTGAATAGATTTCAGTGCTACATAACTTTAATGAAACTATTTATATTGAACCCTTTAAAATAGTAGCACAACAATTTTGTTTACCGTTTTGTTTCAATAGAAATATGTGAACATCACTTTGAAACAAGATTTATCATTAAGCGTGGGCAGCTAAGCTCAGTTTATAAAATATCTAACAACAAATCATAATCTTACATTCAGTAACTTGTCTGGTATTATCAGAAAATTTTGACGTGAACTTCATACAAACAACTTTAGTTACTAAACAAATAGAGGCTTCTTTAATCAGGGGATTATATTGAATCGCTCATAGAAATTATACGATGTATATTAAGCACGTGATGATGACTATATGACATAATTAAGTGGTTAGTTATGTTATATATTTGGTATTGATAGGTAGCGCGTTATATAAGGCATATTCATAGTCTCCAAAACATTTAGAGATGATTTCATTAACATAGCTACTGTTGGTTAGCCGGCAAACTCATATAAATTAAGATCGTTTCCCAATGGCTAGCTTCAGTAGCTACTAGACATCTCAAACTGAAAGCATCACTCTTAACACGATTTCAAATTCTCGCAATGTCTATTAGAACGCGTTCCATTAGTTATGGTTTTGTACTTTTGTTGTCTCTATGGGCTTTAATTGCTCTGTCTGAAGGTGATTCCCCAATAGACTAACAAGTTTTCAATTTGTGCAGCGTGTTAATCATATTTTTGTGTACTACTCCCCCTCTCATTCTCCCTCTCCCTCTATGGTTATTGTAGGTGCCGACAAAAATTGCCCAGCCAATGAATTCTATACCGATTGTGGAGGTTCGTGTCAAACTGAATGTGCTACACTGAATCAACCTTGCTTGATACGTCATATTAGATGCCCTGATGGCTGTTATTGCAACGAAGGTTACGCTCGTAATGCGAGGGGTAAATGTATTCCAATTAGCAAGTGTCCAAAATCCTATTGAAAAAGTCAAGTCAAGAATAAAGATGTTACATTTGTGGTAATAAAATGTTGTACAAAAATGTTTATATCTTGTTAATCTAATATGTTAAATAATTTGTTTGGACGGGGTAAAGTCAAAGTGGTATTCTTAAGATGAAACAAAAGGTTTGCATACCTTTTTCAAGTGTTAAATGCAATAACTTTAATGAAAGTAATATGTCATTTGGTAGATTTGGTCTCAAAGTTGTGCACAATCGTTGTTTTATAAAAATATAATAATAAACAAAAAGTTTGAGTACATTTTTCAAGTGTTAAATGCAACAACTTTAATGAAAGTTATATATCATTTTATAGATCTTATCTCAAAGTTATGCACAATCGTGTTTTTATAAAAATATAATAATAAACAAAAAGTTTGAGTACCTTTTTCAAGTGTTAAATGCAACAACTTTAATGAAAGTTATATGTCATTTGATAGATCTTGTCTCAAAGTAATGCACAATCGTATTTTTATAAAAGTACAATAGTAAACAACAGTTTTGCATACCTTTTTCAAGTGTTAAATGCAATAAATTGAATGAAAGTACTATGTCGTTTTGTAGATTTTGCCTTAAAGTTGTGCACAATCGTGTTTTTATAAAAATATAATAATAAACAAAAAGTTTGAGTACCTTTTTCACGTGTTAAATGCAACAACTTTAATGAAAGTTATATGTCATTTAATAGATATTGCCTTAAAGTTGTGCACAATCAAATTTTTATTATAATAAAATGGCAAACAAAAGGTTTGCATACCTTTTTCAAGTTTTAACTGCAATAACATTAATTAAAGTAATATGTCAGTTAATAGCTCTTATCTCGCAGTGGTGCACAATCGTATTTTAATAAAAATAAAATGGTAAACAAATTGTTTGCATACCTTTTCAAAGTGTTTAATGAAATTTATTTAATAATAGTAAAATGTCATTACAAAGGTGTTGTATCAAAGTTGGGCACAATAAAATTTTTATTATAATAAAATGGCAATCAAAAGATTTGCATACCTTTTTCAAGTGTAAAATGCAATAACTTTAATGAAACTAATATGTCAATTGATAGATCTTGTCTCAAAGTTAAGCACAATCGTACTTTTATAAAAATATAATAGTAAACAAAAGGTTTGCATACCTCTTTTAAGTGTAAAATGCAATAACTTTAATGAAAGTAATATGTTAATTGATAGATCTTTACTCACAGTGGTGCACAATTAAATTTTTATTATAATAAAATGGCAATCAAAAGATTTGCATACCTTTTTCAGGTGTTAAATACAATAACTTTAATGAATGTAATATGCCATTCGGTAGACATTGTCTCAAAGTCGTGCCCATTCTAATTTTTATTATATGAAATGGCAAACAAAACGTTTGCATACCTTTTTTAAGTTTTAACTGCAATAACTTTAATTAAAGTAATATGTCATTTGATAGATATTGTCTCAAAGTTATGCACAATCGTATTTTTATAAATATAAAACGATTAACAAATGGTTTGCATACCTCTTCAAAGTGTTTAATGCAATTAATTTAATAACAGTAAAATGTCATTGCATAGACTATGCTTCAAGGTTGTGCACAATGATACTTTTATTTAAATAAAATTACAAAAACTATGTTTACATACGTTTTTAAAGTGTAAAATATAATAGAATTGTTAAGAATTATACACCATTGCTTAGAACTTGCTTCAGAGTTGTGCATGATTATAATATAAATAAAGTGCCAAACAAAATATTTGTACCACCATTTTCGAGTGTTTAAAATATCCAATTTAATAAAAGTAATATATTTTTTTATTTACCCCAATGTAGCGCACAATCAGAAGGTTTGCATACCTTTTCAAAGTGTTTAATGCTATTAATTTACAAAAAGGAATACGTCAACGGATAGAGTTTGCCCTAAAGTTGTGTACAATCATATTTTTTATTAAAAAACAAACAAACAAATTTTTTATGATTCAAAGATTTGCTAACCCTTTAAAAGTGTTAAATACAATTAATTGATTAACTGTAATAAAACATTGCTTAGAATATGTCTCAAAGTTGTGCCCAATCACCAACCAAATTATATGCTACCTTTTTAGAGTCTTGAGACATATTTATGAGCAAATTTGTTCTACAAGACCTTTTTTTATACTTAAATGTCTCCGAATATTTTTTATGGTATGAACAATTCTCTTGCATTCACGTCTTACTGTAAATTCTTGTTTTGAAGGCATAATAGGCAAACATTAAGTAAAGGAAGGTCATATATAATAGGTACTGGAGCAATTAGAGAAAATCTGGATGTACTTTGCGCGAATCAAAGGAGATGAAAAAAACTATTGGCATTTACGATTTAATCTTAGTTATGAATAACAATATAATTTTTATAATATGAAATGATAAAAGTATTGCTACATTTTGTTCGAACGCGCATATATGGGTTAATTGAATTTATCGGCCTTTACTGCAGTTACCTTTAAATACTTTTTAATTTGTGCTGCAGTCATGTCAATGTACTGTACTAAGGTTTAAAACTAAACTAAGGCTCAAATTTAAAAAAATAACCCATATTCAAAGCATGCAATTAGGCTTTCGTAGCATATGCCTCAACTGTCATCGGGTGTCACAATAGTTGAGACGAATAAGTACCAAATAAGTTCTAATAGACCAATTGATACGAATGCAGTTTACAAAGTGGTGCTAATGACCTGTTGATGCTCCTTGGTTGTGATTGTAAAAAGGGGCGTGGTACAATAAAAAATTAATATATCTTACGAACTACCAGAGTTATGAAGATGGTGATTTGGTATATATGTTGTTTGTACAGTTAGAATTACAGCCAGGGTGAAAGAGGGCAGTGCCACACCCCTTTTAAAACAAATCGTTATAACGGCCATAGTAATAGTTAAATCTAGAGATATCAACAAGCTATATGGAACCAAGTTAGTAAAAAGTGTATTTGATATTTGTCATACTGATGAAGTGTTAGACTTTCTATCAGTATACTGTGTCAAATCACCATGCAAAGACATACACTAGAACAACGTATACAAATCGTGAAATTTTATTTTCAAAATGTGCGCTTTGTTCACCAAACCTATGGAGCACTTTGTCAAGTTTATAGTTCACATAATCATCCAGCGGAGCAGCTGATACGCAATACTGTGTATCGACTACATTTACTGTTTTGGATGATATTCATCCAAATCAAGTGCGAACCGTGCGTACAGAAGAAGCCATCGCCGCTGTAGACGTAAGTGTAATAGGTAGAGTGTTCAAAATTTGGGCAAATCTCAAATAGTGGTTTCATTGAAATTTCATCAATCATTATGAAAATTTGTTTTGAAAATGCTTTCAGAATACTGTTTCCTCTCATCTTGAAATGGATGTGAAGCCGTTGGTATTCATATGAAAAACTTTAATTTCTTTGGTCCTCTAAACCAAGCATCCAATAGCAAAAAAGAGCTTACTTGTGATCAGAGAAAACTCAGAATAAAGCATGCAAATTTTACCATAGAGTGAAACATCAAACTGTGTGCTTTGGTACGAGCACATCCCTCTTTAAATATGAAGATGGTAATCTGATAACGGATACAGATTTGCAAAGGCAATTTTTCCCAACTGCTGATATCCGGTAGTAGCGACGATAGGGATATCCAAGAACCAATCTCCTACGACGGTATTGAGTGTATACCGCCTAGCCAGAATGAGGTCGAAATAGGAAGGAGGAGCCATTCAGTATCAAACGAGGTTTCACTGTAACCGATTATCGTGCGATCTTTTTAACATCCTGTTGGAAAATGTCATACGAGGCGTGGAGGTAAACAGAACTGGCAGACTATACACCAAACAACACACGTTACACGCTTATGCTGATGATATTGACATCATGGGTCGGATATTGTAAGCGGTAAATGGAACTTTTGATGAAATTGAAATCGATTTGAAGTTAGTAACTATCATATAGGGGAATATCTCACGTTTTAGGCTCATTTGTTATATTAATATATGGTGGCGTATGAATATCATAGGTAATATTCCACTTAAATCATACGCCACGTAGTACAACAGTTTTATTGTAACTGTTACAAAATAAACCCAGTTCAAAATAATTTGATGAATGGAAAAAGGAAACTTTTGCTTATATGGAAAAACGTTATATGAACAGATTAAAGGCATTGTAATTTTTTGAATAAAATTTTTGAAAAAAAAAGTTTGGACAAAATCGGACTAGTGGTTCTCGAGTTATGTCAAAAAAAAGACCACCAAAGGTCACAATTTCCCCTATATGATAGTTACTAACTTCAAATCGATATGTCTCAAATCCTAGACGTGACCCAGCGAAACGCCGGGACATGTATTACTTCTTTTTTACCGATATAACTTTCCCCGGTAGTTTGAACCCTTTCCGATCACTGACCCCTACCATTTGTCTCACAGTGCTATCATTTGATGCGACCCAAAAGTGTAACACATAGAAAGAGTCACTTTAGACCTTAGGCTTCTTTGAACCAAATTCGATTCATGACTTTTTAAGTCGTTGGAACTATGTCTGTCTGTATATCTGTCTGTCTTCCCTTTTGATACCTCCCATACCCATCTGGTACCGTCCACTTCAGAAATCGATTATTGTTATTAAAAGGTGCAAAGCGATCGTGCTCAATTTCTGTTATTAGTAAAGCTTAAGCGGGATAACGTTTCGGAGAAAATGTCTGGAAATTTAGCCATGCCCATTCCGCCCTCTTTAGAGCTGGTGTAATAACATCAATACACTCAACTCGATAGTGCCCAAAATGCAGCAATTTGTTAAGCTACAACAGGATTAAGTTTTGGAGGAAAAATTGGATGTCCAACCACGCCTCATCTGGTCCCCCCTTCTAATAAATGTACCATTCCGCTCACTTTAGAGATGTGGTTATAATATCAATACACATAACGCGATCTTGCCCAAATTCTGTTTTTTTGTTAACCTATAACAGGATAAAGTTTTTGAGTGAAAAGTTGGAAGCCTAGCCACGCCCCTTTTGGTACCTCCGATATCCATCTGGTACCGGCCACTTTTGAAATCGATTAATATTATTAATATAAATAACGCGATCGTTCCCAAATTCTTTATTTAGTAAAGCTCAAGCAGGATAAAGATTTTGAGAAAAAGTGTAGAAGTCTAGCCACGCCCTTTCTAAATGTACCCTATATGAATGTATCACTCCGCCCACTTTAGAAAGCGAGTGGCAATATCAATACACTTAACACGTATTTTATTAATCTGTAACAGGATAAAGTGTTGGAGGACAAATTGGAAGTCCAGCTACGCCTTTTCTGGTTCCCCCCTTACAAATGTACCACTGCGCCCACTTTAAGAATCGAGTAATAATATCAATATACTAGAAAATTTTATGTTTTACTGAAGCTGAGGGTATATGTAAGTCGGGTTTTCGCGACTAAAACATTCTTACTGGTTATAATATTATTTTATTTAAACACTCTAAGCTTAGCAAGCCAAGTCCATTGCGATATTAATTTAACACACAACATTTGTTTGTCGATTTGGTGTCATCAAAATATAATTGTGCACATCTTTGAGCCAAGATCTATTCAATGGTATATTACTTTTATTAAAATAATTTTATTTAAACACTCTAAAGCGGAGCAACAAATTTGGTTTGTTTTTTAAATAATAAAATGATTGTGCATAACTTTAAGGCAATATCTATCCAACAATATGTATATATCTATATTAAATAAGTTAATTAAAACCCTATTAAGAGGTGCTACAATTCTTGTTGGCCGGTTTGATTTACTAAAACTATAATTGTGCACAACTGTGTGGCAAGATCTATCCAACGATATATCTCTTTTATTAAATAAGTTTATTTATACACTCGAAAGTGGTGCTACAAAGTCTTGTTCGAGGTTTTATGTTAATAAAAATAAGACTGTGCACATCCCTATGACAATACCTTTGCAACGATATATTTGTTTTGTTAAATTACTTAATTTTTTTTACCATACAGTGGTGCTACAAAATCTTGTTCGCGGTTTTATATTAATAAAAATAAGATTGTGCACAACCTCAAGGCAATACCTATACAACGATATATTTGATTTGTTTAATTGCTTTATTTTATCACTGAACAGTGGTGCTACAAATTTTATTTGCCGATAAATTTTAATAAAAATATAATTGTGTACAACTCTAGGACAAGATCTAGCCAACGATATATCTAATTTATAAAATTATTGTATCTTAGTGCTTCAACAAAAATATAAAAAATAAAAATTTGGTCTGAAAATGTTAACCTGAAGTGTCGAGCACCATATACATATGTACAAAGTGTATAACTCTAAGTCTTAAATAAAGTTTGGCCACGCCTCCTCTGCCCACTGGTTAAATATACAACTCTCGTCTGCATATTTAACATATTTTTTAGAAAAATTTCCAACATCAAATACAATCTTATATCTATCTATCTATATGTATATAAAAGTGAACATTTGTTTCTACTAGAGATGGGCACGTGAGTGATGTAATGTATTCATAAATTTATTTATAATAATTATAGAAACAATAAAAAATTTTACTTTTTATTTGGCGTGATTGTCGTGATTCACGCTCACGTGAATGTGCGTGAGTACAAAATTCACTCACGTGAGCGTGCGTGAACGTGAGTAGTGAACAAATCTTCGAACGTGAGTGTGCGTGAGTGACAATTTCAATCACGTGAGCGTGCGTGAACGTGAGTCACGTTCGAAGATTTGTTCACTACTCACGTTCACGCACGCTCACGTGAGTGAATTTTGTACTCACGCACATTCACGTGAGCGTGAATCACGACAATCACGCCAAATAAAAAGTAAAATTTTTTATTGTTTCTATAATTATTATAAATAAATTTATGAATACATTACATCAAAATAAAATATTAATATTATATGTTTGCAAACCATCTAATATGTGTGACGTGCACGACAGACGTGCTATTAGGCAGAGTTTTTTTGGTACGACATCACACACGTCTAACTACATAAGTGTCAGTGTAACTGAAATTCCAAATTAAAAAAGCATATTCACTTGGTCTTCTAAGTTGTTTGGGGTATGTAAACCCGTGCCGCTTGCAAGTGCAGATTGAATCTTGTAAAGCGGACGTTGTATTCAGCATATTCTCGTAAAAATTTTCCCATAAACTGAGTTGCTGCGTTTTTAATGTTACAAGTTCCCCTGCGTCATTCTTCAGGGGTCTGCCAGACGAAAATGTTCTATTAGTTAACTTGTTCACAGCGAGGTATAGGTCTCTCGTGCGATGGGTTGCTGCTGCTGCTTGTAGTTCGTTTGCTATATTGTTGACCCAATTCCGCTTATCACATCTCGCATTACGTTTAACATCTCGGTTAATTCGGTTATACGTTCTCTGATGTTTAGTTTTATTCGAGCGAGTTTTGCTCGAGTTAAGGGCAGCTTTGGCCTCCTTTCTATCCTGAATTAATTTCCATGTGATATCGCTTATCTATTCCTTACGTGTGTTGTTTTTGAAACCAAGGTGATGTTCTGCAGCTTTGATAAATATATCTTTGATTTCTGGCCACGTACGTTCAGAGTTGTTGTTTATTATATGGGTTTTTAATTCGTTGGTGAAAGCGTTGGAAATTACCTCATTTTTTAGCTGCGCCACGTTAAATTTCCTTTGTGTCACGAGAGAATTATTTTTGATGGCAGCGATTTTAACGCGTATATGAGCGATTAGAAGATGGTGATCACTGCCCATATCAGCACCACGTTTGTTTCGCACATCTAGCAGCGAACCTCTCCATTTCGTGCTGATAATGATATGGTCTATCTGGTTTTCGGTCACCCTATCAGGGGATATCCAGGTAACTTTATGAATCCTCGGATGGGGAAATAGAGTGCCGCCAATAACAAGGTTATTTATTCGACATGCGTCTAGAAGCATCTTACCGTTTTCCGTCAGACGCCCTAATCCATGTTTTCCCATGGTGCTTTCTGCTGTTGAGTTATCGGGTCCCAATTGTGCATTGAAATCGCCCATCATTATTTTAATATCACCCTTGGGTACGGTTGCGAGTACGCTATCGAGATGACTATAAAACGCTTCTTTCACAGACTTTTCAGATGTATCCGTAGGGGCGTAGCACTGTATCAGCGTGATATTTCGAGCATGGCCACGCACTCTGGCAGTGATAATTCTATCTGAGTGTGGCTTCCAGTCCATAAGCGCATATTTGGCCTGCTTAGAAAGAACAATTCCAACACCACTGGATCGAGGAAGCTCATTCGATGGTTTACCAGAGAAGAGAATGGTGAGGCCATTTGATGTTGTGAATTCCCCTGACTCACACCATCTGATTTCACAGAGCCCTAGCAAGGTAAGTTTATAAGTTACAAACTCTTTGCATAGCTGTGCAAGCCGTGATGGCTCCAGTAGGGTACGTATGTTCCATGTTCCAATTCTAGTCCTTGTTTTCATGCCAAATTCCGTCATCTTTATATCGGATCCATTAGTTTTCTTTCTTGTGTTGGTTTCGGTAATAATAGTTATTTAAGACGTACAGCTTATTAGGCTATAGCGTCCGATCCTGGTGTTGGGGCTGCCAACATCGCCACCAGGCGTGCAAAGTAAGTGCCGGATTAGCCGTGCAAGTATTAAGGTTATACCGCCCATGGTCGGTCGTCAGAGCCTCGTTAGCGTGACAGGGGACACCAAGCTCGTAAAGGACAGTGGGTGAGGTTGACTTTTGGAAAGGATAGGCTATGTGAAAAAGTACGTGACTTGTGAACGCATCACTTTCCCATTAATCCCCCAATAGTCCGCTTAAGAAACTGATATAATAAAATTTCCCAAAAAAATTAGACTTCCCTCGTTTATTTTCAAAAAACTTCGATAAAAATTCTAATTTTTTCACTATTTTTTATATAAGTCGTAGGGAATCCAGATTTTTTGCATACTCTATTCAGTGAAATTTTAGTTTAAGTAACACCCAATAACTTCTCTGAACAAACCTATGCAATCTGAACAAGTCTAAGGATATTAAATAGCTCTCAAAACACACTATCTACTTTAAACAAATCAGTTTTTTAGGAGTTTTGGGCCATTGTGCAATGCTTTTACTTGATATCTTTACCAAAAACGTACTTACTTACTTACTTAGCTGGTACTTCTATGCAATCCCAGTGGATTATATACCGCACGTAGAAAAATATTATAAGCGCCTCGATCTTCTGCGCTTCTTCTCCAGTTAGTCACACCGAGTTCTGTAAGGTTCTCAGTAACCTGGTCTTTCCAACGGAGTTTTGGTCGCCCTCTTCTGCGCCGTCCATCGAGTTCATTGTCGAAGACTTTTCGAGCTGGAGCATTTTCATCCATGCGTACAACATGACCTAGCCAGCGCAGCCGTTGCACCTTAATGCGTTTGACCACGTCAATGTCAGTGTACAGCTCGTACAGCTCATGATTCAAACGACGCCGATACTCTCCGTTAACGATGATGGGCCCATATATTTTACGGAGTATTTTTCTCTCGAATACCGCCAGAACCGATTCATCCGCTTGTGTCATAACCCAGGATTCTGAGCCATACATTAAGACAGGTAGAACCAGTATCTGGTATAGCTGGAGTTTTGTTCGTCGAGAGAGGGCTCTGTCATTGAATCGCTTGCTTAGTCCGTAGTAGCATTTATTTGCAAGCAGGATTCTTCTCCGGATTTCTAGGCTGACATTATTTGCTTTATTGATGGCGGATCCTAGGTAGACAAAGTTATCTACCACCTCGAAATTATAGTTGTCAACGTTCACGCAGTTTCCCAAACGAGTAGATTCTTTGTTCGTTGAAACTAATAACTTCGTTTTGTCCTCGTTCACCGTTAGGCCCATTTTCGCTGATTCCTTCTGTATACCTGAGAAGGCTGCAGTCACATCCCGCAGTTTTCGACGGATGATGTCTACGTCATCAGCGTACGCGAGTAGCATGTGGCTTTTGTTGAATATAGTGCCACTCGTGTTTACTGCAGCTTTTCTCATTATCATCTCCATCACAATGTTGAAGAGATCGCACGATAGGCCGTCGCCTTGTTTTAGGCCTCGTCTGGTATAGAATGGCTCCGTAAGGTCCTTGCCAATCTTCACTGAAGACTTCGTGTCAGTCAGCGTCATTCCGCAAAGACGTATCAGCTTTGCTGGAATACCAAACTCAGCCATGGCATCGAGTAATTTCTGCCGTATCGGGCTGTCGAAGGCAGCTTTATAGTCGACAAAAAGATGGTACGTGTCGGTCTGTTTCTCTTGAGTCTTTTCCAGGATTTGCCGAAGTGTGAAAATCTGGTCAGTTGTTGATTTTCCGGGTCTAAAGCCACACTGATAAGGCCCGATCAGGTTGGATAACACTGGCTTTAGTCTTTCACATAGCACACTCGACAGGACCTTATATGCGATGGGTAGAAGGCTGATCCCGCGGTAGTTGGAGCACACACTTGGATCACCTTTTTTCAGCACAGGACATAATACGCTTACATTCCAATCGTCGGGCATGCACTCTTTAAGCCAAACCGTGCGTAGGAGCTGGTGCATGCTCGTTATCAGCTCCTCGCCACCGGACTTGAAGAGCTCTGCGGGCAGACCGTCGGCACCGGCTGCTTTGTTGTTTTTCAGCCGCGATATTGCTCTTCTTACCTCGGCTTGACTTGGTGGTGGGCAATCTAAGCCGTCGTCGACAATTGGCGTAATAACTTCACGTGCGCTGCCTTCTGGAACCAACAGTTGCTGGAAGTGTTCTCTCCATATGTGCAGCACACTCTGCGTATCCGTGACCAGATTTCCATCACTGTCCTTACAGGTGGGGAGGCCATTACCGTATCCATTTGTTCTTATTTTCTGGTAAAATTTTCGGGCCTCACCTCTATCCCTGTATCGCTCTATATCCTCGTTCTCCCGTTCCTTCATCTGACGTTTTTTTCGCCTAAATAGCTGTCTCGCCCGTTTTGCTTTCTTCTTATGCCGTTCCCTAACAGCACGGGTTGCAATTGGCTGTAGCGTTGCCCTATAAGCAGCATCCAGTTCCTCAGACGCTATGCGACATTCTTCATCGTACCAGGATTCGTCTGAGCTCCGCTTTTCATATCCTAGCACGGTTGTTGCGGCGGTTGCCATGGAATGCGCAATATGCTGCCACTGTGTATCGGGAACGTCAGAAGTAGAGGCGTTGTGTCGTAAAAGTTGGGAGAGCTGGTTGGAGTAGGCAGTAGCTATCTCTGGGGTTTGCAGCTTCGCGATGTCCAGCTTTCTTTGTGTTTGGTTACGTGCGTTTTTCGCTCTGTTCAATCTTGTGCGCACCTTGGCTGCAACCAGGTAATGATCCGAGCCAATATTAGCACCACGAATCACACGCACGTCCATGACACTAGATGCATGTCTGCCATCGATTACTACATGATCAATTTGATTTTTGGTGTTTTAATCGGGGGATAGCCAAGTTGCCTTGTGGATATCTTTGTGCTGGAATCTGGTTCCACTCACTACCATGTTCCTTCCCGCTGCGAAGCTAACCAGCCTAAACCCGTTGTCTGACGTGTCGGTATGCAGGCTGAATTTGCCGATCGATGGACCAAGAACATCTTCCCTTCCTATTTTTGCATTAAAGTCTCCTAGAACAATTTTAATGTCGTGGCCAGGGCAGCGGTCGTATGTTTCCTCTAGGCGCTCGTAAAATGCATCTTTAATCTCATCGTCTTTATCTTCCGTCGGGGCGTGTACACAAATCAGCGTGATGTAAAAATATTTCGCCCGTATGCGAATGGTGGCTATTCGGTCACTTACAGGGTTAAACCGCGAGACCAGGTGTCGAAGTCTCTTGCCGACTATGAAACCACATCCAAATTCGTGTCTTTCTGCATGGCAGCTGTAGAAGATGTCACAGTTCTTTCGTCGTGTGCATCCCTGTCCCGTCCATCTCATTTCCTGTATGGCGGTGATGTCAGCCTTGTATTTGTCGAGGACATCCGCCAGTTGGATAGAGGCACCATCTCTGTATAGAGTTCGGACATTCCAGGTGCATATCCTTAAATCATGGTCCTTATATCGTTTGCGGGGGTCGTCAACATTTGGGGGGGTTCTTGTTTTTTCTTTTCTTCGTGTTTTCATAATAGATTTTGTTTAAGGAGAGTGGCTTATTAGGCCACCGCTCTCGATCCTAGTTTCTTGGGGCTGCCAAGGCCACTAGGAGAGCCTGTGTTGAGCTTCAGTAACTTTTGTTACCTACTTCCTAAGACGCATCGGTGGTAGCATGCCGATTAGGTTACTCAACGTTTCGCCTTCTAACTCTAGCTAACTTCTAAGCGGTTGCTTTGAAGTCATTGCCCAGGGAATACTTGGTCTAGGACCGGAAGTAGTTAGCTGCTTGGACAGTGCCACAAAGGAATCGCTTCTGGTCACTCCCAAGTGAGTGACAATCAGTAGTTTTCAGCCTCTGGGCAAAGTCCCATTCCCCTACCAAAAACGTACTTATTGTATAATTGAATAACTTCTGTAAACAACCAATATGATCGGAATACTCCACCCCCTTAATTGTTCACAAAGAGCATTAGGGTGTTCCTTATATGGCATTTTTTCGAATTTCGTTAAAAATATGTATTAATCGCGATGTTGGTCATCTATATTCACCTTACGTTTCTTTTTGCCAATATTAGGAATATATTGTGAGAAATTTTGTATCGATAGTTGGACATTAGGGTGTGCCGCAATGAGGTTAAAGTATGAATTTGTTCTCAAATCAGTTTATTGCCGCTGAGTATTTTTCTTTCGTATATAGATTAAGTAGTAACAAGCCGTTCAATAGCTGAAATAAAGACCTAAAATAATATGTGTTTGCTTTTACCATATCTCTTATAGTCGCCGAGATATTTGATATAGAAGTTGGGGTATTTTTAAAAAAATTATTAAAAATGTTGAAATTGAATTTCGATGTAGATTATTATGGGCAATTGTATATTTCAACTTTTAAAGGTTAATCAAGTTAAAATCTATATGTTTAAAAAGTATATGTGTTTGCTTTTACCATATCTCTTATAGACGCCGAGATATTTGATATAGAAGTTGGGGTATTTTTAAAAAAATTATTAAAAATGTTGAAATTGAATTTCGATGTAGATTATTATGGGCAATTATATATTTTAACTTTTAAAGGTTAATCAAGTTAAAATCTATATGTTTAAAATGTATATGTCTATATTATCACTATCTCTATCAATTCTCGAGATATCAGGGGCTTAAAAAGCATAGCAATGACTACTTAACTTTTGTTTCACCTGTATATCCATTGTGTATGCTTACAAATGTCACCAAAACCATTAATATCCAATGGTCTTTTGAGGCGATTTTTTATTTTTATCATATAAAAATCGTTATTGGTAAGTATTCAATGGGTATTCACATGGAACAAAAGTTAATTAGACATTGCTATGCATACAGTCAAAAATTCCGTTTTTTAACGCCTGATATCTCGAGAATTGATAGAGATAGTGATAATATAGACATATACATTTTAAACATATAGATTTTAACTTGATTAACCTTTAAAAGTTAAAATATATAATTGCCCATAATAATCTACATCGAAATTCAATTTCAACATTTTTAATAATTTTTTTAAAAATACCCCAACTTCTATATCAAATATCTCGGCGTCTATAAGAGATATGGTAAAAGCAAACACATATTATTTTAGGTCTTTATTTCAGCTATTGAACGGCTTGTTACTACTTAATCTATATACGAAAGAAAAATACTCAGCGGCAATAAACTGATTTGAAAACAAATTCATACTTTAACCTCATTGCGGCACACCCTAATGTCCAACTATCGATACAAAATTTCTCACAATATATTCGTAATTTTAGCAAAAAGAAACGTAAGGTGAAGATAGATGACCAACATCGCAATAAATACATATATTTAACGAAATTCGAAAAAATGCCATATAAGGAACACCCTAATGCTCTTTGGGAACAATTAAGGGGGTAGAGTATTCCGATCATATTGGTTGTTTACAGAAGTTATTCAGTTATACAATAACTACGTTTTTGGTAAAGATAGCAAGTAAAAACATTGCACAATGGCCCAAAACTCCTAAAAAACTGATTTGTTTAAAGTAGATAGTGTGTTTTGAGAGCTATTTAATATCCCTAGACTTGTTCAGATTGCATAGGTTTGTTCAGAGAAGTTATTCGGTGTTACCTAAACTACAATTTCACTGAATAGAGTATGCAAAAAATCTGGATTCCCTACGACTTATATGAAAAATAGTGAAAAAATTAGAATTTTTATCGAAGTTTTTTGAAAATAAACGAGGGAAGTCTAATTTTTTTGGGAAATTTTATTATATCAGTTTCTTAAGCGGACTATTAGCTAAAACTTTGTTGAAGAAGAGAAAGAGCTAGATTAATAACTGTAGAAACTGTTGGCCAACAATTGCTGTCACCTTTTTTCAAGGGGTCCAAGGGATTTCAAAAAGTTTAGGGGGCCAAAAAAAAAATTGGTAGTCAATCTAGCCAAACTGAGCTAGGGTTTTACTCAGCTCCGGTTGTACTATCGAACCTATATAGTCTCGCTCGGGTGTTTTTTTCACTGTTGCACTGTGTAATTAATATTTATTTCATAACTCCCAAATGCATGACCGGAGTATATTTAAATTTGGTCAGTTTATTTATCTTGCAATAGTAGACAAACCCTAAGAACACCGAAACCCTCACCACACTCCTTCTGGTACCTCCCATACAAATGACCGAATTGACCCTCATATTTTTACATGCATATCTTTTTTGTAAGTAATTTGAATTCACCCGTATGATGTTCGTATGATGTTGGTTTATGAAACTTAGACTCAGGAATGAATATGGACTATATCGGTTCACACCTTCTGGGACCTCCCATACAAAATTACCTATTTTTGGAAAATTAATATTTTTCCCATAACTTCCAAACGGACACTTGGGGGTAATGATAATTGGTCGATTAATTTATATTGCAATAGGAATCAGAATCCCTAACTATTTGACACATCCCTTATGGCACCTTCCATATAAATAATCGATATTGCCCCTTTTCATACATATCATTTTGTATATACACTGAATTCAGACAAGTTTTGCCAAGGTAAGCGTTCATTGAACGTTGATTTACGAAAAAAAGCAGACACGTTGTGCTGGCCCTAATTGTACCTCCTATACAAGTAAGTCAATTTTTTTACGGGTTTGCTCCACAAACAGACAAAAAATAATCTATAAGTAATTTTATTTTAATTGAAAGTCTATTAATTTCAATAACCCAAAACTGAAACAATATCGTATATTAGGTGATGTTATTTATCAGTCAGTTTACCTGAAATTTCTGTACTGGTTTAATATCTTGTTTTACTTTTGGCCTCCGTTTGTATGAAAACACGACACTGTGCGGAGTAGCTACCGCAATCATTAAAATGAAATAACCTTTTCGTTATTACTTACTTTTATTAATTCTAAGAATCAGACAAAGTGATCAACGTTTTTTCTAAAGAGTTTTGTAAATATCCTCAAATAATATTTTTAAATTCATTCAGTACGATTGTCCATATACATTGTATCAAAAAATCAAAATTTTTGTCAAATAAGATACCTACACTTAGTTGTGAATTAAAGCGAAACGCATTCATCGATTTTCATGGTCTATGTCTCATTTTGTTCATTGGTTATGTGCATTACGATAATGTAGTAGGACTTGAAAATTGTATTATTTTTTAAATATAAAAAAATTTTATTTTTAGACAATTTTTTTATGTTTTTAAAAAACTTTTTATAACTACGAAACTGTTCATTATGTAGAGAAATTACTTATGAACATATATGATATTTGTTTTATCAAAATAAGACTAGTCGTTCTTGATTTATGCCCACCAAACGTGGCTGTAGGAGCTTAACAACTTACATGTTAACATACTCCAATCGTGCTGGCTATCCCAAAATCTGCAAAGACATCATTCTTAGGGGGTGGCACTGACAAAAATCCAACACCGATTATTACGACCACCCTAACATACATATTTATATATACTTTATTTCGTTGTTGAATTCATTGAAAAAGGTTTCCAACAGTTCATATAAAAATTAATTTATTACTATATTATATGCTGCAAATTCTATGAACCATAACTATTTTTTTTCTTTGCGTGAGTGGCGTGAGTAGCGTGATTCACGCAAAGTATGCACTCACGCACGCTCATGCACGAAGATTTTTTTGGCACTCACGTTCATGCACGCTCACGTGAGCCAATTTCCAACTTACTCACATTCACGCGTGAATCACGCGTGATTCACGTGATTCACGCCAATCACGTAACGAGTGCCCATCTCTAGTTTCTACGTATGTCCACTATAGACTTCAAAACTATCCAACCGATGTGCAACAAACCGGCATCAATAGAAAGACAATCTTTCGAGGATCGTTATAGTGTACTTAAACATTGCATTTGAATCATGTGGTCCATTTATTGAGTCGATTTTCGATTTTCCCATTCAAAAAATGTTCTAAAGTTTTAAATTGTGAAAATTTAAATAGTATGTCAATGTTAAATTTGTCAATATTTGAATTTTCAAATGACACAGACAAATGGTATATGTATGTATGTATATAAGATTTAAATTGAGTTTGTTTGAAACTGATGTCTCTGAGGTGAGGCCATTCCATTCCAACCCATTAACAAAAATGCAATATCTGGCGTACTACTAAAATAAGTGACTTTAAATCAGGTGTGGATGCAATATTATCAGGTCAAAAACTGGCAGGATTAGATTATAAGGCGCCCGCCCCCATGAGCTAATTTGTTAAAGTGCGGTATCTGAAGTACTAGATTAGTAGGAATAGCCCTACTCATAGGACCTAATTTGTAAAAGTGCAATATCTGATGGCCTAGATCATTAGGCGTGGCTCCGTCCGTAGGACGTAATTTTGCGAATGGTAATGGAATTTGTTGTGGATTCAATTAAGGTTAATATACGTATTCTAAAGGAAAAGGGGCGATTTGTAATAGGATGTGGAATAAATACCAATATTCGTGGTCAAGCATAAGGGGTAGACCTGCCAAATTCTGTTTCCCAAAAGCAATAGGTGAAGGACTGCAGCACTATTCGTCTTGATATTTGGTATGCAATTTTTTGAGACCAGTGGTGTATGTAACTGAGATCTACGGCAGAAAAAATCTAATAATCACGAATTTAAACATTTCTCAAATCTGCATTCTATTACATTTAGATCGACGAACGTCATACAACAGTGTAATATTAGCAGTTACGAATGAGTGTGGAGGATTTTATTTCCTTATTGCACCAATGGGTTTTGATATTGTTGATTTTGCAAAATGTTTGATCGCGTTGGCTATTGCATCCTCCTGCATTGCGCAGCTATATTGGATGTTGCAGAATAGAGCAAAAAATTTAAATGTTCCGAGAACCGCACATGAGTTATCAAGTTAAAAAATGTTGCAAACATGTCAAATCATAATGAGGGATGAGTGTACTATGACACACAAAAAATCGTTCAAACCCCTTGATCGCGTATTATAGGATTTAAGAAGCAATACATGATTCAGTTATCCTTCTTAAATTAATTTACCCAGAAAATATAAGGGAACCAAAGTGTTGCTACTATGTATAACAATGATAGCCACGGATTTGCCGTTAGACTTAAATGACTACAGTTTCCAGTTCGATTAAAATTTGCAATGACATTCAATAAATCTGAGGGACAGTCTATTCAAATTTGAAAAATCCAAATTTTTCGCATGAACACCTTTATGTTGCATGTTCACGTGTAGAATGACCCACTGATTAAAATATGTACACTTCTTTGGTTCTCCCATACATACTCTATTATCAAAAGCGTTACAATAAATTTATGTCATTATAACTATATTATGTTTTAATATACCTCAAAATTTTTCTTAAATTTCGATGCTAACTACTAACACAACCCGAAGATTTATTCCAACCAAAAAAAGTTAAATTTCAGTCAATACTTCTTTAGGCAGGACGAAGTCTGCCCGGTCAGCTATATTAAATAAAAATGAATTGCTGTGCAGTTGTCTTGCAAAAACTCAAAAACGGCTGGACCGATTTTCAAAACTTTTTTTGTTTTGTTCGCTATAGCTTCCTGATGGTTTAAAGGTTTTTTTTTTCAAAAAGTGGGCGGCGCCACGCCCCCTTTTCAAAAATCGCTCTAACGGCTTTTCTAATAGATCAATTGATACAAAAATTTTACCATGATGTACTGTTGGCCTGTAGATAGTTCCTGACTACATTTGGTTGTAATTGGATAAAGGGGCGTGGCACCGCCCATACAACTTGAAAATTAATAAGGCTATATTTCATGAACTATCTGAGGTATGAAGATGATATTTGGCATATATGTTGTTGGAGCAGTATTAATTACTGCCAGGGAGGAAGAAGGCGGTGCCACACCACTTTTTAAAAAATCGCTCTGACGGCTTTTCTAATTGACTGATTTATAAGATAATTTTAAGAAGTGGTACTAATGACCTGTTGTAAGTCACTGGCTGTACTTAGTTGTGATTGGATAAAGGAGCGTGGCACCGTCCATACAAGTTTCAAGTAAAAAAGACTATATCTCATGAACTATCAGTGGTATGAAGATGTGATTTGTTACATATGTTGTTGTTGCTGTATGAATTAGAGTAATGGTGGAAGTGGGCTGTTCCACACCCCTTTTAAAACAAACAGTAATAACTGTAAAAATTCCACAGAACATTGCTGTTCGCCTAGAGATATGAACAGTAAGGTGGGCCAATTTTTTTATTCGCAAAAATCGTAACCAAAATTGGAATCTACGATGAATTGTAAGAAATTTCACCAAAAAACTTTGTGTCTAAAATCAATTCCTAGCTCGCGCTGGAAAGCATAAAGATTTCTGTTAGATATTTTTTTTTTGTTTTTAAATGAGGACAATCCGAAAACTGCAGATATTTATTTTTCGAGACCTTCTGCGTAAAACTAACTTCCCAGCAAACTAAATGAGATATTACAGAACCAAATCTATGTATTGGTTAAAAAGTTATAACCTCTGAGAGTTGGCATAAGGAAATTAAGTTTTTAAAAATCATTTTTCAGAATATTGGGCGGGATCCCAATAAAAAAAAATCAAAAATATACTATTATTTTCGTCTTTGTCTCCAAACATCGGAATGGTAGGTAAAAATTAGAGCCGGGCCCATAGGTCTGAAGTAACTGAAATATTGCTCATTGCTAAAAAATATCTCTACCTGAAATCTTCATGCTTCTCAGCGCGAACTATGAATTGGTTTTAGACATATAGTTTCTTAGTGAAATTTTCTAAGAATTCTTCGTACTGATTTACGATTAACACTTTTTTTTTTTGGCGCGAACTAATTTATTCGCCCTAATGATCAGGCTATTTCGAACTAAATAAGTTAAAAGTGCCGACGCGCTGCTCACGCACTTCAATAGTTAACTATTTAACTGTATTAAATAATGGTCCGTACACCAGGTAGTTAAGGATGCGCAGACTAAAATAGTGATTTTTTTTTAATTTATTTTACAGGTATGTGTTTTTCAATTACTTTTCAGAAGAGCGAATCGGTAATAAATCATATAGATAGAAAAATTAAGCAATATTCATTGTAGTTATACTACAATGGTTAAATTTGTATAGTATATCAGAGGTAACATTAGCATACAATTGTAAATAACCTATGCATGGCGTATTTTACTTGATATATAGAACTTCTGATAGGTATAAGTGTAAATCTAGCTGTCATACTAATGAAGTGTGATAGACTTTCTTTTAGTATACTTTGCAAAACCACCATGTAAAAACTAAACAAGAACAACGTTTACAAATCTTGCAAATTTATTTTCAAAATGCACGTTGATTTTTTTATTTATCATGTCATTGCACATTATATGAACGAGAAATGGTTCCAACACGACGGTGTAATATGCCATACAGCACGTGAGATCATCACTTTGTGAAGCCGAACGTTGGTGACCGAATTATCTCAAAAAATGGAAATACGAGTTCAATAAATAGAGAGTATCTATATATATAAAACAGGATGTGTGTATGTATGTAACATATGGACTCGAAAAGGGCTGGACCGATTTTGATGAAATTTTCAGGGAATCTTCCGAATAACCCCGCGAGTAACATAGGCTACACATTGTTTGGATTTTTCTACATTTAGGGGGTGAAAATGGCAATATTCGATAATATGCAATAGCGAAGCATTGCCTGGCCCACTAGTTTGATTATATTCTTGGTTCGTATGAGAAGAGGACATGGCAAAAAAGGGTTTTTATGGCTAAAGGCATGAAGCTTCAAACAAAATTTTCATTTGCGGTCAATAGGAGGAGAAGGCATAACAAAAGTGTTTTTTACGCCCAAAGACATATTTAGTATAAAGACGATACAGATAAATATAAAAATTGAATTTTGACTTTTACAGGAATTTCAGTTTCCGTTTTGTGAAAGAAGTATTTTTTCTCCCTACATACAGAAATAACTTAATCTACATGTCGGCACTATAGATATGACTTAGCTGATTAACTTTTTATTTGCATTTACAACAATAAAACGTACTTTGGAGACATAAATGTGAAATATAATACAAGTTAATATGCAATAGCGAAGCATTGCATATTATCGAATATTGCCATTTTCACCCCCTAAATGTAGAAAAATCCAAACAATGTGTAGCCTATGTTACTCGCGGGGTTATTCGGAAGATTCCCTGAAAATTTCATCAAAATCGGTCCAGCCGTTTTCGAGTCCATACGTTACATATATACACACATCTATCACTTATGATGATCACTTATCACTTTCAGTATTTGCCCTGAAAAGAGCAGGCGGGATCGTGTACAAAGCAACGAACCAATAAACTTAGATGCCGTAGCAACCGACAATCTACCCAAAATTATGCTCATCCCTTTAAGAGATGTAGCTCTCGATGTAATAAGAATTAATTTAAAAAGACTAAGGTTGATTCAACCGACTCAAGTCGAGTTAAATAAATAGTTGGGTTCAACCAACAGTAGTTGTTTTCAAAAGATTGAAGTCCTATTGAACCGATCCATATCGAATTAAAGCAACTGAAGTAGAGTTTAACCAACAAAAGTTTTCGCCGTTCGTGGGAATTGCGAAATTTCTCGTTGGTGATGGTGGTATGCATTGCCGAATTTGCTGTTGTTGTTGTAACAGTGCAGCTATCATAAGGTACTTCCTGGGGGAAAAAACTTTCAGTTCACTCAGCTGTCACTGAGTTGACCTAGAGTAAGTCGTGTCGTTCCGGAGCATAGATCTAATTATCATGTGAACAGCCTAATGTAGCGTTTGTGATGGTCGTGTACAACATGGTTTAGCGATATTTAAGGGCAAATGAAGGTTATGGTGGTATGATTCATGTATACAATTGTAGTCGAAAGTGAGCTATAGAAGTTTGAAACTTCCCCTACAACTATTTTTGTAGAACCTGCATAGATGAGGAAGAGCTGCTTTTGGAAACCTGATATATGAAAAGTTTGTCATCGGACACTTGAGGACATTACCGGTCTTTCATTGAGCAATTTTCGGAACGTCCTTGCCTTTATTTATTTATTTGATTCAGTCCATTAAATTCGGTGAACAGTTTTTGATGGTCAATCTGGTTCCGTTGTATAACTTTGGTGCGTTTAAGTTGCGAATAAGAATTACCGGTGATCCAACCTTTAATGTTAATACATGCGGTGGCATTCCTGGTGGTTCCAATGAATTCAAAAATTCTGTGGGATAATTGACGGCATGTTTTTCATCCATTACTGTGTCTATCGATTTGTATTTGATTATTTTGCCGGGCAGTTTCAATTGAATTGGCTCATTGAGTTTGTTGACGTCATCATTTTTTGGTGCCAAAATTGCACGTTCGTACAGCCAATCCGAATTTTTGTAGGAGGTTGTTAGACTTGGGAATACCTTGTCAACAACGGCTTGAATATGCATTTGCATTTGACAGAAGTGAGGCGGGAACGAAATCTCGTTCGTAGCGCGATCTATTGGAACTTCTCCATTTCCGATGTAACCTATCACCGGTGCATTGAAGCGCCGATCATGGTCACCAGCCGGTGTCTTGTCAGCTCTTATCACAACCGTACTCGTATAATCATCTGCCGGCATCTGGTCTAGGGCTGTTTTGAATAGACGAATGAGGCTATTGTGTTCGTGTAACATTGCTTGAAGACTCGAAACGATTTCCCGCCTAACTTCAGTACTGATTGCGCAACGCTGTTCAACCTCTGTAGCTTCATTGCCAGTGAAATAAATTTGGAGGAACTTGGCATCATCATTGGGAAGTGGGAGCAAAGATCCAATTCTGTGGTAGATTTGGCCTTGCACTTTGAAGATGGGCACGTAACCGGCATTGTTGATGACATTAGTTGCTCTGAAGGACGTCATTTGAAAGTATGAGTTTTACTTTCTGATGTTTTGAAGGAAGTGCTTGGAAATCGGATTGGCGCCAGAAATGTAACTTTGTAGGGGTTCAGGCGGCTCAATCATTGGGGGCAAAACAACTTTACCGTTCGAACAACACATTCCCGGGGATTCCTTAGCGAACTTCAATGCACGACACTGTAAGCAAACTTTATCCATTGCGCCAATCACTACGTCCATGTGATTGCAGTAGTCATCGTCCCTATTGTAGTAAAATGCCGCCAACTTTAAATCGATTCTTTCTCTTGATCGAGCCATTCGGGAGCGATTGGCAGAAAGTCTGGCGACATGCTGTTGGGGTGTCTCAGCAGCTCTAGATGAAGATGCACTGTCACGCATTTGCTGAAGCCGTGATTCGCGTTCTCTTTCCGTTTCTGCGGCTCTAGACGTAGATGCCCTTTCGCGATTTTCCTGAAGACGTGATTCGCGTTCCTCAGCTGATTCAGCGGCTCTTCTTTCTCTTTGTTTCCGTGTTGCGGTGGTTTTTTTAGCAATGGATGTTTTTTTTGGTGTCATTTTAATCTATATATATAAAAGAAAACAAAGTTTATTTGAATGTCCCGTTATATTGGAATACAGAGAGTTATTTAAAGAATTTTTTTAAAGGTTTTCCCATGGACGTACGCAGGCATCTTAAAAGATTACACAAAGTTGTTTATCATCGATTGATAATATATTATTTTTAACTTCTTGTAAGCGCGGAATACCTTGTGTTATCGAATATTGCCATTTTCGCCCCCTAAATGTAGAAAAATCCAAACAGTGTGTAGCCTATGTTACTCGCGGGGTTATTCGGAAGATTCCCTGAAAATTTCATCAAAATCGGTCCAGCCCTTTTCGAGTCCATATGTTACATACATACACACATCCTGTTTTATATATATAGATTTCTTTCTTCACACCAAATATATTTGAGCAACAAAGAAGAGAATGACATTTACCACTACAATTACAACTTCCAGGACATGTTTTGGTACCTTTAGTACAAGTTTTAGTCGGTGTTGAGCATTTATGAACCTTTTTAATTATAGTGCTGTGCCTCCTACTTAAAGCAACATGGATTATAAAACACACACTCACAAAAAATTCTAAATTAATCAAAACTTGCCAGTTTCCCAACAATAAACCGCTTCGGCCACATGTACTAATGTCCAAAGGACCATCATAAGTATGATGCCACAACAAATAGAATGTAATTTAGCCATTGCTAGAAATTTAAATATGGACCGAATAACTGTTATCTAGTGTAATTTAAGCATATTTATATTTAGTGATTAGTGTTATTTATACAATCGAGATATTATTGCTCATATGCCAGTCATGAATCACATTTATTTAGAATCTGCAAATATACTTTTACTTGCGGCTGCATTAGTTTCTACTATTGCCTTTATCACTCATGTGTTAATAATTATTGACATATTTTTAGAATCCAAAGCGCAATCAATTATTGCTTTATAAGCTTCGTTTGAAATATGCAATTAACACAGTAGCACATATATACACAACTTCTTTTAACGTCTTCGTTCAGTAGTTGTTGGACATCCATTACTTAAAACCTAACATTTTATTAAATTCTTATCTAAGCAATGGTTAAATTATATTCCATTTGTTGT